>OV651815.1:38386339-38555254 GCA_927349885.1 Psylliodes chrysocephalus | reverse complement strand
TCCACCAATCACCGTTCATATTTTGATCAACCGACTGCTATTATTTTTAAAATTTTAAATGGGTTACTATTCTGTCAAACTAATTCTCAGTATATTTTTTAGTTATTGAGATTAAACATACATTAAAATGGGTTATTATTGTGTAGAATCGATAAATAATAGCATTATTCTGTTTTTATTTAGTCTATAATCAAAAAGAATTTATTCATTTAAATAAAACTATATGAAGTCAATTTAATTACGAGTATTAAAGCAACAAAAACAAAAAATAGGTGGTACTGAGGCCAGCGTTATTGCCTTCCACACAGAAGACTTGAGTTTGATTGTAGGATGGGAAAAAATTAAATAAACTTTTTTTCGTTTATTTTATTTTAAAAATATTTAAAGTAATATATTATTTTAAAATTAGTTATTTCGACTTAATAACCTATAATATTTTTTTTTGTAAATTTTCGTTCGTGGGTCGTAGAAAAAATATACTGTACAACTCGAGTGGATTGTCCACATCACACTCAGACGGTAATGATAGAAAACTAAAATAATTTATGGCTAGACAATTAGTCAACAAAGAATTACCACGGTTTTCTGGTGAACCTGAAGAGTGGAAAAATTTCATAACTCAGTTTAAAGAAACTGCCGAAATTTGTGAGTTTTCTTCATCAGAAAATGTTATCCGTTTACAAAAAGGCTTAAGAGGAAAAGCCAGGGAATCAACTAATGCGTTACTAACCTTTACCCAAGACGTCAATAAAATAATAGACATTCTAGAAAAACAGTTTGGCCGACCTGAAATAATTATTCACGAACTAATTGATCCCTTAATCGAAATCTCTCTGCTGAAAGAATACAGAATGGACGTAATACTAAGCTTCGAAAACAAGATACAAAATTTGGCAATCACTGTGAAAAATCTAAACTGCCAGGAATACCTTTTAAACCCGCAATTCGTATCACATTTAATTAAAAAATAGACTTTTTTGATGAAAATGGAGTAGAGAAGAAAAATAATAGGACTTAAAAAATTAAATAAATCGGTCAACATTACGAAATTATCTGCCTGGCTTCAAGAGACAGGAGAAGCTGCTACGTACGTAACTAGTTTTGAAATTGACCTAGACAAAAAAAAAGACATTTTTATGTACTGCGTCGGTCCAAAATGATAAAATATTACATATATGTAAAATGTGTAAAAAAGACGAACACAAGCTAGAAAAATGTCACGAATTTATAAAATTTTAGTGGGTAAGAAAAAGCAAAATTTGTTTTGGATGCCTTGGATCTTCACATCAAAGACGTCAATGCTGAAGCAAGAAAAGATGCGACATTAATGAATGTACTTATAAACATCACCCATTGCTCCACAAAGATCTGATAAATTCCAAAGATGATTGCATTCATCTAATACCTACAACGGAGCGAACAGAATTAAATCTTTGTATTGAGAATGATGAAACCGAAATATTTTTATGAATTGCTCCAGTGGAGATCAACGGAACATGTAAAATTGTTTCCGGTCCCAAAAAACACTTCAAAATCAGGTAGACAAACTCTATTACAAATGAAAACCCAAATTTAATGAACGTGTCATTTAAAATTTGTGGCGGAAATGACTTTGAAACTGACACTCACTTTATCCTAAACAATGTAAGAACTATCTAAAATCTAGACCTTTCAGTTCAGTCGATCAATATAGAAAAAATTGAGAAACGCTAAAATGGTGCTTCCCACCTTATCGAGACTGAGGCCCACAAGGATAAACTCGTAGCGTAACAAAAACAAGAAATGATTTAACTTGGAACGAAATACCGAAAGCCGATAGTAGTATTAGCACGTAGAATTTTTTGGTTTGTGGAACATTGGCATTACTTAAGTTAAACAATGTGATGATTTTCACAAGCCTTGATTTTTAAAACTATTCTATATCGTTTTTTGATTAGGGTTTAAAAACTTGTTCGAGCAATTTATCCAATAATAATTGGACCATTTACCTCTTAAGCCTGTTTATGTAAAATATTTGGGTTTCTTACTTTGCCTATTTATATTCTAATAATAAAGGACAGAAGAATGAGTATTGCAACTATGTTAAAAGAAATAAATTGGCTTTCAGTTCAGAATTATGTTCAGTACATGACTGATATTTATTTATAAAATAAAAATGACATAGTACATCGCATCAGATCTATTAGAAAAAAATCAATATAATTCGCAATATCACAACTATAATACAAGAAACCAATCTAACTTTCATGTACGGCAAGCCATCACTAAAAGTTTCCAAAACACAATTTTTATTAAAGGTTTAAAAAATTCAATAGACTGCTACAGAAATTAAAAAAAAAACAATAAATGTATTTAAAAGTAAGTAACCTTAAACAATACTTGATAAAGAAACAGAACGGGTATACTTTCTTGTAATAATAATCTTTAAACCTGCCCTTTTTAAGTATTTCCCTTAATTTATTGTTATTTTACCCCTCGTTATATCCGCATTTATTATAGATTGTTTTGAGATCATGTACTTTATTTTAAAAATTACTTGATGTTATATTAATACTACTTACTATCTTTAAATTATTAATAGTTTTGCGAAGAAAGATTATAGCCACAAAACTATTTTTGTGTTAAAGTAGATCCATAGAGAGCAATGTAATTTACAAAGGCCTTCTTTTAACATACAAATAAATGACAACTTTATAATTAAAATGAAAAACACAACAAAATACCTCGGTATCAAAATTGATCCGAATTTGAAATGGGTATTATATCCTACCTCTCTTTTATATAATAAAAAAGTGCTTTGTATAAGAAGATTATATTATCTGTCTTGCTGTACCTTTATTTATGGAAAGCCTGAATTGAGATATTTATTATTTGCAATAAATATCAAAAGAAGTATACATTTTAAATAATTTGACATTTAAGAGCCATTCACATATCACAGTTGACATCTTGATACTTGACAGGCACAGCCAAGCATCATTTTGATTTTTGCCAAATAAAATTAAAATTATTCTATGGGGTTGCGACAGAGAATCAGTAAATTTGATAAAGGTATTTTTATGGCTAGGGGCGAAATAGTAGTACGTTTAATAGCACCACCATAAAAAAGTAATTTTTAAGAAACTGCTTGTATATTTTTTTATAAATAATTGGCTTGGCGACTAATTTCGAATAAAAATAGCCTTCAAAATGACTATATGGTTGCAAGTATGAAGGTCGCAACCCGCCTTAGAAATTTCACGTTCGCTATCAATAGTTCTTGTTTGACAGGTCGTTAGAGAATGTTTGCAATTTATGGAATGTAGAGAATGTTAGGAATTTTGACGTAATAAATAATTGGAATTCCTAAAATTGTCACATAAGGAATGCAAAGGCGGATTTTAAGAAAATTGTTATTAAAGTAGTTAGGATGAACCGAAAATTCTGAAAATCAATTGGGTTCTAAGTTAGAAGTAATTATTTAAGAAAATCAAAACCGCAAATCAATCAAAACTTTCGTTCTAGAGTTATCGTGCCGGTATCCATACACACAGACGACCAGACGAATTTCTTTTTTTTGGATTTTCGGAATGATCAGAAACAACAAAAAAAAGTCTGCACGAATGCAATATTGAGGCCCCATAGGAAGGGCCTCAGTAATGAGGAAGAAATGAAACTTGTTGAATTTAGTTTATTTATCATCAATGGAAAATGTAAAACCAAAAATCATAATGGGGCAAGATAACCATTTATAGGATATTTTAGGTCATAAAAATAAAAAACTCTTTATAAACTCTCTATAAAATTGTTTAAGAAATTAGAGAGTGGAGTAACCTTATGGACTACTTGTTGTCATGTCCCTAATTATACCTATTTAGTTATATTATGCTAGAAATGTATCATAAAAGAAAACAAAATATCTAAAACTCCAACAGATTATTTTATTTAAAAATAGACAATTAGTTTAATTTCCCCTGTACATTCTGATAAATTTGATTACACATTTCAAGGTGTGTTTGTCTAACTTTACCTGCAACGCCCTAATGATCTCTTAATCCGAACCAAAAGTAAAAACAGAACATTGTCGGAAACACTCCTTTAATCCCTTATGGTCGGATTATCGTCCAAATATTGTGGACGGTAAGCTGTTTACCTGAGCAAATGTAGGATTGGCCTGGAACTTTGATGAACATTATTCATAATGTTATGATTAATATTCAGTGGTTCAAACATGCATTTGCGAATATCATTTGAATTAATGCTAGAGGCAACTTGCAAATCAGGGACATTTAAATAAGAAGTCAGAAGTGCAATCAAATTTGTTTTCAGTTTGATAAATGTGATTTTTACTTTGAAAGTTTTGTTCTTATTCTTATTTTTTCTTGTATAAACCAATAAGGAACTCATTTAATTAAGTTGATTTAACCAAATTGAATTACTTTAAAAAAATACCATTAAATACTTTAGAATATATTTAACAAAAAAGAGTAAATAAAAAAATTATTACTGTAAAATTTAAAAAAGAAAATGTTAATAGTTTTAAATACCTAGTTATAGTTATAGTAACCAGAAAAAATAAAAACATAGAAATAAATAAAATAGTTAAGGCATAAAACAAGGTTATTTAGAAATATCAAAGATCATTAAAAGACTAAGGCCTCGGTAAAACAATTAGAACACAAATTTATAGGTAAATAGCATTAAGCCACTTGACTCTGCTTTAATAGATTTTCCCAAGTTCTAAAAAAATTTGAGGATTAGTTCTGACAAAACCCCACTACAAGATTCATTCATAAATATACCTGATAAATACCAAGAAAATTTATACCAAAACGCAACACGTGTTGACCACCAGCATAGAGCGAAGACTCGACTGTTAACATGGCAACAACTTTAAAAACTGGGATTTGATTTGCGACATGAATAATCGGACAGGCCGAGGGTTTGCAACTCGGCTAATACCGTTATCGACAGAGGGTGGTATTACCTAAAACTATGTGTTCATACAATTTGTTATTTGATTTAAAAAATAATCTGTTAGATTCAGGTTTCTCTAGGCACCAATAAACGAAAAAAAAAAAAATCAAGCTGTCACACTTTATATTGATCGAAAAAAGAAAATTTTCTATATAAATCCTCAACGAAAAATCTTCTTGAATAAATCAGTAATTAGACCAATAATAACCAAAGATGTCGGATACCTACGTTAGATTAGATTCGATTTATTTAGGACTGTGGGCCATGTGACCTCCCCAACTCGATATTTTCAGATCTATTGTGGATATCCTTCAATCGATGTTTAGTGTACCTTGTCTAGTCTGGTCTTTTGTAGTAGACTTCATAGACTAGGACGCAGTTATTCCGAGTAACTAGTTACCCTTGATTTTTCTTCTTCAAGTGTAGGGAATCTCTTTCTTGATAGACCTTCATAGTAGCACAAAACTTGTACTGCAGTTTCCTTCTTTTGTTAAGCCTACAATGCTCTGTTAACATACCTACTGGTACCCTAGTTAATTTTTGTAGCTTGGTAGAAGCTTAGTGAATTTTGGCGATGGTCCTTTTAATAACTCTTTGACATGTCTCTGTCCTGATGAATTTTTTCAATATTACTGGGATTTTTTTAAACATCCACTGCATTGTGCCTGTTCTGGTAGTTGTTTTTGTGACACCACAAAATAGTTTTGGGGTCTTTGAGGCTCCTTCTCAAGCTGGTTAATTGCTGTCTTCGTTGACTACCCAGCTTCCAAATAGTCCCACACAAGCTTTGAGAGTATACCTGCATGGAACTTAGAGCTTTTAACGTCGCTTGACTATCTGAATATATGATATTGCTTTTCCCATTTACCTTGCGTAGTGATGTATTGTTGCTATTTCTGCCTGGAATACTGTCGCTAGTGATGCCGCGAGACGAGAGATTCTCGTCTCTCGACTCGTCTTGTCTTTCGAGAGACATTTTCTCTCGAAAACAGATTCGAGACGAGAGAGTATCATCTCTCGACGAGAATTTCTCGTTTCTCTCGAGCTCTCTCGGGCTCTCTCGAACAATTTTCTCTTTGGTTATTTGAAATTTTCAATTGCTTATCGTAACTTAAAATTTTAACATATTAGATTTCGAGATAGTCAAAAAGTTAACTATAATACACCTATTCTATATATAATAAATGGTAACAAATGATACATCTGTTATTAGAATTTTTTAAATATGTAGCGATTTAAAAGAAAAAATATTTCTCATTTCATTTATTTAAAATTTATACAATCATTTCTTATATTTAATCCATTCTGCTTTTCTGAGGTTACTTTTAAAGATAAGTTGAACATTTTTAAGCATTTTTTCGAAAATATGTCAAAGAAAAGGTAATACAAACGAATGTATTATATACAGTGAGGACGAAAATTGTACCTTCCTCTATTTTATTTTCTAAATGAAAAAAGATAATGACAAAACAAAAGCAAGCTAAAACTGAAGAGATATATTTTTGTTATAACGAGATGCACTTTACTTAAGATACGTAAGATAAAGGGAATTACTAGCTTTAAATTTTTATATGAAAAGTAGCATCATATGATTTAAGTTGTGTTTTTACAGAAATTACATTAAATAAATTCATAAAGTAGGTTAAATTTTTTTTTTTTACCGCTTCAACCTCAAAGGATCATTACCGAAGGTATAATACCTTATAAATTTTGTTTTTTCCTATAGTATACAATGAATTATTAACATTTTGGCTAGTAAAGAGTAAATGTCAGTATCGTCTATAAATATAAGTACTTTTTTACTGTTAGAGGGATTTAACACTGCACAAATGGCAATTTTTTGTAGCTGGTACTTTGTTCTTATACAAACATGTTATGAGCCTTTACTAATAGTTTACATTCTTGATAAATCTCGTATTAACAATTATTGTTTATTACTAAAGAAACGCTTCTTGTATTTACTAAAATAAATAAATTAAGAATCTCAAAGGTGATTTAAAAACCACTTGACGAATTAAATTTTTTGGAAAAAAAAAGTTTATTAAAAATTATCTTCTAACATTATCAAACATTATTTATAGAATTATTGCGACACAAGAGGATTATCAAGAATGTAATTTTTATAAAAACAAAAAAAATAAAACTGCTTTTAGGTAAATATAATCAAAATATCTTTCAAATTAAGTACTACATGACTTTAGTTTCCATTAGAAAATTTAAAGGTGGTAACGCCCTCTATTTTACGTCTTAAGTAAAGCTTCATCTCATTATAACAAAAATATCGTAATGTTTCTCCAATTTCACTTCGTTTTTATTTTATGTCTCTATCTTCTTGCATTTTGAAAACATACTACAGAGTGCTTTCATTTGACATCGCAGGATTGCATAAGAAAAATTATAACTTTCAATTTAACCTCCCCCCCCCCTCCCCAACTGACTTACAAGACAAAGTATTTTCGTTTTTAGTTAACGCCTAATCTGGGTCACTAATTACTTCAAATTTCAATTGTAAAACGACTGCGACAGACGGACAGACAGAGAGACATAAGTGTTTCTTATTCCCAAATTTGGAAACTAATGCGCAAATTACCTAAAAAAAAATCTTTTTTTTATCTTACAAATTTTACCGTTTTTTCGTGTTTCGTCTTTCTCAAATTTAAATTTGATATTGTTTTATCACGAGAGAAACGAGACGAAACAAGACGAGAGAAAGGCTCTCTCGTGCTAAAGAATCGCCTTCTCGTCGAGACGAGAGAACAGTTTTCTCTTGCCCTACGAGACGAGACGAGAAAGGCCACTCTCTCGTCTCGTCTTGTCTCGCGGCATCACTAACTGTCGCATGTGAGATTCTTGTCTTTGGCTTGGTACTATATATACATACTTCTTAAGTTTTAGAGCCGTCTGTATACCAGGTGAATTCTGCTTGAATGCTTCCCCGTCTGATAAAGTTACTTTATATTGCTTTTGGAAGGCTATACTTTGGGACCATTTTATCCAAAGGCATACCCACTATTTAGTCGTTTCCTAACTCTTTATATAGCTCGTTATAGTCACGCCTATGCAAACTGCTTATGGGTGATGAATCTTGGTGCAGTCTGTATGTGACAGACCTGGCTTCGCTTTGAATAAATACTTGTAGTGGTACTACGTTTACCATGACTTTTGGGGCTACTGTTGAAGTCGTTCTTGTGGCTCCCATAACACTCAAGCTTGCTTGCCTTGGAATGCCGTTGAGTTGTCAAATGGCTCCAGCTTGCCTAGTTTTTGGCCATAATACTACTGACCCGTAGGTTATCATAGGCCTTATGACTCTGGTATACAACCATAGGCACATTTTTGATTGTAGTTCACAATTTTTTCCACACAACTTTCGACATAAAGGCCGTTGTGCTATTTTGGGCCATTTTTTGCAAGTGTTAATTCCATGTTAACCTGTGGTTAAAGATGACATCTAAATAATTGGCCTCTAATTTTTTTGGGTTTTTCTGTGATTTTTTTGGTTTTTTGTTATTTTAAAGTATAATTTGATTATTGAACTATTTAATAGGAACATTTAGGATAGTGAAGAAATACGCAGTGTGCCAAAATATATGGAATAAGAATATTACGCGATAATTTCATAGGTAAAGTTATGTTAGTAGAAATATGGCTTGGTTTCTTTATTTATCATTGTACGACATCATTCAATAAGTTAATTAAATGTATTTATTTTTATCCCAAGAAACATCAAGATTCTGGGATATATTTTCATATATCTTAATACATTAAGAAAATATCTTAAAAATATTCAAGTTGAACGATTGTGTACCCGTTCGAGTAGTTTTAAAACTGATTTTTTTTAGTTTCTAGTTTCTTTTTCTGATACAATATACAGATTTTTTCAAAAATAATCATATTACTCAACCTTATATAATCTATTTCCTCTAGTTTCACCAGATGCCTTAACTGCTCTGCAAATATTCCCATGTCTTCACCAATACTGATAATTTCATTATGTCACTTTGTAAAATGGGTTTAACACTTTCTTGCTTATTACTGGCCTTGTTGAATATCTTTAAAACCGTAATACCCTTCCTAAACATGTAACCGCTGGCGATATATTAAAAATCTATCCTGTACTCTTACTCATTAAAAAATTTGATAATTAAAGCCATATCAATACCAGAACGAACCACTTTTGGTCGATTTTTGTCCTCTAATTCCTGTTGACCTATATATCGAAGTTGAAATGGGGTATTAGTTAAAAATATGGCTCTACGCACTCTAAGTGAAGATACTGACATTGGCATCGACGCTGTTACGCCTAAATTGGGTATTCTTAAAGAAAAACATCTCTTGATTAATCTTGTCGCATATACTCCATAAAAGGAGTAACAAACCTTCTATATATTGATCCAGAACAGAACCCTGAAACCTGAAGAAGATGCTTCTGATTTGCGATTATATTACGCTTTATAGCAGCATTTAGTAAGTACATAGCTAGCGTAGACATTTTTAAAGTTAAAATTAATATCTAAAAAATCAGGTTTAGCATTGTTTATTTCAATAGGATATTTAAAGTCTGGATTTGTGATTGTGCTCGTAGAGCTCGGGCCCCATATAGACGATCGAATGAATGAATAATAAATGGGAATGAGCTTATGAGGCTGCAGTGCCGCCATGCATATCACAGAGGAGGGAAGGCAGGCTGGATCCAAAACCAGATTGGAGGGAAGGCAAGCTAGATCCCAAGTCTGATTAAGGGAAAGCTAAAGCCAGATAATGAGAGTCAAATCTGGAAGCCAAGTCGGTTTAGGGAAAACCTATTGGACCTCCTCAAGAAGAGCACAATGATGATTGAGAGCGTGAAAAATTTGAGGAGGATACATTAAGTCCATATAATTGTTTTGCAAAACAAATTAAACTAATTTTTTACATTTTTATAATTTTAAAATAAAAATCATACCGTACACTATCGGTAGCAGTAAAACATTTTTTACAGAGTTGTAAATTCTTGGTTTCTTAAAATATTTTATAACGTTCGAGAAAATTAACGAAACATAAAGCAACATGAGATCAACAACATACGGAATTCAACATGAAAAGCGTCTTTGCCCTTCGTACACAGAAACCATTATCTATTTACGGTCCGCGATTATGCATCTACGATGCTCCTGTCACCTCAAACACACGACATTTTAACATCAATTTGGAGGTCGTTAAGTGCTGAACGCGACGCCCTGTTAACCAACCTTTTGTGTAACGTTATATATACACACACAGCATTAATATAATGGCCATCGTTTATCATTAAATTGTCCATGTACTGGATTTTATTAAATGTGTTCGCTCGCATTCATTGTGAGAGATTTATTACCTGAGTTGGTGTCATAGTTTTTTGGAGTTGCTATTTCACGCACTAAAAAAAATGAAACGAATTTTTTCGTTTTATTCATAATTAATAGTGATGGTCTTGGTTACTTTGCTGTCTTCTATATTATCTAAGTTAGATATTTCGCATGTTATCAGTACATACACAAACATCGAGGATGTCTATTTGATTAATTATTTAAATTTTCAAAAACATGCGTAAGCAACCGAGTGTTCATTATCGTCTGATAGTCGCAAAGAACAGTGAATATTCCTTTATAATTCTTCTGCAATGATACACGATATCTAACTGTTTGAAAACTCTAAGGTTATCAGCAAATAGCAAGTGATTCGAACTAAGAATTAAATTTGACAAATATTTTATAAATAGTGTAAATATTAAAGGTCACAAGTTAGAGCCTTGTGGAACTCTTGAATTTGCTTTGTACTTACCGGACGCGTTCCCCTTATACCTGCCTAAGAAATATCTATTGGTCAAAGTTTTTTTTTTATTAATGGGCCCGTTCACTTTCATTTTTGAATGTGAATTATTTATATATTTATAAAGATATTAAACTCTTTTGTCTGGTGGTACTTTTCCCGTTAAGATATTTTTGCTAGAAGTAAGGGAATTCCCATAAAATTCTTTTAGTGACTCATTGCGTCAGAAAACCCTAATTCCCTTCAGGTCTTGTATCAGTTAATAGTTAAAAGGGCGCGGTTGTCGGATGTATCATTGCACCACCATTCCTCTTCTGCATTTATTAAAGAAATTTACATGATAAAAATATATTATTTTTTAAAAATAATGTGTTTATATTTTCAGATAAAGCTGGAAGCCTTACCTTTTTTAAATTTTAATAAAAACAATTAGTATTACTCAAGCTGAATATTACCAGATCGAAATTTTATTTGAGAAAATGTATCTGGTAAACGTGACAACGTTGTAAGTACTTCTAAATAGTGTTGTCTACACACACTTCTAGGTAAATATTGCAAATCAAATTTCTACTTTTTGAATATGGTCTGGTTAATTTTCAGTCTGAGTAATAATAATTGTTTTAATTAAAAAGTAAAAAATAAGCTGCCAGCTTTAAATCTGAAAATATAAGTTCATGATTTTTAGAAAAATAATGGAATTTTACTATTTAAATTATATATATAAATGCAGAAATGCTATATTAGGGATACTTCCGACAACCTCGCCGTCTTTAAGCATAACTGATACGAGACGTGAACGGAATTAGGGATTTTCTGACGCAATGAGTCACTGAAAGAATTTTATGGGAATTCCCTTACTTCTAGCAAAAATATCTTAACGGGAAAAGTACCACCAGACAAAAGAGTTTAATATCTTTATAAATATATAATTAATTCACATTCAAAAATGAAAGTGAACGGGCCCATTCTAAAACAACAAATATTTATTACTATAAGAACAGTACCATCAGCTAAAACGTCTTAGTTGTCTTCTCTACACCTAAAAAATATGAAACAAAAATAAATTTTAAATCAATTACCTATAGTGCAATATTCAAAACATTTAATTCCTTACAAATAGTCCAAAATCTAACAAAATGGCTTTTATTCTACACAAACCTTCTAAATATAAAATGAACTTACATGTAACAAAATATCCTAAGATTGTTTGGTACTTGAATAAAAAAAGAGAAGATATGTAAATGTTTTTTTTTTGATTGCAATACTGAGTGCCTGAGTACCTATAGGATACCTCAGTAATTACAGTTTTCTCGAACTATTATTGTTTGCAATAATGCATTATAAACTATTGCACATCATACTTTGTTTTTTGAGAATGGCCATAGCTGAAAGTGCGGTTGACCATTCACGGTCAACTTTTGTTTTATGAGTAAAAAAGCAACTGTACAAATAATTATGCACTCGCAATTTCATTTATGTCATAAGAAGGTATGTAAAAGTATTACTATTGTTTTTTACCAACGAAGAAAAACTACTAAATTATTCAATTCATTCATATTTGTGTCCTTATTTATTGCAATCATGTACTTAGTGTTTTATAGTAAGCAGACAGAACTGTTGCATTGGCTGCCACATTAGAACGAGCAAGACAGATACTAAATTGAGAGGGGACAGTTTGTGCAAGTATGTTTAGTTGAGGTGCGAGCACGCGATTTATGAATAAATGAGTATTGTTAAAAAGGTTTTTGTTATCTCAATTTATTTCAACTCAACTTTTACAATAACTATACAACTGATAACATGAACATATAACGTCTATCATAAAACTGATCTCTGACGTCAGGTCGTCGACTTATATAGCTCGCCTTTACCTTCTAGAACCTTCTCGAACAATCTGGATTTTTCTTTGACAATAAATGACATTTCAAGACATTTCTGGACCATTCTATCTTCTGTATTTACTCGTACCTTTACTTACGACGACCGCAGCACGCTTCAGGGTACTGTGTAACATTGCTCCCTCCTCTCTAGGTATTCGCCCCGAATAACTTGATTACTGAGATCTGGTTGGAGCTAACGAGAAAGATCTGGACCAAGGCATGGTGCTCTTTCCAATGTAAACTACCTTGGATTTACTTCTTGCTGAATGCGGCAGATCGTCGTTGATCTTCCTTAAAAACGGAATGAGGAACTACCCAGTTCCATTGCGATTTCTGACAAAGTCCTCCTTGGTGCGTGGGATTGCACAGTTATATTGGGTCGCCTCTTTTAAAATGTGTATCTGTGGCACGTCTGTCGATTCTAGCTTCTGCTTTATCGCTGTTGGCTTTCAGTCGTTCCCGAGTGAATCCAATTGGCCCAATAAAATCTTTCCCGAACTAGTGCCAATACCACTTGGCGGACTACATGTACAGGGCTTTTTTACTTCCGGTGCAATAGGCCATCGAAAAGTTACTGGGAATCCCACTGAGTCCAGTACCCTTTAATAGCTCCACTGTATTTGGCTATCTCTTGCCAAGTAGGTGTAACATTATTTTTAAGCCATTCTCGAATAACCTTCAAATCATTGTCTTTCTTCTGTCCCTTTCTCAGGCTTTTAAGGGTGATTTCTTCTTAGTCGCCCTCTGGTTTGATAGTGGTTGTCCAAAGTGTAACTTTATTAACCGGTTCCTCCCGTTCTCCGAGCCCCTTACTGTACCGGCATTCTCGTTATAAACAGAATTGCCTGGAGAGAATGCGTTGCTATGGAGACGGCCTTTATGATACTCTACTTCCTGATTATTGCTAGAATGCTGGCTCGGTGTGGGTGATTGGCTTCTTCGGGGCGCATATCTGCTGTGACTATTTCTTGTTGAAATTCGTGACGGGCTTTCGAAGATTGATCTATGTAACCTTCCGGCTTCATTCTCACATTCCCAGATCCTTAATTTATAGAACGAGCTTTGCTTCTACAGGTTCTTTGAAGGTGCCCGATTCTTCCACAATTGAAACATCTCCTGCTTCCATTTAGGGTAGGTTGGGGAATAGCATAAGTATTGTTGAAATTCGTGACGGGCTTTCGAAGATTGATCTATGTGACCTTCCGGCCTCATTCTCACATTCTCAGATCCTTAATTTATAGAACGAGCTCTACTTCTACAGGTTCTTTGAAGGTGTCCGATTCTTCCACAATTGAAACATCTCCTGCTTCCATTTAGGGTAGGTTGGGGAATAGCATAAGTATTGGCCTCCTCATTTTCCTGGAATTTAATTTATCTCACTTTTGTGCGAGAAGATCTGGATATGAGTTTTACCGCTTCATATTCCTGGGCTGCAATCAGTTTTTCCCTTAGCGACTTGTGATGTAGACAAAGGGCTTGCTGCATTTTCACATCTTGTAGTCCATCATCAAATGCCTGCATGCCTATTTGTTATTGGAAATCTTTAAGTACCTGTGGATAGGCCATATAAATCAATCGTTTTATATCGGCCTCAAATTCCTGTAGACTTTCACTATGTTTCTGATTGCGAACCTTTAGCTGGCTTTAGAATACCCGTTTCAAATGCTGCTGGTCATATATTGTCTGCAAAGTTTGGACGAAAGATGA
Source organism: Psylliodes chrysocephalus (assembly GCA_927349885.1). NCBI lineage: Eukaryota > Metazoa > Arthropoda > Insecta > Coleoptera > Chrysomelidae > Psylliodes > Psylliodes chrysocephalus. Next base: position 38,540,921 of record OV651815.1, on the reverse strand, counting down.
ATAACTGAGTTTTTCTTGAGGGAGTAACTGTAGAACGGTTGTCCTCGTAGCGACTCTATCAATGCAGCCGCCATCTCCTTTTTAGCCCAGCTATTGGCTCTAGCTGCAGCTTTAAATTAGAGGCGATACGTTTTCCATGTTGTTCGACCGTCAACCATGGGTAGTTTAATGATGGTAGTATGGATTTGTTTGAATATGTTTTGGTTCTATTACAGATAAGGACGAGGTAGTGTTTCCAGTTTCTCTGTTGCTTATCAAAGCTAGGCTACGAATTTTTCTTTTTAACTCAACTAGTTTAGTTTTAATTTTCCTTTCTAACTCTACTCTTGTCTTTTAGTGTTGTTCTTAATTGGTTTTTAAATGCTGTTGCTGCTGTTCTAAATGAGTAAGATGCTCTTGTTGTTGCTCCTAATTGATTTTTACCTTCTCTTGTTATTGTTCCACATTAGTTTTTAAAATATCTTGTTGTTGTGCCACAAGATCTACTCTATTGTTAAGTTAACCAGCCTCTTGCTTGAAGGTTTCCTAGATTTGTAACAAAATGTTCATAATTTCAATCGCTTCTTTTCTACTACTCTCCTCCTTCTCTTGTTCTTTGTCCTACCTGTGCCTTTTCTTTTCCTCTTCTTCTTTCTTCCTATGACTTTCCTTTACCTTTTCTTCTTTCTTCCTACGCCTTGCTTTTTCCTCCTTTTATTCCTTCCTAAGCCTTTCTTTTTCCTCTTCTCGCTTTACTCTTTCCTTCTCTTCTTCCATCCTTCGCCTTTCCTTTTCCTCCTCTTTTTCCTTTCTACGCCTTTCCTTTTCATCTGTCCTCTTCTATCTTCAAATACCTTGCTGGTGGATCTGAAGTACCCACTTTGATACATGTTAGAAATGCATTTCCAAAGTGGGCACCAAAGTTCAAGTGGATTGTAATCTGTTATTTAAAAAAAGGTATTTGGCGATGAATTTTCTTGAAGGGTGAGACAGCATCTGGAGATTTCTTGCAGATGATGTTTAATAAAAGCCACATGTTAATAATCACTTTTATTACATCAGGTATTTTTTAAAGGATTATAGGGTTAACATAACATTACAGCAACATTAACCACTAAATACATTTATTTTTGTTGCAATAGTTTTCTCTGAATTTATTATGCAGGATACTATTTATTGTGGTATAGTTTTAGAATTATTTATAAATTAATATATAAAATGAAAACTGTTGTCATTATTTTGTTTGTACACCAGTTCAAAATTTCCTTTGACAATAGAAAGTTATCAGCACAATTCACTTTCCCAGAAAAGCAAAACATGCCAGTAAATATTCATTAGTTCGGAAGACGGCAAAATTTAATTTTTAAATCCGCTCGCATGCACAAACAGTAGAACAACGACGACAAAAAAAAACCTACCCCTGTTTGCTTTATTTTCATACGTTACCGCGATTTACCCCCACGGTACAAGCAAAAAATTGAAATTTATTCTCTCCCAAACATCCTCTTTCTACGAAAAAATATTAATACGAGAGATAAATGACTATCAACTTGTACCGTCGCGGCCAAAAAGAAAGTGTGTTCTATAGACGAGGGGTGGCCTAGAAATAGATTGATATGGACAATTTTCGTGTATGTATTTCATATTTTTACAATAATGCCGTTATACCAAGAAAGTTCCTATCTGAAAATTTTTTGTCTAGAAATAATCGAGTTGTTAACTATTTTTTGCAGACATATATTTATTATATTCTAAAACTTTTCTGTTCTCTTTACCAATTTAATAAAGGAAGATAAAATGTAGATTAATGCAGAGTTAAAAAAAGATTGCTTATATTGCAGATAGAACTTTTCTTGCTAGGACAGCAAAATATTGGTAATTTGGATTTAGTAAAACTTTTCTGAAAGTATGTTTTACATTTCCTTCCTTCTCCTGGACACCTGGCTATCCACTTGCCTAAAAAACCTCAAGAAAAATTACAACTTCCAAACCAGGTTACGATCCCAAATCCATATACCTATATCTCTATTAGGGACGAACTTCTTGAACTTTGGATTAAGGAGAAAATCTACGAATTTTGTGGGAAAATAAATATTATACCTTAATACCAGCATGGTTTTAGACCTCATCAGTCTGCTCTGGACGCACTTCGCTGCCCATCACTGATTTCATAGCAGTAAATTCTAGTCAGAACTCCCTAGCGGTTCTTCTTAACAAGGTTCCAGAGGGTTTTATTCTAGCCCCGCTCGTATACCTCCTAATATATACCCACGAGCTTTCTTCCCCAAACCACTCATCGTCAATGTACCTTCTAAAATAGAGATCTGCTTCAGCCCAAAATTTTTACTAATTAAAGAACATTGGAATTAAAAATTTGCTGAAGCAGTATACTCGCTGCCAGCGAATGAGAATAAAAGAAAAAAGAAGAAAACTAAAATGGGAGAAAAAAAATTAAAATTTGGTGATAATTTGTCCTTGGAATTATAATAAAAGATTTTATAAAATTGTAACAGGATGGCTAGAGAAAACCTTATTCGGCAGTTTGCATCGGCTAAACATCCATGGATGGGGTCCCCAAGGGGGAAAAAATCTTTATTATTCATTTTACGACCAAAAGTCATTCTTTATAAAAAGTTCTGCTTGTTGAGAAAATGGAGCTGCCTTGTAAAAATTTTAGATTAAATGTACAGGGTGTTAATAAATTAGGAAAATATGAAAATGCTTCAAGAGGGAAGTACCATTATTTATTATTTTTAACAAAAATTTTATATAACAAAGTTGTTTATAAACTAGCATAGAGACTAAATACAAATTTTTAAATAAAAATTCCAATATTTTAAAATAGAATATTAATAATTATTACTTTCATGTAATAATTTGCATTTTACAAAAAAAATCAAGATATCCGATTTTGTATACGTTCATGTTATGTTAGCAATTTATTTATATCTGTCAGTATTTTTGAAAATGTTAACCGAAGAAGAGCGTATTTATTTATTACAATGTTACGGTATTGGAAATGTGTCTTATCAATACGCTATAGATGTTTTTCGTGAAAAATTTCCTAATACGCCCGTGTCAAAAAAAGCATTGCGAAAATTATTTAAAAAATTTAATGAAACTGGATCGGTGATGAGTGTAAAGAAATCAAAGAAAAAATATGACGAAAATGACGCAGCTACATTATTAGCAATAGGGTCAGTTTTAGATAACCCGAAATTATCTTTAACGAAGCGTACACAAACATTGGATTTAAGCAAAAGTCAATTAGACGTAATTTTTAAGGAAAACAAAATTATACCGTTTAAGCCAAAGATTCGGCATACACTTAAACCTGGAGATGAAGAGAGACGTTTAGAGTTTTGTTTATGGATAGGTGAAAAGTTCCTTGAAAACCGAAGATTTCATAGATTTATTTTTTTTTACCGATGAATCTACATTTTGCACAAACAAGCACGTATCTTCACAAAATAGTCGTCATTGGGCTTACGAGAATCCTAATTATGTGATAAACAAACGAAGTCAACGTTACAAAAAAGTTAATGTATGGTGTGGAATTTTTTTGGATCGGATCATTGGTCCATATTTTATAGAGGAAAATTTAAACCAACGCGTGTATTTGAACATTTTGGAAAATTTTGTATTACCATTTCCTAATACTTTAGATCCAGAAGTTCGTTGTTATATGTTTTGGCAACAAGACGGCTGTCCTGCTCATTGCACAGCCTTGGTCAGACAATGGTTAAATGATCATTTTGGCGCAAGGTGGATAGGGAGGTTCGGCCCAATTAATTATCCAGCTAGGTCGCCTGATCTTTCATTACTAGATTTCTTTTTGTGGGGTGCATTAAAACAAAAGGTTTACTCAAATAATCTTCCACATGATAGAGAAATATTAAAAGAGCGCATAGAAGAAGCAACCTATGAATTGAATGTGCCGCAAATTTATTAAGTTAAGAAAAATGTGTCGAGGTGGGAGGTAATTATGTAGAATAATTTTAACATATTGGAATTTTTATTTAAACATTTGTATTTAGTCTCTATGCTAGTTTATAAACAACTTTGTTATATAAAATTTTTGTTAAAAATAATAAATAATGGTACTTCCCTCTTGAAGCATTTTCATATTTTCCTAATTTATTAACACCCTGTACATTTAATCTAAAATTTTTACAAGTCCAATTTTCTCAACAAGCGGAACTTTTTATATAAAATGACTTTTGATCGTAAAATGAATAATAAAGATTTTTTCCCCCTTGGGGACCCCATCCATGGACACACATGGGGCGTTGGTGTACCAAGACGTAATTCCAATTCAGTGGAGTCAAATTAATAGCAGTTTTGCCAACTTTACGAGTAGCTGATGAAAGGTACAATTGACAGAATGGAAATATGAGGTTTATAAGAGAAAGCATGGAGACTACACAAGGAGCACGCACTCCATGTATAACCAGCGTACTGTGTTAAACAGAGTATTTTAAGAGGGCGCTAGTGTTCCATAAGTACCAAAATGGCATTAGAGAATCAGGCGGTAGTTTGAAATAAAATAAATAATTCTAATTAATTATTAATTAATTAATTAATTATAACTCTAATTATATTTATTTAATTTAAAAACATTTGGCACATGTTAACGTTAATTAAATAATCGGTTACTTTATTTTCACGCTAACTTCACATTTGTTTATTCCTCTATATTCACACCGGTACAAAAGAAAAATTAGCGACGCTAGTGGTGAAAAAAGAAAGTTTTATTTATACGATAAAGCGCGGACATACTCTGGCAAATGCCACACTTAAGTGCGTGCTCCTTGTGTAGTCTCCATGAGAGAAAGGTAGAAGGAAAAGTGTGGTATGATTCGATGATTAAAAAATTAGAAAGTATCTGTCAAGTTCTGTTTACAAAAGTTTCAACAAGTTTAGAAATATTTAAAAAAATAACAAATTTTATTAGGTTAAAAACAAATATGATACTGAACAGTGATATTAGTATTGTGTATGTAATAAAAAGAAAAAGTGATAATTAATAACTAAATTGAAAATGACATATTATTAAAAGTTGAGGTTGACCCATTAGCGCCTAGCGTCACCATGTGGGTTGATTATGCGCCATGCTTTTCAGATACGTAGTGGGGATAGTTAAATGATCTCTTTGTAAGTTTCTGAACGCGACGTAATTTTATATCCTTCCTTTCGTCTGTTTATAACCCAGTGCACTCTGTTTATTTACTTTGTAAGACGCTGTTTGTGCAAAGTTTTTTTATGATGGTAGACATTAATTTTGTGTAAGTATAATAATTTCTTGTGGTTTAAAAATTATTTCAGTATAATCGCTTTTAAATACAACTAAAACATGGTCCTTATTAATTACAATATATTTTTGGACTGAAAATTGGATGTTCCCATATGGAGCCACTAGGCGCTCTGCGAAAAAATCAAATTATGTTAGGAATAATTATTTTTTGTAGTGGAATCACGTTACAAGAGGCCGTAGACATTGCTTACGAAGATAACTTGGATACAGAAGTTGCTGAGGTATTTATAGAACTTCCAGAGAGCCACGTGCTAGCTGATGAGGACCCCGCTGATGAAGACGGGGATAGTTTGGCTGATAATCTGAGCTCCCGACAGCTTACTGCTGGGGCCGAAGTACGTTTTAGTAATTCTAGGAGAACTCGCGGAATCGTGGATGACTTTAACTTTAATTTCCATCATACAACTGCGGCGGACATAAGCAACAACGGTACTGTGATGCAGGAAAATTTAGAAAATGTACCTATTAGTAATTCTTAACAATCTAAAAATATTACAATGAAACTTGACAAAGTCTCACCTAATCCTAAATTTTCTAATGGAGACTTAGTATTTACTGAGCATTACTTTCCACGATATCTATAAAAATATGAGTTATATTGAACTATTTGGACTTTTTTTTTACTGATGATTTATTACAACTTATTTCTGAGCAGACAGCAAATTACGCACTTTTCCAAATTGTCCTGATCCACAAGTCTCTGTTGAGGAGTCGGGTGTTTTTATAGGTATTTTATTAGTAAGAGGCTACAACGAACGTAGTTGTTGGGCATCGACAAAATATATGAGAAATAAATATAATATATGAGGCAATGAGAAGAGATCGGTTTCTACAAATTTGTCGCTTTATCCACTTTGCAGATAACAATAGTGTAGTTCTAAGCGATAAAATATACAAGCTTAGCTACCTCATGGAATATTTAAAAATAAATTTTTGGAACACTATGTACCTGAGAAAAACTTGTCTTATGACGAATCCTTGATTAGGTATTACGGACTCCATGCATGCAAGCAATAAGATTTGGATACGAGATTTGGTGTTTAAATAAACCATGTGGTTGATTAGTAAATTTTGAGATATACCAAGTAAAAAATCCAAAGGCTTATGGTGATTATGAATCCCATTTCCCATTAAAAGCAAATATTGTTACGATCTGATTTTGCCCTAACATCTTTGGTAACTGCTTTTGGAAACTGATTTTGTTTTTGGAAACACTTTATTTATTTTGGCTGTTTTTTTTATGTCTTATTAAGTTAAAATATTAATATGGTACATACCTTGTATTTTGTAAATGTTTTGTGTCATTTAAAACTAGAATTCTCTCCTATAGTGGTTCTCTAGCTTATAGCTTACAGCTGTCAATAGATTTTCTTCGGGGACTGTCGTGATAGCACGCAGACTTTGGCAATTTTGTTAATTTTTGTATAAATGTTTGATTATTGTTGTAGTGGTCATTATGTCACTTGAATCAATAGTTTTGTCCTAGAGTGCCTGGGGTAGTTCCTGCGTTTCCAGCTTACGGCTGCCAGTGGAACTTATTCGGGTTTCACTGTAGTGATACTTGTGAGTCACTAATTCATTTGTTAATCGAAACTATAGGGAAAGGTTTAACAACCTATTAAAAGGAATAAGCAGGAGTTTTTGTTTTTTCATTTCGTTTCTATTATTAGATCGATTTAGGTTAGAGACTAAGAAGCATATTTATCTGGCATTTAAATCGGTCTGGCGCCCGTATTTAAATACTGTGAATCTTGGTTCTAAAAGAACTACGCCTTCTCCACCCAGAGCGAAACCGGAGCCAGGGCTATTCATCAGAGAGTAGAAACTATTTTCGTTATCTATATATCTTTTTTGTGGCAACCATTGAACCTGAACGCGGGTGTTTACGGGGAATTTGAAAGGTTACAGTATTTTGAAATATTCTAATGTAATGAAAGGGCTCAACTTGCGTTTAGCCGAAATCTTGTATGCAAAATATGTTCCCTTGGTAACAATGGGCGTGTTCAGTGTAAACGAATTTAACGAATCTGATGCTATAAGCAGATTAAGCATAAAAAAACAATTATTTTCGTACAAAAACTACTTTAAATTAATAATAAATAACAAAGTTATAGTGCTTTGAAAAGTTCACTTTTAAATCAATAATTTAAAACGCATTATTTTTGCGGCATTATACGCGTCATAATGAAGCGCCTATTTTCATTGGTCGCTGATGAATCGATGGAACCATAAAACAGTCAGCACAGGAATTCTTCTGTGCGAATTTGACAAGAAAACCGCGTTTGGTTCTCCATCTTTTTCTAATAGTAATATTTATGGTTAGTTATCTCTTTCTAAAATTGTATTAAAATTAGGTTGGTACGTGTTTTGATATATAAACAAACAAAGTTTGTATTTATTTTGTTTTTTAACCTCGTTTGTAAAAAAAATTGAAATTGTTTTTAAACTGTGTGAAGAAACCCTTGTTTATTTTACGTTCTATTGAAAATGCCTGGTTATATTTTCAAGTGTTTGGTCCCTACCTGCAGTAATAAAACCAGCCAAGTTGACAAAATTTTCATAAAAGTTCCTCAAAATCTGGACATTCAGAAGCGATGGTGGGCTGCAGCAAAAGTAAAAAACACAAACTACCATCGTGCTTTTATATGCGAAGACCATTTTGACGTAAGATACTTACCTATTTATTTATTTTTTTCAATTTGATATCAATTTATAAAACATAGTTGATCAACTTTGTAGGTTAATATACCTTATTATTTAACACCGAGCTTGTGGATACTAATGAATAATTGTATGAATTTATTTTTATTACAAAAATGTACTTTTTAGGTGGAAAAAGATGCCGAAAATTGGATGCAGTTCAAAATTATTGGTAAAAATTTAAAAATTAAAGGAGATGTTGTGCCTCATAAATATATTGATAGACCACCCAAAATTCCGATTAAAAGCTCTTTATCTGACTCTGCCAAAAAAAGAAGAATTGAAACTTTGAAATGTATTGAAAAAAAGGAAGAATGTTTAGCATCAACCTCATTCGAGCATAATGTATCATCACCGAAACGACCAAAAACTTCTTCAAAAATAGTTGCCAGAAAGCTTTTCAAAACTGACAGTGAATCACCAGATGAGAAACGTATGAAAGTATCATCACATATTGAGTCACCATCTGGCTCATTTCAAATACATTATTTAAGGAAAACTGAAAACACATCAAAATCAGTTCAGGCAAAAATAACACCAATCATGAGAAGTGTGTCGACTGAGACCAAATATAAGGATTTGAAAAAAAGTAATATAGTTGCAGAAAAAAGTTGTTCTCCTATTTTAACAATGCAAAAACTGACCGAGTCTAAACTAAAAGCTAGTTTAAAAAAAACAAAATTTCCAAGTGATGTTAGTTCATCTTCTAGAGACTCTGCTACACTATCAACATCATCCTGGAGTCAGACGAATACTACTTCCACAGAAGAAAATAAAGAAACCCTACATAAGCCTAGTTCTAGGAAGGATTCTACTTTATATTTAATAAAACAACATTCTAAATTTTATTTAGGAATTCCCGATGATTTATATAAAATGGTTGATTTTATTTCTAAGAAAGCACAAATTCCCTCAGATCATGTTATACTAACTTTATGGAAAATTAGGTTGGATGATCCATATATTAGAATAGGAAGAGATTTTGATCTCTCGCGATCTAGCATCCATAATATTTTTGTTGATTCTGTGCCAAAAATTGCCACTGTTTTACAACATTTAATATTTTGGCCCGAAAAAGATATTATAAAAAAATACTTGCCACTGCCTTTTAGAGCAAGATATAATGAAATTCAAAGCATCATTGATTGTTTTGAAATTGAAATTCAAAAACCTTCTAATCCCTTGAAACAATCTAGTACATGGTCAGAATACAAACATTGTAATACAATAAAATTTTTAATTTCTTGTACCCCCAACGGATTTATTAATTTTATTTCAGAAGGCTTTGGAGGAAGAATTAGTGATACTGACATTATTTCCAAAAGCAAATATTTGGAGGTTTTGCCAAAGTGTCATGTAATGGCTGATCGAGGGTTTAAACATGTTGCTTCCTTACTTGAAGCCAAAGCATGTTTATTGATAAGACCACCATCAGTAAGTACTGGACAAAAATTGACAGTGGATGAAGTTAAGCAGAACAAAAGAATTGCTTCTTTAAGAATTCACATTGAGAGAGTCATTCGTAGAGTCAGAGAGTTTTTGATCTTAAAACCACATGCATGTATAAATAATAACTTGTTACAATTCATAAATGATATTACTGTCATAGTTTGTGCGTTAATTAATTTGCAAACACCATTAATATAAAACATTTCTGCCAAACTATGTACAGGGTGAGAGTGAAATAATTTGTAATTTTTACAGTCAATAGTATGTCATTAAAAAATATAATTTTATATTTAATAACCTTTAACTACTACTATCTTGTTTATGAAGTATTCTGAATGACTTATCAATGCATAGCCCAAACTATTTAACATATAAAATTTAGAATTAATGTTATTTTTGTATCAACTTTATAAATAAAGATATGCCTGTTTTCGAGTTATAATGGTAAGTCAATATTTATATGAGGATGTCTATTATATTTAAAAACCAAAGATGTTACAGTCAAGACCAATGATAATTAAATATCAAGAAATATATTTTTTTTTAGTTTCTTGCTACAGAGCGGAATTTTTTTTAAGACCTCATCGAAAATGTTATGGATATGAAAATTGGTAGGTATTCAGATTCTCCTTTTAAAATAAAAAACACATTAAGATGGTAATCTATTTAAAAATTAATACATTTAAAATTGTTGAGCTAGTAATAGATTTTTTTTGTGAAATATAAATCTCTTTAAGAAATGAAATATTTTAATTCACTGGGATTATACCAGAATATATTAAAAAAATGTAATAATTCAAGTGAGTTAACCTATAAGCCAAAAACTGGCATCATATCTCCTCATTTTTTGTAAAAAATTGTCATTCCATATATGTTATTTTACTGCTCAAATGATTGTAGAAAAGTTTGCATGTTATTTAATGCATTCTTTACAGGACTAAATAAATAATCTACAATAAACACAAAAATTGAATTTATTAATCTTTTATATTATGTCCAGATATAATGATTCTATTATTAAATTTATTTATCAAAAATTACAATTCGTTTGAAATATGCAAATTATTTAACAGTGTTCATTTTAAGTTCTGATACTTATACAAAATACATACAAACTACACAAAAATAAATATCTTGAGCCTCTTCATTTTAATGTTTACCATCACTTCCTAAAATATTAAATTTGTAACTACAATTAGAGTGTTTAAACAATAAATAAATAAATAAAATAAATAAATAAATATTGGCAAACAGTACTGTGACATCAAGACTAGCATAATAATGCATTGAAAATATACATTACATAAATCTGCAGTGTTAGTTGCAATAAACTGTCAAGTGTCTTAGTATAAAGACTTGATAAATATTAATGGTAATGTAATTGAGAAATAAATGTAAATATCATTAGTTATACATGTTTAATAGAATATTTATTAAAGAAAATTTTACAAAATTCGTTTTTTTTATTTTAATCAATTATAACAGGATATATAACATTTTTCCAAAAAATATTTGCCTGGTCCATAACATCACTTAGTTCATGTTCATCAAAATCAACATCTAATATCTGAACCTCCTTATCAACTTCAAAATTAGGAGATGCCACACAAAACAGCCCTTTATGTTTTTTAGAAAGCAACATTTGTAGTTGCATTTGAAAATAAAACTTTCTGGTCACTTTGCCACTCGATATATAATTATTCAAACTCTTCTCTTTATATGGACATTTTACTTCAATGACATAATAATCAGAAATGCCATCTGGCGAAGCTCCAAAGATTGGGTAATTTTTATTTAAAAAAAGTCCACATTTATTAATGTTAATATTTTTAATTTCACTAACAATTTTTATCACTTCCGACTCTTAACTTTTTACCCCTGTTTATAGCTTCAGTCTCAATGGGTGGATTCGCCCCAAGAATTTTTTCTTTTAAACTACCTGAAAAGGTTTTACTTCTAGCAGTTTCATACAGTAAAGAAGCTGTAATGCGTCCAAATCTAAGTTCAAACCATTCAGGACAGTTCGATTGCTGCCTTGTCAATAATTCTGCTTCCAGACAAGCACTCTTTGACATACTTTTTGTCATAAATGCCATGAATTCATCAATGTTACTAGCAGTCTTCAAGTTTTTATAATTAATCCCTAATTGATGCAGACTAAGATTTGAAAACTTCGGATTTCTGTGTAATTGGAATAAAACACCTTGGCTTGTAGGAAATTCTGCTAATAGCTCTTTTAGCAATGTTTTATTAGGTGGCTCAATTTTTCTGTTTTTTTTCTGGCCAAATAGTGTTGAAACCCTCAAGTCAGAAGAACGTCCTACTTTTGATAAAGATGAGCCTTTCCAATAACACAATGTCGATGTAGTAGAAGGTTCTTCACTTCGACGATGCAGCCATAACAAGAAAGCAACACCATGTTTGCAACCACCTTAAAAAATAATAGAACCTTGTTACATTGTATGCACAGTTTTTTTTAATATTTAGAGGAATTTATATTACCTTCAGAAGCAGAACAGTCTGTGCATTCACAAGACACAACCTTTTCCTCTTGTTCGTTTATTACTGCATCAACATTATAGGCTTTTTTGTGAATTTTGTGTTCTGGGGTAATCCTAGCTTTAATGTTACACAAAACACCCTCTCTTTTGAGTTGAACATATGATAATGCACTGTCACCATATGCTTCCTTTGCAGACCTACAATAGAATAATTGTTACTTAATAAATAGGTATAGCAAAAATAAAATGTCAACAATATTTAGTAGCAGTTAGTTAACAGAGTTTGTAGAATAGAAAACACATTTTTTTCCTATATTTAATACAAATCTTTTTGAACCTAATTATAAAAAGATTGTAAATTATTTCACAGCTAAAAAAAGTGTCTTACCGTTTCGTCTTTACATTGCGAATTTCAGAGCCAATAAACTTTATATTATTTATAAAAAAATCATTTATCATATCGGAATCCACCTTAGGTAAGTTATCAGAAGATCCTTCCATATAAATCCAGTTTGTATTTTTGCCATTTTTAAAAAATTAACACTATATAGATACAATTTAAAAGAAAAATCCAAACAATAAACTCAATCGAAAACTAGGTTAGGTTGTTAGGTTATGTTATGACACAGAGTGAAACAACGTTGCCAGACTTGTCAGATAAAATATTTCGTATGGTATTGAATAACAAGTCGATTAATAAAGTTAATTAAAATAGTAAGTGTCAGGTTGCTTCTTAAAAATGGAATTTAAACCAATATAGATTTATTTTTATGTTTTTATGTTAAATTGCACGATGTTAACCATTTAATGATTGTTGGTCATCCGGAATTTCAATAATTCTTTACAAAAAACGGCAACCACGTAAAAACATCAACTACTGGCTTGAACATTATAAATCAGCCAATAAGAATGTAGGCTTCATTATGACGATGCTTGAAGAATAGAGTGGCGCACGTTTCAAATTTGCTTGAATTTCTTGGAATTTAAAAAAATTATTGTATGAAAATTTGAGAAGGGAAAAATTTAAAAAAAATATTTTTAGATTAGGTTTTGTGTTACTTATCAGAAAAAAATATTTTTGAATTTCACTAAACACGCCCATTGTGATGGCTACAAGTAAATAAAAACCCTAATCTCATGGTGAGGAAGTGCGTCGTTGCCAAGTTGTAGATGATTCCGGTTTTTGTTTAATTTCATTTAGCTGAAATCAGTTATGCAAACAATGTTGCCATGGCACAGATTGTCATGTTACCGAGTAAACAAAAACCCAAATCTCGTGGTGGGAAAATACATAGTTGCCAAGTTATAGATCATTTAATATTCACTTTAGTTTAGCCGAAATCAGTCATAGAGAAACTATTGCCATGAAAACGCTTGTCATGTCAACGACTAAACAAAAACCCAAATCTCGTAGTGAGGAAATGCGTAGTTGCCAAGTTATAGATCATTTAATGTTCACTTTAATTTAGCCGAAATCAGTTATGGACAAACTGTTGCCATGGAAACGCTTGTCATGTCAACGACTAAACAAAAACCCAAATCTCGTAGTGAGGAAATGCGTAGTTGCCAAGTTATAGATCATTTAATGTTCACTTTAGTTTAGCCGAAATCAGTTATGGACAAACTGTTGCCATGGAAACGCTTGTCATGTCAACGACTAAACAAAAACCCAAATCTCGTAGTGAGGAAATGCGTAGTTGCCAAGTTTAAGATCAATAAATGTTCACTTTAGTTTAGCCGAAATCAGTTATAAAGAAACTGTTGCCATGGAAACGCTTATTATGCTAACGACTAAGCAAAAACCCAAATCTCGTGGTGAGGAAATGCGTAGTTGCCAAGTAGTGGTTAGTAGGTATGTGAAACGAGCGTAGCGTGATCTTATGATGTAGGTGGAAAAAGAGCGCGCCCGGCCGACGTTTCGAAATTCGCACGCGCGAATTTCAAAACGTCGGCCGGGCACGCTCGCTTCGCTCGCTTTCCTCTGTAAAAGATAAGAGGTGGGTGGAAGGAGCGTAGCGTGATCTTACGATGTAGGTGGAAAAAGGGCGCGCCCTGCCGAAGTTTCAAAATTCGCGCGCGCGAATTTCGAAACGTCGGCCGGGCGCGCTCGCTTCGCTTGCTTTCCTCTGTAGTAGTTAAGAGATGGGTGGGAGAAGCGTAGCGTGATCTTACGATGTAGGTGGAAAACGTCGGCCAGGCGCGCTCGCTTCGCTCGCTTTCCTCTGTAGTAGTTAGGCTGTGCTAATTCGAAAAAGGCAACTAACTGTTTACTATTTGGATGTTGTTATGGAAATATAGAAATGTCCATTTCCATTCAAAAATGTTCAAGTTCAGCGAACCGTTGCTCCCAAGAAATCGAAATGGTGCCTTTGATTTAGCAGTAAATCAAGGTTTGGTGCCAGCTAGACCTCACTGCAAAAATAAATTTAAAGGCCACAAAGAGCCGCCTGAACTCTTTTCACATTATTATCATGGTGAATGAGACCTAGGAGTGTATCGATGCCCTTAGTCTAAGAAGTGTAGGCCGGATGTTTATTTTGCAAATGACACTTGGTTTGAAAATAGCCACTTGTCTCCTGAAAAGGAATTTAGGTAAGTTTTTTATTATAGTGTTTAATAACATATTAATATAACAAAAAATGCATAATACAGGGTATTGTTTGGATTTCCTCATGACGAAAGTTATGAATGAATTGCGATGGGAATAAGCGAAGCTATTTCAACTGCAACGATTTTAGCTAGAATAAGGTATTGCAGGGAAAAAGTAACCAATGCATTTTTACAAATGCAACTTTCTTTGCCGAAAATTGGCGGACCTGGAATTATAGTTCAGGTAACGTATTTCTTAAGGATGAATTTTTTTTCTAATCGAATGAGTACGCCTTTCTTATATATTTTTAGATTTTGGATTTTCGGATTCCGAAACGTCGGTCGGGCGCGCTCGCTTCGCTCGCGAATGAATGTGAAGGTATTAGATTTATATGTGTTCTATATTTATTTTAAATTGATAAATCCAAATTTGGCAAGAGAAAACATAATCGAGGACGCATTGTAGAAGGTCACTGGGTTTTGAGATTAATTGCTCAAGGTTCAGATGACTTGAGATTAATTGTCTGTCCTAATAATAAAAGAGATGCAGAAACCCTTATACCTATAATTCAAGAGCATGTTGAACTTGGGTCAATTATCCATTCTGACCAGTGGAAGGGGTACTTTAGACTTTCTGAATATGGATACCATCATAGGAATGTTAATCACGGAAAAGAGTTTCTAGCTGCTGATGGTACCCATACTCAAAGAATAGAGTCCCAGTGGAGTGCTGCCAAAAAAGTCATTAGAGGTCAACATGTCCCTGAAGAAGAATTCGCAGATAGACTATTCGAGTATTTATGGAGAAGATATTGCAACAAAATGAAAATAGATCCAATGCTAGGCCTCCTGAGTGCAATTCTATTAGAGAAGGGTGTCTTTAGATTGCGTAAGAACACGTTTATGTTATTATTTTTTGTTTCTTATTGGTTTAGAATAGGATATGTTAGGAGTTAATCCAAATATAAGAGGCAACTACGCATTTCCTTACCACCGGATTTAGGTTTTTTTTTATTCAACTCCATGACAAGTGTTTCTACGGCAACGGTTTCTCCGTAACTAAAGTGAAAATGTAATGACCTGTAATTTGCCAACCATGCATTTCCTCACCACGAGATTTAGTTTTTTGTTTAGTCGTTACATTGTCAAGCGTTCCCATGGCAACACTTTCACCATAACTGATTTCGTATAAACTAAAGTGAACATTAAATGATCTATACCTTGGCAACTATGCATTTCCTCACCACGAGATTAGAGTTTTTGTTTATTGGTTACAATGGCAACGGTTGCCATGGCAACAATTTTTACGTAACTGATTTCGGCTAAACGAAATTTGCCCCAATTAAAGTGTTCATTGATTGTAGATTTATATCTACGTCCACACTGAGCAATAACAATAATCAAAACCAATTTGATGTATGCCAGATTTTTAAAGAAAATGCTAATTATATTTTTCTTAATACCATATTTTCTGAAAATATTGAAGTATGCGAATTGACACGTTAGTAAAAATTAATTATTTGCTTTACTTAATTTCTTTTTCAATAAACAACTGGTTAAATAAACAATTATTTTAGATAAAGACTCCTATTCCAATTTTTCTACAACTTTCTTGTCTGAACTTTTTACGTAGGTACTTTCAAAAATAACTACATTTTGTATATTATTTCCAACGCTATCAAAAAGTATTTAATACGATTCAGCAACAAAATTTAATTAACAAGTTCAGCAATTAATATATCTGTAAAATAAGTTTAGCAAGAGTTTTCCTGCTGTCCCGGTACGTGATCTATATCCCGAACTTCCGAACGAACAAAAAGAAAGTCTCGTGTGTATCCATTTTCGGAAAGCTTAGCTCGAACGTTTTAACACCCCTTAAAGCTGGGATTTCTATTACATTTTCGCCATTTTAATCAACATAAATTCTCTTCAAGTCGTGACGTGCAAAAAATAACATGAAGCGGATGGGATGTTGGCGGATGGGTGTTTTGATATCCGTCGTCGCACCTATAGCCACTACGGCTGCTACTGGTAAATAGTAAATGAAGGTACGGCCGTAAATTGTCATCTCAATTCGATTTAGATAAAGCCTGTCGTCCTTATACTGAATTGGAAGATCTAAAAACCAATCTTGAAATTAAAGGAAGGGTTTTAAACGGGAAATAAATTCAGAGTAACTGCTACGTCTTAAAATCCGATATAAATTTAACAATTATTTCATTTAAATGAATATTTCTTCTGGATATGTAACGCATAGTCACATAGTATTTTAAGTCGTCAGACAAATGATTAAAATGGATTACGGTACGAGTAAAAATCCATTCGGTGTAGCTAGTAGGTATATTCCCAGATAGCACAAATAATACGTCTTATGCATGTTTTAAGAACGTCCTGCTTGGACGTTCAGGACATCCTTATAATGTCCATTTTACGGACGTGGACGTCTTATGGACATCTTTGGATTGTTAATAATCAGGATGTCTTAACGTCCATTTAAGAACATTCCATGCACATAAACACAAGTTCAAATAATGGTAAACAGGATGTCTGAGGAAATTAGTGAAAATAATGAACATATTTATATATCTATCTATCTTTATATATCTATTTGAAAGCAAATAACCCATGAATAATTATTAAACCTTTTTCGTGGAATTCATCCCATCTTTTTTCTACTTTGTCCCTTTCAACCATGCCTGGATTAACAGATCAGTTTTGGCCATATTTGGCTACTCAGCCAAACTTGAAAATAATTTAATTGCTAATTCAAAATGAATGACAGATCAATATGAAAATCCAATTTGTTTGTTTAAGTTTGCGCTGATTATGAAATCACTAACCTTTTAGCCGTGTACTATTCATTGGCAAACTTACACCTTTCTCACAGAGATACAAATAAGTCCAAACTGCAAAAAATTAATAATAATCAACCACAAATTCACAGAATCGAATCACAGTTAAATGGCGCAAGGACAGAACTTGTACTCTTATAATATATACATACAATCGAATCATGAGCATTAAACATCGGTTCCATATTTTTTCGTTTATTTAATAAATTCTGACCCTTGAGCACATTCCATAGGCCTTTTCATCATGTGATGAGCGCAAGCGCAGCCGCCATGTTAAAATAGCGCCAATTCAAAAGTTCCGTACTGTTTTGATCAACAATGGCTGGAAAATCAATATTATCTCTACATACAAATCAATCATTAAAAAAAATCGTTGATGGTGATTTACATTTTTATAACTCTGTGCACATAGTTGTGAGCAATTAAAAAGGTTCTTGAAGTGACGTGGACGTTCGGAACAAGAAAAAAGTGTGGTGATTGAGAGGTTAGGTTTCAATACATATTAACTTTGTAAATATTAATGTAAACAAATAATAATCATAACTCTATTCTAATTAATTATGCCAACCAATATTAGTACTTGCAATAACACTTTAACATGAAAGTTAATCACGAGTATAATTAATAAGATAAATTATTTAAAATTTTAAGGATCAACATGACATTTTTAATAATATTACTGTGTATACCGAAGTAATATTTAATATTAAAAAATATTGTGTAATACCAGACAAGGATTTTCTTCTGTTGAACCACTTTCTCCATGAAAATGTAGTGAAGAAATATAAGTATCTATAGTAACATCATCCATCAATCGATCGAAGACCTTTGTCACTTCGACCACATTTTTTCACTCATAATGTTCATTTTAAACATGTTTTAATATGTATTTTGCCAAATGATTTGTTTTTTTTTACGATATTGCAGACAAGTCTTTTTATAAAATAATAATTTATACCGTGTGTCACTTTTACATACTCATAAAAGTACCGTTTAGTTTTCCTTTCCGTAAAGATAACATAATTAATTGATTGCAAAAATTGATTTTTCAATTAAGACACTTTTTAAACTTTACTTTTTTTATCCCATTTTTTAAACGAATACACTTAAAATTAATATTTATCGATTATAATTTTTTTACGTGGACATTTTAACATGCTTGTTTACAAAAAACAGTACGAAAAAGATGGCTGATACTAACGCATGCGCACAAAAAAGAAATGTGATGAAAAGGCCTATTGCTTGAATATAAATAAATAATAGTTATATGTCAAATGTCACTTGTCAACAATGTTGCAATAAACTTTAAATCGTTTTTTGTCTGTTTGGTCTTTATTTAATTGGATATTGGACAATGTCACAATGCCATTCATCTTTAATTATTATTTTTTTCTGTGACGGGAAAAATGTTTAACATTTATCTCTCTTGTCAGGTAACAAAATGTCACTTTTTATGAAATTACTTTTTTCTCCGTTTCTTGGGAAAAAATTGTTTCCCCGGAAAATAGTGTATTATATATGGGAAAAATATTAGATTTAAGCTCTCATTATGTATGCTATATATGTCACTATATATGTTGTTTATATAATATAACCAAATAATAATGCGAATGTGAATCCATGGAAATATAATAAAATACGTAGAATGGACATTCTACGGTTATATATTTTTGGATGCCCCGAGTATTTACTAAACTGGACATATTTAAAACGTCCAAAATTGATCCTAGACGTACAGACGATAAATGGACATGTAATGGACGTCCTTAGAACGTCCTGTGCTATCTTTGTTAATGGCAGAATATGGCGCTTAATTTTTAAACTAATAAAGAAATAGTGATCTTATCTTACATATTTAATACTATTCTAAAGCTGCAATATTAAATGAAATCTAAAAAAAAACTAAATCACTAATTCCTAAAACCCGGAAATAAGTTAGACAGTGTTTTTGTGACACGTATTCTATTTTTACTTACGTGATTTGGAAGTCGCCAGGCTGTTATTTAGAACAATGGTTGCCCGCGCACTAGCTATGACTACGCAGTTTGCTCAGCAGCCCTCTATTGCACCTAGAATGCACTCAAAGTAACCTGTGGAGTCAGTATCTCCAGGCGGTCGTTTTTGTATTGGGTAGTACCTAAATAAAATTTAAAAAAATAACACTTACTCCCTAAACGGTAATCACCTTTACCTTAAAAGTGATTCTGGATAAGCTAGATCAAAGAAGAGTTAAAAGAAACACAGAAAATTTATATACAATAATATATTTCAAATTAACCGTAATCTTGGTAGGGCAATATAAAACCCGCTCTCAATAATCTACTACGCCGAATCATGGTGTCAAGGACTGGTTTCTGATCGTTGTTGGAACAAACCAAATATTCAAATAAATTAATACTTATCATATACTTATCAAATTTCAAAATGTTATTCGTTAAAATTTGTTTCAAGCTTTCCATTAATTTATTTAAAAATTTATAAATAATGACGCCGAAATGTAAACAATCTGTTATACTCTCATGACGGTGCAGTTATCTGGGTACCTAAAACGCAAAAATTGACAGCTATCCACAAACTAGACAACAAAAAACCACACCAACCAGAACCATGAAACTTACGTATAGTCGTCTTATTCCCGTTATTTACATCAAGGTTATAAGGTTATAGAATCCGATGAGGCAGGACGATGATTTAGACAGAAGGTGCTCGATACGCTTCCACTTCTTCAAGTGAACATGGACTCCATATCACCAAGATATATCTTCCATAAGTCATTTAAAGTTATAACGAAACAAATAGTGCTAGTTGTGGCAAATACGATTTATATCTATACTAATGGTTCTAAAACAAAACAAGGCTCAGGATGTGGATTATACTTCTATTCCTAAACATAAAATTGGCCGTGAGCAATAGTATCAGTGTAGTTTAAACCAATCTCACGGAGATTCCCATAGCTGCAAAAGAAGATACCTGAAACAATATCACTAGAAGGAACATGCTCATCTATACAGCTGGCAGAAAATATTACTCACTCTGGACAGACCACGAATTTACTCAAGGTTAGGTAACTAGAATGTCACGAATATTTGGCCAAAGTATCCATTAACAATGTGGCCAACTTAAGATGGATTAAATGTCACACCACATATAAAGGTAAACGTCTTGCTGATTCACTAGCCAAGAAGGCAGCCAACCAAATACTTTTTGGACCTGGCCCCTCCATTGGACTGACAACAACAGTAGTGACAAATCTAATTAAAGAACATGATTGTGTAATATTCATGGAAAGATAGGATAAAACAAGAAGCTGCAGGATTGCCAGGTTCTTTTAAGATATCCTGAGAACCACTACAACAAACAATTACTTGACTATGATCAGACAGAATCTGTGCCTGACATTCTGACTGGTTATTACCAAGTACGGGAGCATCTCCATAGTATGGGACTATCATAATTCGCAGTCAGTAGTAATCGCGAAGAGGAGACCATCAAGCATATCATCCACGATTGCCAAACTCTCTTATTTATAAGAAGATTTGTTTGTGTTCGGCGAGTATTGGCTAACACCAGTCGATATTAGAAAGACACCTTTTGGTGACGTTGTCAATTACATACAATATGTAGGCTGGTTCACGAGCTAGGAGGTCCCTACAAATTAGGATGATGCCTAATGGGTCTAGTGAGGCCTAAGTGCTGTGGGGCAGCCCACCCTCCACACGTTACAGATACAGATATTTTGCTGTGAATTAACAATTTCACCTGTCTAAAAATTTTTACATATCTGATATTACCTGTATAAGGAGTGCCAAGAATAAGTGAAAGTTGATTAGGTGTAAGTGAAGGTTTACATTTTTTGTTTTTATTTTAATAATTATAAATAATATTGATATTTAATTGGGAAAGAAGAAAAATTATCTCTGACCGATAGTATACTCTTTGAAATAGCAAATTGGTCTTCTGTACAAATAATGGTGCTAACAGTGAACCCATCATAAAAACGAAAGTGTTCTCTGTCATTTTCAATGATTATTTTTAAATTTATCTCAAGACGACAATTTAATTCGAGTCCATAATCTTTTAATGCCCCATATAAAGGCATAAAAATTGTTGAGTGTACAATTTGGATCCATAAAAATGAGATGAGTAGTGAATATTGAATTTGTTTTTATTCCCCTACAGCCATTTAGGGGCAGAAAAGACTTTTCTTATCGTAAAATAAAAAAAGTAATACAAAAACGCGTTTATTACACAAAGGTTTCGTGACAGTATATTAAATTTCCCCTGCAGAGGATAATCCTTATATTGCGAACAGAGATACCTACTTTGGCAATTCTGGAAGCACAACAAATTAACTGGATTTCTTTGATTTAGGGCCGGTGTTTTCACGTTTATCTCGCGACAAGTATTTAGTTGAATGCTGACAGTCCCGTCAGCTGACAAGTGTTAGTCAGTAATAGTACACAATATTTAATATTTATAACCTCCGAGCAATTACTAATAGAGTTTGTAGGCGATTGTTGTGTTAGCAACATCTGTAGAGGAAGTGAGGAAGCGGGCACAAAGGGGAAGGTAAACATCCTTCTTGTTCAGTGGCGTATCACTTATCTATAAAAATACACATTGTCCAAACGTTTTAATTGTAAAAACAAACTAAAAAATTTGCTAATTTTACTATTTTTAAAATTAATACCGTCTTATATGTGTCTAATGCAGGAAATAAAACAAAATCACTGTAAAGGTCTAATTTTTTCAATTGAAAAATAAAACCTTAAAATCAATTTTATTAAAAATAAATACAGGAGCGACTAGTTTTGGCCTTACAGGAACATCTTCAGGCCTCTAATACAATAATCTTTAATTATTATAATAGGTTGGTCACTTACGAATAACATTAAATAATATAAACCACAAAAATGGATCTATATTGTAGCGTTACAGCATTATAGAATTAAAGCTGTGAAAATAAAAGAGCAGTGCAAACGTAACTAAAAATAAGAAAATTGAGTATGGAATCTACAAGAGAAGAGGTGAGAATGAGCAATTACGAATGCATTTAAATTGCTTGGGATAACAAATGAAGCTAATAATGTAGTGGTATAGTCCCCGTCAAAGAAGGTCTGGATATGTTAATAAAAAGGACGGCGTTTTCTCTGTAAATCTGGAGAATGTAAGGATGGAGGGAAGACGAATCTTGCTGGCTCAGGTGTAGATGACTAGAAAAAGGAGCGTGTAGATGAAAGCTCCAGTAAATATCGTCACTTTCGTCTAATTTTTTATTCTCACTCAACGTTTCGGCTTTATCTTCGAAATTCATTTTTAAAAGGAAATAAAAGTAATCATTTATGCAAGCATATAATAAAACAACATGAATTCATTATATTTAATAAGCTAATAAACGTTTGTTTCAATGAAAAAAACATATATGTGAATATAAAAAATATATAAATAGATAAGATTAATATCAAAATCAATTTGAAAATACAACAGATAATAAAATGAAATAAATTAATACAAATACAAATAGAAAGTTAATAACATACCTTCTAAAAGTAACACATTTTAAGTAGATAAATGTTTAAAGAGTTTATTCCTGAACATAACTAATCAAACATATTTCCCCTTTTTAATATTATGAGGGTTTTTGTAGTTAAAATAAAAATTATAATTTATTTTGGTCCTTATAAAAATTTAAACAGGTTATCAAAGAGTAAATACATAATAGAACTTCATAATCTTAAATCGTTATCAAAAATTATTAATGGTAAAACTTCAAACAATAATTAGATTCTTAAACAAATTTCTAGTTTTTGTTTTGCAAAATACTTTTTTGCCTTCTTCCGTTGCCTCTGCCACTTTTCTTTTAGTAGTTTCGAGGAGAATTTTCCTTTGGAAACCAGTAGAACCAATTTAAAAAAAGTATTTCGAGAAACTCAACTTTTAATGTCATCATTGTACTTAACTTTTTTATTGCTAAATTATTAGTAATGTCATTTTGTGTAGTTCGTTGTGATTTGTATAATATATAATATTAAAACCTATCGTCAATGTAAATGTGTTTTTTTAACAATTATGTCCTTGTTATAGTAAAAACACATTTAAACACATTTTTAAATTTCTGGATTTCTGCTTTAAATTATCGTACAATTGAACTGACTAATTGTGTGTTTAAATAAAGGTATATCTCTTTTTTGTTATAACAGTCTTTGTATATTGTTCTAAATTTTTAGATAATCAGAGAAAACAGTCCTATTTCACCAACAAAAATGTAGAATAATTAATCTCACATCAAACGAAAAAAGTAATTTTAGGATGTCCTAATAGGTTTTAACTTAAAAACTAAATAAAATGTATATTGCAACTGTGTTTAAATAAATGAATGTTTTTATACCTGACTATAGTACCAGACAAACATTTTTTTAGATCATAATGATCTGCATAACTCAAAATAGTCAAAACCCACATTATTTAAGTTGTTCTAGTATTGTTTTAGCATAACGATGTAAACTTCAATAATACATATTCACATTTTTTTGGGACGTTTTTTAAGGAAATTAAAAAAACATGAATAATGTAATATTCTTGTTTAGTTTTGTACTATATAATATAGTTCATTAGGTAGTGATTTAGAAGCAAATTATGTTCTATTTATAGAATAAAAAAGCACTCATAATACCTAAATATTTATACCTATTTATATTTTGGACAGGAAGACTATTTTATGTTTTTGGCTCTGAATAGTTTTCTTAAGAATTTTAAAACCTTCCTTAGCTCTTTTGGGATATTCCATGCATATCTTATATTATATTTTGTTTAAACCTAAAACAAATTAAGTACAAAAAATGAAAATTTAAACAATATCCAAAATTAGTCTTTTAGATTAGTTAAAAAAAAGTGTCAACAAAAAAATGGCTATGCCTTTTTCCTTAAATATTCTTTTTGAAAGAAACTTAAGTTTCTCTACTTACTTGCTGTTTTAGTATTTAAGTAGCAGATGAATATAGTGTAGAAGTAGTGACGGGATTGATTATTAAACTTCTCTCGTCAAAATTGCATTTTTCTTTAATATTTTTCACCCCTGAGGTCTGTAATAAAAATGTTCATTAGCATAAAAAGTTATTCAGGTAGTCACTGTTGAATTCCTATATTTTAGAACCATGTATTTCTTTCTCATATCAAGAAAAGAAAATAAAAAAAAAATAACAATAAACCTTACAAAGATGTGATAATAAAATAATAATAAGTAATTAACCTTTGTTATAATTATTATGAGACGGATAAAGACGAACTTAGCTGGAGTTTACTTGCTCTTAATTTTAATTTTTTGATAAGAAAATAAGAAAGTTTAATTGCAAATTAAAGGTGATTTCCTAATGCATCGCCTTTGATAATTAGGTTGTGTCTGTACTTACTTATGATATTATCTTGAAGAAGCATTTTAAACAGGCTTTTTACACAAAAAGCATGTTCTTACCGTATTATTAGAGATAATAAATCTTAAATATACATTTACAACCCTTACAACTTTATAAATAATAATATTTTCCGTAAAATACAAATAAGAAATTGACATGTGTCAGAAAGTGTCAGAATTGGCGCTGTCAAACTTGGCAACGCTGATTAAATGAGCCAATTACAGAAGAGGTATTTTCCCCCTCAGGGGGAGTAGATGTTGCTAACAAAATTTAGCGCGGGGAAGGGGGAAGATTCCCTCTAGTAGTAAGTGCTCAAAGTTTATAACATCTGTAAAGGGATGAGGATTTTGGGGTGAAATTTGTTTTAAATCCTTCTTAGAGGCAGAATGTATTTTTACTACGCCCACATAGATATAAGCTTTTATACGCACATACTACAAAATGAAAAAGTTTTCTATTTCGTTCAACTAAACGAATATATTTCATATCCATTCTAAGTAGTAAGCACACTGTAAAAAAAATAAATCCACCAATCAGAGTTCATATTTTGATCACCGAACTAAAGTGATAAAGATACCCCAAGTCCTCTGACAAAAGAGTATTGCATTTTTAGTTACAGTTTGCACGTGTCTTCTTAATTTAGTTGCTCTTTTTTGTTGCTTTGCAGCGTAAAGTTTATTAAGGTGCGTTTACATGAATACAAATGTCACTTTAAAAAAATTAAGATTACGTTTTACATGTTATCTACAAATAGTAGAACAATTTACGTTTGTACTTTATAAATAAATTTTTACACACTATCAAAATTTGGATAGTGTGGATAGAAGTTGGTGGTTCGAGCCCTGAAACTTTAAGTTTTTTTTTGTTTTTTTAAAAAAAAAAAAAAAAAAAAGGAATAAATATTATTCTTTTATTATTTCACAATCTTGGTAATTTAAAATGTTTAGTTTTTAAAAAGTATATACTTATTCAATACATGGTGGCGCATAACAAGGTTCATTTATTTTTGTGTTGGCCGGCAATTAAACCCCAAAAAAAGTGACTGCATTTTTGGAATTAATTTTTTTTATATTTAATTAAGAGGCTATTAAAATTTCAGCGTGAATCAAACACTTCAAATCATATTTAAAAAAATCAAGTTTGGGGTTGATTTATTAATTATAAACCCTCTCAAAAGTGTCTGCCTAAATTACTAGTATTTTTAGAATTACTTAAACTTTCAATTGTTGTTTGTTGGCCTCTGAATCAAACACTTTTTTTGGGTAATATTTTACGACCCCTTTCTATTATGCGCAGTACCTGGTGTCCCGGGGTGGGTCTCGCCAATACAGGTGTATCTGCTTTTCTATCCAAATGATGTCAAATTACAAAATTTCAAAGTGCATCAAACACTTAATGGAGTGTGTGTTACCTAGCTCTTGGACTATAAATATTCGGACGCTAATCTTTATTGGCTTTGAAATCAGTAATATGCATTAATTTACTGATAAATTTATTGTGCTTTGGTCAATAGATATCAGTTAAAGGTTTATCCGTCAAATTTTGATATACATTTTTAAGAAAATGACGCGTGGAGTTGCGACAAACAAAAAACTACCAGAAATTATAATTTCTCAGTACCATAGAGGTAAATCAATGCAAACAATTTCGAATGATTTAAATATTGCAAAATTAACGATTGGGGATAATATTAAAAAATATGGAGAGACAGCTAGTGTCGACGTTCGTGGTAAAAGTCCAGGCCGACCGCGTACTATAACAGAAAGAAAACGCCGTGTTCTGGTAAAGATTTGCAAAATCAACAGAAGGGCCACTCTACGACAAATACACGCCCAATGGAATCATGAGGCAAAATTAAATGTCTCTAGGGAATGTGGTAGACAATGGTTGCTTAAATCTGGTTACAGTTTTTATAAAGTAAATTTGTAATTTTTCGTTTTAATACACAAAAATCAATAATGTTCTGTTTCACACATTCCTTATAGGCAAAGGAAAAGCCCTTACTGACAGCTATTCAAATGAAAAAACATTTGAATTGGGCAAAATCCAAAATAACCTGGACAACGGAAATGTGGAGTAATGTCATCTTCAGCGATGAATCGAAATTTGATGTATGCGTTGGGGATTTTCGAAAAAGGGGAATTCGTACAAAATCCGAAACTTTTCATAAAGACTGCTTAAAGCGTACTGTAAATGTTCCCAAGTGGGTTATGATATGATATGGGGTTCGCAAATATGAGTTCATTAATGGTACTGTAAATGCAAAAAAGTATCAACAAATTTAATCAAGATGCTTAATTCCAGCAACAGAACAATGTTTTGGCAATGTGTTTATCTTTCAACAAGACGGTGAACCCTGCCATATGGTGAAAACAACGAAAAAGTGGTTTGGTGACCATAATATAAAAGTTTTATCGTGATCTTCGAGTAGTCCCGACTTGAATCTCATTGAAATATTATGGCATCAGATGAAGAAGTCTTTGCTTAACGATCCTCAGCGTACCGTTCCCGCATTAAAGGAAAAAATTTCACAAATTTGGAATTCTTTCACCCTCGAATATTGTAAGACCATGTCACGACGCATTTAAGCCGGTATTACCGCAAAAGATGATGTTACCTCGTATTAAAGTTCGATTTAAGCTATAAAATTCAAGTTTGTTCGAATATTTATTTGTCGGCAAATTTGATCAAATTTCGTTTCTTTGTTATGTGACTTTTAAGTTACGATAAGCAATTGAAAATTTCAAATAAGCGAAGAGAAAATTGTTCGAGAGAGTCCGACAGAGCTCGAAAGAAACGGGAGATTTTCGTCGAGAGATGACACTCTCTCGTCTCGAATCTGTTTTCAAAAGATAATGTCTCTCTCGTCTTGTTCGAGACGAGACAAGACGAGACGAGAGACGAGAAACGAGAGACGAGAGACGAGAGACGAGAGACGAGAGACGAGAGACGAGAGACGAGAGACGAGAGACGAGAGACGAGAGACGAGAGACGAGAGACGAGAGACGAGAGACGAGAGACGAGAGACGAGAGACGAGAGACGAGAGACGAGAGACGAGAGACGAGAGACGAGAGACGAGAGACGAGAGACGAGAGACGAGAGACGAGAGACGAGAGACGAGAGACGAGAGACGAGAGACGAGAGACGAGAGACGAGAGACGAGAGACGAGAGACGAGAGACGAGAGACGAGAGACGAGAGACGAGAGACGAGAGACGAGAGACGAGAGACGAGAGACGAGAGACGAGAGACGAGAGACGAGAGACGAGAGACGAGAGACGAGAGACGAGAGACGAGAGACGAGAGACGAGAGACGAGAGACGAGAGACGAGAGACGAGAGACGAGAGACGAGAGACGAGAGACGAGAGACGAGAGACGAGAGACGAGAGACGAGAGACGAGAGACGAGAGACGAGAGACGAGAGACGAGAGACGAGAGACGAGAGACGAGAGACGAGAGACGAGAGACGAGAGACGAGAGACGAGAGACGAGAGACGAGAGACGAGAGACGAGAGACGAGAGACGAGAGACGAGAGACGAGAGACGAGAGACGAGAGACGAGAGACGAGAGACGAGAGACGAGAGACGAGAGACGAGAGACGAGAGACGAGAGACGAGAGACGAGAGGCGAGAGACGAGAGACGAGAGACGAGAGACGAGAGACGAGAGACGAGAGACGAGAGACGAGAGACGAGAGACGAGAAACGAGAAACGAGAGACGAGAGACGAGAGACGAGAGACGAGAGACGAGAGACGAGAGACGAGAGACGAGAGACGAGAGACGAGAGACGAGAGACGAGAGACGAGAGACGAGAGACGAGAGACGAGAGACGAGAGACGAGAGACGAGAGACGAGAGACGAGAGACGAGAGACGAGAGACGAGAGACGAGAGACGAGAGACGAGAGACGAGAGACAAGAGACGAGAGACGAGAGACGAAAGATTAGAGACAAGAGACGAAAGATTAGAGACAAGAGACGAAAGATTAGAGACGAAAGATTAGAGACGAGAGACGAAAGATTAGAGACGAGAAACGAGAATCTCTCGTCTCGTGGCATCACTAGTTTTTAGAGTTTTTAAAAATAATTTAAAACCGATTATTTGTTAAAAAATATATTATAACAAGAGACACAGAAAATTTTTATTTGATAAATCGTATAAACTTTTTTAATCAATATCATTTTGCTTGTCCTTATATTCACTGTTTCTATACCAAGCCTCTATATATCATTCCTTTTTTCGTACTTGTCAGCAACGGACCAAATTATATTTTAAAGTAAATAGTGATTTAAAAATTAAAAATGTTAAAACGGTCGAATTTTTCTTCAGATCGGAATTAAACCAGTGAAAAAATATATAAGGCAGTTAGGTAAAATGCAGGAACAAATAAAAAGATCTAGATCTAATGAATAATCAACAGGTTTTATATTTTATTATTGACATTAGATATTGTTTATATATCATCAACAAGTTCTTAATGTGTTCCTTCGAAATATCGTATTATGTGTGCCTTTTGTATTGTTTCAAATACCATGAGTTTGGTAACTGTGACCAGACATAATAACATGATGTAATTAATCTATGACGTGCCAAATTTTGGCAACTTTTTCTTCTAGTTTATTTTATTAATTATTAATTAGTAAAATTCAAAAATTATTATTAAATTATTAATTTTATCTTCTAAAATAATTTTTAATATTTGTAGATTTTTGTGAGTGGGTCGAAGACAAAATATACTGTACAACTTCAGTGGAATATCCATATCGCATTCCACCTACGGCGTTGTATCTAAATTTTCACTTCGTGCGATATGACCATCATATCCACTCTTGTTGCATAAGCTACTATTATAGTCGTCGAGTGAATCCGTAAGGCTCTCTTTAGATCAGTGAGGAGCTGTCTTAAGATAAGTTTCGTTAATTTTAAGGTTAATATTTAAAATTTATTGTAGTTTTAAGATTGGTTTGCGCTGGGATTTGTTTGAATTTTACTACAAAATGGACAATCGTTGAATTGGCATACATACTTCTGATTTTTTAAAGTCGCAGTTTTATTTAAACTTAATTTTTAATACAATTCCCATTTAAAATTGTCTCATGTTGATTTTTAGAATTTGACAGCTTGATTTTATACGTTGAGAAGATAGAATATGAAGTAGGTAGATAACGAAATAAAGACTATTTTGTGATATGACAAGTGGAGGCACTTTGCGTTATATTTTGATTAATTTTAAGTTAATAATTTTATATTTGTAGATTGACGGAATGAACATGTTTTAATATCATTTAAATCACGCTATCACCAAACCTGACTAGCTCGAGTTTGACATATATCGTAAAAAAAAATACCAAAGTAAGACGTATAGTACCGTCGTTGCTTCTCTATATCTATCATTTAAAAGAATGGTATGGCCCCGCCTACTTTGTGACGTCACAATGTGCGTTGCGCAGATTAGGCTGATTTAAGTTATTTTATCATTGTTTCACTACGTTTTAGGGACCTATTATCTTGTGACATCTCTTTTTAGCTATAGATTTTAAGAACGCTTCTAACTCCCGCGGCTCACTTATAAAAGCGCGCCTCGAAAACACGATTAGCCAGAGCGCAGTGGCATACCCAAAAATAGATATTAACACGTAAAAAAACAATAAAATTATTAAAATTTAATTATTATTTTTTTGTTATTATTTTAAAATAATGTGTTTTTATGAAATGTAACTGGGTGTGCACTGCACAAATGAACCAATGGAGAAAATGCCCCTGCACCAGATTAAAACATTTTCAATATTTTTAAAATAATAAAAATAGCTTATTTTAATGACTTTTGGTCACTATGTATAGATTTAATTAACTAAATAGATAAACGAATCAGAAATTTTCGAACCAATAAACGTGCCAAATTAAATAGATTCGTGATTTTGTGTGGATAGGTACATTATAAATTCGTTGCATTTTTAGGTAAGTTGTTTTGTTACGTTTATTGTTCCTTCCTTTGTTTGGAACCTGACGTGATCATGAGCTTTGGCCATTGTTCGGCTTTAAGACAATATTAACATAAATAAGAAGTTAGAACTTAGAAAAAGAAGAATAAAATATATTATAATGCTTGAATAAACGATTTCTTTTTAGGTATTATTTCCTACTGTTTTAAATTCCGAATCATGACCTATCATTATGTAAATCCTTATTCTTAAGTCCTTCCTAATCGTATTATACAAATGCTAAATGTACACGTTCATGACTAGAGAACAGGAACGGCTTTACTTTTCATTTTATGTGAGAGGCACAAATACCGAACAATTTAATGTTTATATGTTATTTATATTTTAAGAAATATCCTAAAAACTGTATTTTTTTTTGTTTTTAATTCTCTGGCATAACAATTTTATCTCTTTACATTAACTTCCTTTAAAATTACGATATCCAATGATAAGTATACTATATTGATAGAAATCAAAATAAAAACCCGTAAGAAATTACAATTTGTGATCTTATGGATATTAAAGAAATTTTACAACTGGTTCCCAGCTTAATAGTATGATATTGTATTTTTAAATGTTCTGGCCTTGTGTAAATTAAAAAATGTAGAAGGGCACTTCTTGTTCTTTCACAGCTGCTGTAGAAGAAATATCAAAAATGGAGAAAATTTTAAATGGTAAATTCAAGAATATTTAGTACCGTTTAGTACAATATACAATTTTCTAAACTGTAGTGTTATTAGTTAAAGAAACAAGTATATGATGTAGATACTTGGAAGTAATTTAAAAACAGTTCCTGGGTAGTTTTTTTAATAAAGGGACTCCAAGTAAAGCGTTTACGATTATTACAATCTGATCATTAAGATCATTAGCCAGGGGGTGTTTCTCCATTGGTTCATTTGTGCAGTGAAAACCAGTTTTTTTTTTGCATAGACTCTTTGTCATACAGCCAGTTACAAAATGGAAGAGGTACATTAACACATAATGAATGAAATATTTAATTTCAAATAACAATAAGTGGAATAAACGAGGACACTCGCTTCTCGCCTAGGGACCCATCAAGGCATTAAAAGAAACAAACATACTTTAGGTCACGGTAAGGGGGTAAAATAAAACAATAGGAAAGAAAACAAAGGTACGAGTCTAAGAAAAGTACGAATCACAAGCGTATACCTGATTCCATTAAATATTTAATCAAGTAGTCATAAATTTTTGTGGAATTTGAGGGCAATAAACTTTGGATATTCCAAGGAGAGAATATTTTGCATTTAAGCATATCGTTATATAGCTTGTCAGATAATTTTTTGTTTTTAGTGCAATTAAAGAAGATATGGTCTAGATCTCCTTTTTCATTACATGTCTCGCATTGGTCACTTTCAGATACTTTATTTTTGTATAAATGGCTAGGATAACAAGCATCACCAAATCTCATCCTAATAATTGTCGATATGTACTTTCGCGGTATTTTATAATTCTTGTAGCAAGGGATCTTAGGAATGTTTAACTGAAGAGTCGTATACCTCGTTGGATTTGTAAAACAATATTCCTGCAACAAATGTTGCCATTTATTGAACTGATTTCTTTTTAATATTGCAGTAACAGCAGAAACAGATAAATTGTATGACGTATTAGAACCTGTAACAGAGCTTTTTTGGTCAAAAAATCTACATGTTCGTTGTGCTTAAGCCCAATGTGAGCCTTAATCCAAATAAAATGCACGTTCTGGCCTTTTTCTGAAAATGTTTGGATAAGTTTCCTAATTTTTATTACAAAAGGACAAGTCGATTTATTAAAAAGCCCATTTTGTTTAATATATGTTAAAAAAGAGAGGTGACGTCACAAAACAGGGCAGGGAATACGAACCTTGCCAAACCAGTGTTGCCAGTTGCCAGTCTAGTACATTTTACAATTGTACTAAGTGTAGTACAAGCCTAAAGAATTTGGTACACTAGGACACTCGAAGCAAAATCTAGTACTCGTTCTTCCTCAGCGTGCAGCAGTATTCACGATTAAAATAAATATGGTGTTCCTTGTTTGTGTTCGTTATCTATAAAGATCTCCTTTATTGCTCTTCAATTAATTAGACATCACTGCAAATAGAAGTCGAAAAACCTGGTACAATTAAGGAATCTGGTACATTTTTTAGACAAATCTGCTATATAGCAAAAAACCCATGCTGGCAACACTGTTCCGTACCAAACGAACTATGATTCCTTTATAAAACAATCAATCTAAATAAAAAGTAAAACCTGATAAGACTATTTAATTGTGCTCATTTAATAAAAAAGTGTGTTAAATTAAGAACTGCGACTTTAATAAATTGAAAGTATGTGTGTCAATTCAACGATTGTTCACGAAAACCATCTTTAAGGCAAGGTAAATAAAAGTATTTTTGAGGTTATGTTGTTTTATTTACCTCTAATTTAGTTTACGACTCCAATTTATGTTTATTTTAAAGTAAACTTATTGTTACAATTAAGATAGACGGATTCACCTCCATTTAATTCAATTCCCCATCTTTTTGTCCAGGTTAATATGGTGTATAGATTTTGGCAATTTTCTATTATCGTATGTAAAATTCCTTCCAACTCCCAGGATAGCAGTATCATCTCAATAAATGTTGCAATAGTATTGTGCTAAAGAACATAAATATCTTTGTCATATTGCAAGTAGAAAACTGGACCTAGCACACTACCTTGAGGTACTCCTGCCTTGATTTCTCTTAGATCAAAATGAGCTTTTTCCTGTTTTATTCTAAAATATCTTTCTAATAAATGGTATTTCAATAGATCTGAGTACTAACAGCAACATGTTCATTTTTTAAATCAGACCCTACTTTGTCGAAAGCCTGAGCCACATCCAAAAAGACGGTTGAATAAACTTTTCTTTTTCTAGGGACTTCTCGATGGTATCAAGTTTTTTTCTCTGAAGCCAAACTAATTATTAGGTCCTATTCTTCTATTATAGGTTTTAATCTCTTAAAAAACAATTTTTCATATAGATTTTTCATTGAGATACTTAACAGGCGAAAAGGAGATAAGTCTGTGCGATATAATTTCATGGAGAATTTTACCTGGATTTTGTATCAACATAACTTTTTCCACCTTGTACATATTTGGTACGTACTTTGATCTACAGGACACTTTGATGAGATTAATCATTTTAATAATAGCTTTTCGTAGAAACATATTCAAAATTTTCTCGGTATGAGGACAAATCCAGAAGCCTTTTCCGGATTTATATTTATTTTGATTTTCATATCAACTTCTTTTGGAAAGGTAGGTTTAATGAATGTGTCCTCTTACTCTAGTTCCATTTAGTATTGAAGATCTACGCTATGATTGAGTTGAAAGGAACTCTCTTAATATTTCCCAAATTTTTTTCGGAAACAGCTTCCATCTTTGTTTCTGATTAGTGTTTTGTGTATAATAGGCATTTTAAATCATTCAATAAGCTTTTCTGAATAAGTAATCCGTACTTTTATCCTCAGTTAATTCACTTAAGTATTCGCAAATCGACTGATTTTTAATGCGATATATTTCACGTTTTAGCTGTGTTACATTGTTTAAAGTTGCTGCCATTATCTTTTAATATCTTTGATTTCTTTTAGATAATTATCACTTTGCTCTCTGGATTTATCTGCCTGTTATATATGTTTGACAAGAAGTTCAACTTCTTGGTCTAACGATGAGATCGCATTAGGAAACCGCAGTCCCGTCTCATCGCGGTCTGTTCTGGATAGGACGAGCACGCGATGCTATCCAAAACACTAAGTAAAAATGCATTAAAATAAAATATGGGAAAGAACTTCACTGCGCGCACTCGAGACTAGCACATCCCGCGTTGCGACGGACCCTCAATTGCATAATGCGTTCTCATCCTAATTGTGTCTCAGTTCTTAATGGAATCGAGAGATCAATTAGTTGTTCAAGGTTGATTTAGAAGCTTTGCCAGTTTTTGCCATTGTTGACTAGTTAAAGTAAATTTTCTTTTTGGATTACAATATATGCATAAAATTTGAGATGATATTCTTGATTATAAAAAATGAGATCTGGAATTTTGTTAGAATCTGTGGGCCAGTATGACTTGACATTGTTTGACATTTGTGCTGATGGCATGCTGCTTTATAAAATTTTTTGAATTGTTGGTTCCAACAGCGAGCAGTAAGTTTTTTTAATTGGTATTCTTATGGCTTTACAATACCATGGTCAAACCTTTAGTAACTCATGAGTCTGTTCATATTGTTCCCAGCTCTAGAACCATAAACCTTTTTAATATATACATAGTGTCATTAAAAATGTTGACGTAAGGGATAGAGGGATGAAAAGTATGGGGAATTACATCGCCTTTAGATTGCTTCATACTTATTTAAAAATTAGAAAATGTATGAATATTATATTTACGCGGGGCCTAACGACTCGTGTGTGCTTGTGAGAAAAGTGTCGTTTTTCTACATTATTGCAAGTTCAGAAAGGTTTTATGTACGAGTAGTATACTACACTTTTTTCTACGACTACAGTGTCTAAAGAAAAAAACAATTTTTTTATACAGGGTGTCTGTAAAAGGTCTTTACAAAAACATACCACATATTCCTTAGACAAAAATAAGTCGATTTAAGTAAAATTACTTTAGTACAAAGTTGCTTCGTTTGGGCTCCAGAGGGCATTGAAGTTACAATTTTAAAATGGTTTTTCCCATATAAATTTAAAACGGCATATGCGATTTTGCTGAAATTTGGTACATTGGTATAGTTTTATGTGGCAAAAAAATGAAATTAAAATTTTGTCCGATAATAATACATAGGCGTAGAACATGATTTTTTAAATAATTGCACCTTTAAAAATTCTACGCCAATGAAAGAAAAGGAAATTTAGATTGCGCAACTCATTTGCTTTAAAAAAGGTACTCTTGATAAGACTCGATTACTCTCATTGTTTTCGCTAAATTTCTGTTTTAATAATTTAGAGTGTATAGGTTTTACAAAAATATTTATTTACAACATAATCAAAATGGAGATTTTACAAAAGTTGTTTAAAATGTTCACCATTTTCACGCATACAAAGATTTATACGTCGAAGAAAATTAAAATGTATCCTTTCCATAACGTCTTCATCACCTCTAAGATTGTTTATTGCATGTTGAATACGTTGCCAGAGTTGTTCCTCATTTTCTACAGGTTCCCTGTGAACTGTGGATTTCAGACGTCCCCATAAAAAGTAATCTATCGGTGTTAAGTCTGGGGAACGTGGTGGCTAGTTTACAGGTGCGTCATTACCTCTGCCTATCCATTTGTGTGGATATTGTTCATTCAAGTGGTTTCTAACGTTTAAAGAAAAATGTGGTGGAGCTACATCTTGCATAAACCACATATCTCTTCGAAGTTGGAGAGGTAAATCTTCTAACAATTCTGGCAACGTATTTTGTAGAAAATCCAAATAATTTTCTCCAGTTAATCTTCGTGGAAGTATGACAGGACCAACAATGAAATTACCAATTATTCCAGCCCACACATTAATTTTGAATTCGTGCTGAAAATGGTTTACCTTTATTGCATGCGGATTTTCAACGGCATAAACATGTTCATTATGGGTATTAGTTATACCTCTTCTTGTAAAACCCGCTTCATCGGTAAAGAGAACCTTCTTGACAAAGTTTGGATCTCTTTTTCTTTGCATATTAACAAATCGACAAAAACCCAAACGAATTTGAGGATCATGGACTAATAATTCTTGTACTGGCTTCTTATGGTATGGATTGTTCTCTAAGCACTTTATGAACGACATCTCTACTTACTCCTAGTTCCCTTCCAATTCGTCTGGTGCTTAATTCTGGATCTTCTTCAACACGTTCTAAAATGTCTTCTTCAACTTCAGGAATCCTTACAAAACGTTCTCTTCCATTATCAACAGTGTTGGGAGCAAAGGAACCGGTCTCCCGAAGACGTCTCTCAACAGCAGGAAAAGTTGGGTGGCTAGGTACACGACGATTTGGAAACCTTTCAGATTACACGCTGACACTCTCTCGAGCATTTCCTTCACAAAATCCTAATGTCAGTAACATATCGGTATATTCTGCATTGGTATATTGTAGAGCCATATTAATAAACCACGCATTTGTTTTTTTAATTATTGAGTCAGATAGAACACTTTCAATCGTTAACAAGAGATTAGGTAATAAAACTTGACAATATTTTTATTTAGATGAAACTATGGAAACCAACAATAAATGTTTTTGTATACGTATTTCAGGCAAATAATTCATATTCCTCAAAAAATCGTACATGGCAACAATCGAGTATTTTTGTTAAAAGTCTCGATTAGAGGTGTTGAAGAAGATATGAAACAAGTACATTTTTATGTTTTTCATCATATAAAATTTTGTCCGATAATAATACATAGGCGTAGAACTTGATTTTTAAATAATTGCACCTTTAAAAATTCTACGCCAATGGCAAAAAAGGGGTTTGAGTATGAAATTTAGATTGGGTACTCATTTACTACAAAAAAGTACTCTTGATAACACTCGATTTACTCTCATGATTTTGACAAAGTTTGTATTTTAATAATTATTGTTTATGTTCTAAAATTACTAAAATGCAAATTTCGTCAAAACCATGAGAGTAATGGAGTCTTATCAAGAGTACCTTTTTTAAAGTAAATGAGTGTCGCAATCTAAATTTCATACTTAAACTCCTTTTCTTCAATTGGCGTAGAATTTTTAAAGGTGCAATTATTTAAAAAATCAAGTTCTACGCCTATGTATTATTATCGGACAAAATTTTGATACCATTTTTTTTGCCACTTAAAACTCTACCAATATACCAAATTTCAGCAAAATCGCATATGCCTTTTTAAATTTATATGGGAAAAACGACTTAAAAATTGTAACTTCAAGGCCCTCTGGAGCCCAAACGAAGCAACTTTGTACAAAGGTAATTTTACTTAAATCGACTTATTTTGGTCTAAGAAATATGTGGTATGTTTTTGTAAAGACCTTTTATTTTGTTTTATTTCAATTTCTAACATATTTATTACAAAAATTAATATTAACGATTTAATAATATAATTAATATTAATAGTTGGTAAATATGCGGTTGTTATCATTAATATCACTATTAATTTACTTATTATTAATTTTCAATAATCTTAAAGGAAATTAAATGTCAAAATTTGAAGTCAGGTGCCTTGATTTTAAATTTTTCCTATTCACTTTTATATCTGGACAACCAGCAATACAGAAAATCATTTTTTGGTTTTATAACTTAGGTGTATATACGTAATAAGCCAGTCTCTGTTTGTGTTTGATGTTTATGCATATATGTTCCGTGTAGGCGTTGTTAATGTTTCCCAGCGCCACTTCAGGAGCTGCACTGTTAATTAGAACCTAACAGTGAATGGTAGAAGTGGAAAATCCTTCTTAGGCATCAGAATTATTTTCAAATAATTAAATTAAATAAAAAATCGCAATCAACGGTGGGATTTTAAGTCTACACTCTAACAACTGAGCCACTCTCCCCCAATTACAAAACTTATACATGTTTTTTGGCATTTACTCAGTTTTTTAGTATTAGCTGAGCTCTGGAAAATTTGTATGGCTCCCTACTGTTGACTGGTTGATCCAAAGCTCATTTATAATTGATCAGTCAACAGTGATTCAATATTTATTTCTTGTTGATAATCTTAGATCAACGAGAAGCACGATTTGATATCAAATTCGATCATTTATATGATCTAGGTTAGGTTATAAATAAATATAACAATTTTCCGTTGTTCTAGATAAGACAGACTACATACTAGTATATGATCTAAATATTGGTATGAATACTTTTTTGATAATTCAAAAGGCAATCTTATTAGATAGAATGACCATATGAGTTATTTTTATTTAACGATATACATATAATGTAAAATGTTGTAGTAATATATTATTTTATATTTTATTTCCTTTGTTCTGCAGCTGAAAAAGGTAAAGCAGCATTTATTTGATATTATCATTCGCTATACCACATAAACAAGTTATCAAGTTTCAGATCATATTTATATAAATAAATTCATAACAAATAGGATTTTATTTCTTTATAGTTTTTTAGAAACGAACTAAGTAACAAAAGGAGAATTATTTTTCGCATTTTTTCACATTTCACACCAAAATTCACATCCAAAACCCGTTAACACTTATTATTTTTTTAAATAACTTTTTATTCCTCTTTTTTTCTGTTAGCATAAGCATAAAAAAATGTAAATACGGTCCTGCTAAAAGGAGGTACGTGCCACCGCTTCTTTGTATTCCACTCCTGATGCCCATTATCAATCTATGTACCAACAGCGCACAAGTCATGTATGTACCTCGCGTACCTATGTGATATTGTTTTAAAAGAGTCAGGTGTTCATTGCAGGAGGTCTTTTCTCACCAAAATAGCGTAGGCAGGCTCTACTATTACGTAAGTCTACAGTGTTCGGAATAATAATAATAATAATAATAAATAATATATTAAATAATAAAAGGATTTTTTGTTTAATATTTTCTCATTTATAATATGAAATTAACTAATAATATACATAAAGTAATTAAATTAAAAAAAAAAACATATCTGATAAAAGTAATATAACAGTAGAAAATAAATATGAATTCAAATATGAGCTCTTTATTTGACTTTTAGTTTATCAATTACAGTTCCAGAGTTAAATATCCTAAAGACATTAAAATGTTCTAAATAGGTTTGTCCTAAATAAACAAACTACCCTTTATACCGACTTTAAACGTAGTTAAAACATATTAAACTAGTATTTTATAAAAAGCAAAAGTATTGTGTGACAAACTACAGAAATATATTGTTATGTTTCTAATAGTTAAATAAACGGTTTGTTTTATTTTGTATGTATTATGTAAGAACAAGAACATTTAAAGACTAAGTAACTGTAGATAAACAACATGTCCAAATTACCGATTTTATCAAAAGATATCAAATATCAAAAGTAAAAGCTTTTAGCATAGTAGTATTCTATAAATCTACTATAGAATAAGAAAATTTTAATCTCTCTGACCTGATACTTAGATCATCTATATGCTACTCCAATGCATGCTTTATAGCATAGATATAAAAAACCACCTTTATACCCATACTTTTTAATTTTTTTATCGACTGGTTTTGATCAACAGAATTAAGTGCATTTTAAAGAAATACAAAAAAAATTTAATTGTACATATGGCGGGTTGTACAATGGGCAGTTAAAATGTAGACTTAGTTTAAACTGTAAACCTTGTCGTATACTCATCGGTTATTGTTAAACATAGTTTTAAAAATTACATTTGTTTTTGAATATAACTAGTTAAAAATGAAACTGTTGTTAGTTAAAAAAAGTTTAGAATATTTTTTGTACAACCTGCCCATAATATTTTGTAATAACTCTAAATCATAATATTCTTGTAAGGAAGTTGGAAAGCTTAGGGTTTTATCAATCGCTGTTCAGATTATTTTCATCTTACCTAAATCATCGTTTTAATTATGTCTTTTACAACGGATTTTCATCTTCACAGCAACATCTGAAGTTCCACAGAGCTCCAATCTGCGGCCACTATTATTTAGTATATTTATAAATGACTTGGCAATAAACTTAACATGTAATGTGCTGTTCGCTGCTGACTTAAAAATATTTATCTTAATTTCATCAATTCAAGACTGTCACTTTTTACAGACCCAACGAGCATCGTTGAAAATTGGTGTTATGAACACAAGCTGTTTATGAATGTGTCTAAATGTAAAGTATGTTCCTACACTAGAAGTATTAACAAGGTGGAGTTTGATTATTTATTTAACGGCCTACCTTTATCGACTTGTGCACAAATTGAAGATTTAGGTATATTATTCAACCAAAAAGTTACTTTTTCGGATTATATTGAAAATACCGTTACTTCTGCACTTCTGCGTTGAAAAGCTTAGGGTTCTGAATTCGTAATACTCGTTCTTTTACAAACTTTCAAAGCTTGGAGATCCTTTACTTTTCTTTAGTTCGTTCCAAGCTAGAATATGCATCTCTTATCTGCAACCTTATTTACAATATTCATACAAGTTCATTGGAAAATGTTCAGCGGCGATTTCTCAAGTACCTTTCTTTTAAAATAGATCCCATTCGAGGTATTGAACAATCTCTGCTGCTTTTGAGGTTCAGCATACCATCTTTGGAAAATAGAAGGTAGTTTCCAGTGTGACATCTCTTTATAAAATATTACATAATACTATAGATGTACCATTTTTTGATAAATCAAAATAAATTTTAATATTCCCCAAACAGCCATAAGATATCATAAAACATTTTATACAGCAAGTATTCGAACGAACTTGGGAAGAAATTTGCCTATAACGCTAATGTGCTCAAATTTTAATTAATTTTGTTCTGATTGGGATATTTATTTCGACCATTAATTGTACTAATTTGTAGCTAATATATTTAGGATTCTTCTTTTCTTTTTTTTTTCTTGCAGTAAGTTGCTAAAATTATTTTCTGTCGAACTATTATGTTTAACATTTATTTCATGTATTTTGTTCTGTAAATGGATTAATTTGTTGGGTAGTAAAATTATTTTTATTTTATTAAGCAAAAATATGTTTCATTTTCATGCACCTACCATCTTTAAAAGTTTGTCGGTATATTAACGTGAAATCATATATAATTCCCAAAGAAAAATATTTTTGGAATAAATTTCGAATTCTGTTTATTGATATTTGTTATTTTTTAGGTTCAATGACTCTAAACATGATGATCAGCTACACCAAGAATATCCTTGATACTTATAAAAAATGGTATGAGATTAGGCAGATTTGATGCTATGTCACATTGAGGTGCGAAGACGTGGCTTGTATAAGTTTGGGGTATCAGTTGATAGAAAACAGTTCGCAAAAATAAATTTAAATTTGCATAGGCAACAGAGATAGCCATATTCCATACCACAATACGTTATGCGTGAACTCGATGAGATTTCATCGGCTAAGTATCTTTCCTCTGTAATGTTTTGTATCATTAGGAACATCGACATTGTAAACAATTATGACCAGGGTTTTCTAACCTTTTCCCTAGGTCAGAGAGAATAAATAAAAACTAAATAATGTATAGTAATAAAGATTGAAAATAGATATGCTTTTAAGAGTTTTATTATGTCAGCCATAGTTTTATATCAAAAATGAAAATAAACTGAAATTACACATTAAAAATACATTCATAAATTTACTATATTTATAACATTCATCGACTCTTTTCTATATTACCTATCTATCTATTCAGCTCTGTTCCGTCTATTTTTTGCCTTTAGTCTCCTTCTGACACTTCCATTCGTTCTTATTCAGTGTAGTATGCATGGTTTTCATAATATCCAGTGTTATACCTATCTTATGCTGGGTCCTGCAAAGTTCATCTCTAGTACACCTGCTTATGTGACATCTATCTCGATGTCAAGTTTGATTGAACATCCGTTTCTTGCCTATTATTCTTGTACTTAACCAGAACTCGCTTAGACTCGGACGCATATGTCTAATTCGGTCAAATCACAGCCTTGGTACACAAATATCTATGTTACCGCTGGTTTTATTACAATAAACTGGAGTAAAGGGTAAAATTATCTCTTGTCCAGTACACTCGTATACACTTGAGTATTAGCCTATATTATTTTTTATTGGAGACGTATACATTTAAAAATGTCGTTTACTTAAAAATAAACATTTAATTTTGATATTTTATTTAACTCAATCAAAGCATTAAATTATTATTTTCCATTAATATATGGCTTATACCCGACCTGTATGTACACTAGTAGCTCACAGTATTGCCGTCAGTTGCCGCCACAAATTCATTAGTGACATACGTTTTATAAATTCATCCTGTTACATATTTGTTGACATAAAGAGATAGAAATTTAAAGTGGCGTCGTGTATTACTTCGAATGAAAAAATCGATAATGCAATTTTCTAACCTAAAAAAATCGTGATTATATGTCAAACAAAGATGAACTTGGCCTTAACCCATAAGTGCAAACTGTTGCAAAAATGCAACGTAAATATTTTTCTCTATCAAAAACGCTAAGGATCGATTTTATTCCCTAA
Organism: Psylliodes chrysocephalus; assembly: GCA_927349885.1. NCBI lineage: Eukaryota > Metazoa > Arthropoda > Insecta > Coleoptera > Chrysomelidae > Psylliodes > Psylliodes chrysocephalus. The sequence continues at coordinate 38,498,052 of OV651815.1, read as the reverse complement.
TTGAATATCGTTACCTATTCATAACGGTTCGCCTGTAAAATGTATTGAGACAGGTTGCTCGTAGATGGTGCTGCTTGCTTACATTGCGAATTAGAATCGCCATTTTAAAAAGTTCGCCAATTTCTTGAGTATGTTCTTTGTTATTTCTGTTGTAAAGGAGGTAAACCTGAGGCGATTTTGAAAAAAAAAAATTGTTTGAGGAAAAGTATATTCTTATTGGTAATTACATAAAAAAATGTGTTTGCATGTAAAACAATCTAGTTTTAAAAACGTTGCAAATATGCAACATTGAGCATTTTGAGCCAAATTGCTTTCTTTGTTGTTTTTTTTTTTGGTGTGTCATCGGCTTCAACTACCAGGGTTATTTCGCCTTGTATTCTGTGTAGGCTTTGTTACTGTTTCCCAGCGCCACTGTTGCCTATTTTTTAGTTTTAGATCCATAATGATCCGCAATCGAACGATTACTGATAAGGGTATAGACAGACAAGGATATACTGTCACTTGCAAAAAAAATTATTTCATAACTAACCTGTTAATAAATTAAAAATGCACAAAGTTGCATGTCTGCAACAATGCAAAATTTTAAAGATAAAAAAAAGTGACCAAATATTTTTTTTATTATATTTCCCAACTTTCCTGGCGCATTTTGAGACCATCAAAATTATTGAAATTAAAACAAAAAATCATGCATAATATAATATAACGCAATAATATGTGAAAGTCTAACAGTCACAAATTTCTGCAGGAAGCAGTCCAATTAGATATCAAGAAGGACAAACGGTCCTCATCAACCAAAAATACATGTTCTAATAACATTGACTACTACTGGGTCAACCCTGTCAAAACTATCGGAAAGACCACGATACACAGACTAACGGTATGTTACTGCGCATGCAGCTGACTGACGGTTACGTCACGTGGGACATAGAATTATTAGCGTTAAATAGAAGAAATTCGATATTTCGCCGGTTTTAGGATTTTATTCAGTTACTTAAACTTAATTGATTTTTTAGTAATATATTCGTTTACAAATATGAAGGTATAAATAATACCAATAAAAATATTAGTTTTCTCATAAATTATATGTATTTTGTGACAAAATCCATAATCTGGCCATAAGATAAGTAAAGAATATAGACTAAAAATACAAGTTTGACTTAAATTTGTACATTCTGGGCGTGGTAATTCTCTTAAAATCCCTTTTATTATTTTGTGAAATAAAAATAAGTATAAGTACACAAAAAAAATTACTTTTTATTTGGTAAATTTAAATATTTTTTTATCAAGTTTACTTTAAAAATACTCAAAACCAATTTGTCTGTTCATTTATCTTATTCTTATATATGCTCGTGTCCTGCTCATGCATAGTATTACTTCAAAAGGGATCGTTGTACTGGGACATGAAACTTCTGTTTTATCTGCTAAAATTTTATTTTGTTTGCTTCTAAACCTATTATACTTGGGCATTTTACCAACCATTGTTTAACTTAAGTTTGTCCTCGTCCTCTCTTCGGTAAGAATTTACCTACATTTGGAAATATTTTACATTGCACTATTTTTAGATTTCCTATTATGCCACCGCACATTCCGGCATTTTAAACATTAATTCAGTTCTTCTCTGTTATATACAGGAAAATGTAGTCACTACTAGCACAAAAACAAATAAATCAGTACAATACTTTACACTATTCAATCAAAAAGTGTCAAAATAACTTGAAAGTTCGTTCCGCATTATTTACGTCACTCGCGGTTTGGACGAAATTTGAATCGAAAGTCAGCATACCATTAGTATGTGTAGCGTGGGAAAGTCGGCAACACAGTGTGCCTGTCTCTCATTGCCTAAGCCTGGCCAATGGCCATACTGCATTTTTAGTGTATCCCGAACTGTAGAAAGACAGTGTATTGTACAATTATAATTTGTTCCCATCATAAATCAAGAAATAATTAATTGGAGAATATATATTGTATATTATATTTTTAAAATGAACGACATGTCGTGTGTATAAAAAAACTCAAAATCGGAATAATAAAAATATTTGATTCCTAGCAAGGAGGTGATAAGCTACATCTTTTTTTATATAGAACTGCCATGCAATCAAAGTTTATCAAGAGATAACGGGTGTTTTACATGTTTGACGTGTGACGCAAGTGATTGAATGCAAGTGTGGAGAAGATATGTAGTGCATGTAAGTCACCTCTCTTTAAACCTAATCAGTTCTTTGTTCATGGTTGGAGTCCTCTTAAACTCGATAGTGTGTTTTATGTTGCATATTTACTTAACCCAGAACAAAATTGTAATACACTGTATATTAAATTATTACTCTACATAAATGATCAATTCTCATCAGCAAAATTGTTCAGTTGTGTCTTTAACATGGAGGTAGAAGGTAGGGAGACGCTGTCACGTGGTTTAAGACGGATTCACTTCCGCCATATTGCGTTGACGAATCCTTCAACAGCTAATCGTGGTTTCAATCAACGGTTTTCTATTTTTATGTCGTTTTTAAACTAAATATATTGTACATATTAAAAGTTAAACATTGGTCACTTGTGCTCAACGTATTTTTAGCAACCTAATAGATATTTATATGAAGAAATGATCACTATACCATTTCATAACTAAATATATAATAGAGTAAACAATGTACAGGGCCGTATTTGAGATATTAATTGTGCTTTAAGTGAGAGTGTTGTAACCATATTAGGGTTTTGTAAAGAAGAATTAAAAATGGGAGAATTTGCTGCAGTTAGTGCAAAAATTAGATTTAAATATTCATAAATATTGTCTTTGTTATCTTAAATTCTAGAAATTTACTTCACTTTCATTATAAAAAGCTTGTATTTTTAGTCTATATCTTTTACTTATCTTATGGCCAAGTCACAGATAGTTTATGGATTTTGTCACAAAATACCTCTAATTTATGAGAAAAATTAATATTTTTATTAGTATTATTTACCTTAAACCTTCATATTTGTAAACGAATTTATTACAAAATAACCAATAAAGCTTAAGTAACTGCATAAAATTTAAAATTGGCAAAATATCGAATTTTAAAAACTATTCCCATTTAATGCTTATAATTCTATGTCCCACGTGACGTAACCGTCAGTCAGCTGTATGCGCAGGAACATACTGTTAGTCTGAATATCGATATATATTCTATGGTTTATCGTGTTTATAGAACTGCCATGCAATAAAAATTTATCAAGGGATAACGGGTGTTTGACGCGTGTGACGCAAGTGACGCAATGCAAGTGTAAAGAAGATATGTAGTGCATGTAAGTCACTACATATTGCTCAATACTGTACCTATGAAGGTAGAGAGAATCCATAAGCATTCAAAACAATATCACTGGACGTGGCTTATTTAAACTCAATATGGCCGACAGTTACAACTGGACTATAGGGATTGTAACCCAAACCTTCATTTTTATTTTTTTTTTAGCATGTAACATGGACCGCTGATCAGCGTCGATCCATTAATTCATTAGATTTGCCTATTTTATTTGAATTATTTTAGAATTTGATGTTTCTTTCCAAAATTTTAAAATAATTTCATAAGAGCTAGAAATACATACTGTCATTTTAATAATGAAATAAAAATTAACTGATATTTCGAGGCAAGCGAATCAAATATTACTATAACTATTTGCTGAAGAATGTAGTGAGGCGATTTTCGTTAATCAGTGGTCAGTGTTTGCTACACGCATGTCCCAATTATTCTTTGTCCAATTCATTATAAAATTCACAGTCCGAGTTTAAATTTCCGTATCTGTATAACTTTTTGTTGTATTCCTTGAAATATACACGCCACTGTGTTTTTGATAGCATTTAAAAAAAATCAGTTATAGCAACACAATATTTTAAAACATTTTTTGTATATTATTATGCAAAAATGGCGATGACAAAGGGTAAGTAATTTATAATGAATAAAGCTATACCTTCCATTTTAAACAGAAATTCAGTTATTCGCTATTATTTTCTGAACGAAAACTTCCTTTCCTTCTTTTTTTTTTCATTTTGTCTTCGATTAATGCCAGTTTACTTTTGTCGTCGTCTCTCTTAATTGCATTGTCTCGCATCGAAAATGTTTAGCTACCCAATTGGCTAGTTGAAAAACGCCAGAAATAAAATCCCTTTATTTTGAAGTCTTTTGATTTTGTCGAACTAGGTACGAGAGAGAAACAATTTTCAGACGAGAGATACAAATTGTTTATCGAGTGGATTACAAGAAAATGGAGATGTGATACTTGTGAACTTATTGTCTATTAAAAATTATAAAACAGTATTGGATTCATCATGCTTTAGAGAGTATCTAATGGAATATACTGTGCGTCGCAAAATGTCTATACTATATGGAAAACTTTTTTATTGCTTTTCTCGGAACATTACATTGTTTAAAAGAACTAGAGAATGTCCTGAAACCTATAATAAACTATTCATGGGTGGTTTCTTCATTGGTTTATTTGTGCAGTGAACATATAGTTAAATTTCATAAAAACACATTATTTTAAAATTACATTAAAAACATAAAAATATAAATTTAATTTTTTTATTTTTTTTATTTTTTTTTTCATACGTGTTAATCTATATTTTTTTGTACATCATTGTCCTCTGGCTGATCGCATTTCTGTGGCACAGTATACATAAGTATTCTGTATCTGTAGCGCATTATGATGAGTGAGCCTAACACGAGTGAGACGATATGGCGAATGCATATAGCTAAAAAGAGAAGAAAACACGCCAACAGATTCTTCAAACGGTCAAAGAACACATTAATTAGCGCACCGCTCACAAACAATGTTGCCAAACCAGTGTTGCCAGTCTAGTACAATTCACACTTGTACTAGATGTAGTACATTCTGCGTGTTCACGTGTAAAATATATTTATTGTGTTCCTTGTTTGGGTTCGTTATCAATAAAGACCCTCTTTTTTTCCCCTTTAATGAATTAGATATCACTGTAAATAGAATTCAAAAAATCTGATACATTTAAGGAATCTGGTACATTTTTTAGACAAATCTGGTACATAACAAAAACATATTCTGGCAACACTGTACCAAATAAAACAATCTGTCATTTTATTTTTTGTCATTATCCCTTCATTATAAAACGGTTTTAATAAAATTAGGATTATTTTATTATTTGTGATCATTTAAAAAAAAATGTGTTTAATTGAGAACTGCAACTTTAATAAAAAGGAGGGATATATGTCAATTTAACGATTGTTTCCGAAAAATTTCTATAAGGCAAGGTAAATAAAAACTTTTTAAGGTTATGTTGTTTACCTTTAATAAAGTTGTACGACTGCAATATTTTGTTTCAGTGCCTAAGACCATTCAAATACTATTTCAAAATGGTATATTTTGTACGCAAAGTAAATACTATGAAGTAAGAAGTAAGCAAAAAATTTGTAATTTTTTTTCCTACAATACCCACTAAAAGAAAAAATTATATTATTCTGATGAGGTATTTACTTGACATCATTATGGAAATGGAAATATACAATAAAAATTTGATAAAGATAAAGAGACAAATAGTTTTTCACTTTGAAAATCTGAATCGGAAAAATGGATCAACCAGTTAATTTAATATACTCGATGAGACATTTTACCTAAGAAATGGTATGTACATTTAAATAGTTTACCTATCTAAAGTTATTATCAATCGTGTTTCCCTCTAACCAAAATGGTTTGTAGCATACAAACCAGAAATCTTTTATTTTAATGACATTTTTTTATTGCCGTGTTTGTATAATTTAATATTTTCAAAAATATTAGATGTTATGGTAATTTGAATCACTACAGGTATTAAATAAAAATAAGGCTATTGGTAAATTAGTTTACAGTTGGTAATTAAGAATGTCTCGAAAAAAGTCTCGAAATAAATATCAAACATAAATTGCGATTTTAATTAGGCACTTAACAAGTCACATCCCACATATCTACATGTTCTGGTTAATTAATCCTATAAGTACATATCAAAATATTAATATACTATCTACAATCAAACAATAATTTGAAAATACAGATGAAGCCAATTTATCTATTTAAACAAAATTACTATTATTCTATTATTTATTAAAACACATTATTTTTTAGTAAACTTGGACATGCAAAAGCAGCCATAATTGTAGATCATTAGTGAGAGCAAGAATACTTTGGAATGTGCTGTGAAATACACTTAAAAAGGGTCATATGGAGAATTAAGTGTGATAACATTTTACGATATGTATCTCACTAGTTTAGTTCACAGTTTACTGTGTTCATTATGTACTGCTATTTCAAACTTTTAGTATCCTTTGATAAAAGAAGTTAAATATTATTGTGACCTTTTTAAATTGTTTATTTTATCTCATACATTTTTTTTTCTACTCTTCATACAGTATTCTGTTAATAGTATTATAGTTTTACTTTGCCTGTCTGTCCGATGTCACGTTTTTTGTCTGCACGATAAGTCAAAAACGAGAAATTATATCAACTTGAAAATTTTAAGCAAAAATCAAGCTCTATAATGGAACAAAGCCTATTGATTTTTAACAAATCTGAATAAAAATAGGGGGTTAAGATGGGTTGAAATTAAAAAATAATCCTAAATTAATAAGCGATATCAACATGAAATTTTTAGTAAAAATTAAGCTTTATAAGAAGATAAAGCTTATTGATACTAAAAAAAATATAAATATATTGAGGAGTTAAGGGGGGTTAAAATATAAAAAAAAATCCTAACTGTAAAACGAAAAATGATATAAACTTGAAATGTTTAGCAAACATCAATCTCTAAAAGGAGAAGAAGCCCTCCAGTTATAAAAAAAATCTGATTAAATATGAGGGATTTAAGGAGGGTTGAAATTAAAAAAAAAAATCAAAAATGAAAAGCGATATCAACATGAAATTTTTAGTAAAAATCAAGCTCTATAAGGAGTTGAGGCCTATTGATTGTGAAAACAATCTGGTGAAAAATGAGGGTTAAGGGGCTCTGTTAAACTGGGAAGAGTATCATTTAGAATGCCAGGCATTATATATCTTTATTCTAGTTTGTGTCTGTGTATTATTATGTATTGTGATGGGACTAATTTTATAAAATAAACATTTAAAACATTTTAGTTCTTATTTGGTTTGCCAATAAAAGGTATTTAAAAAATATATTTTTTATTTGACATCTGTGACAAATTGTGAAAATGATAAAACTTAAACAATAAAAACTATAAAATAGTAGGTAAAGTTTCATATAAAATTTTTTACACAAAAATCAATGTCAAGTTTTCTACATATCCTGACATATATTTAAAAATATTCTCAAATTATGAAGAAAAGTCAGTTTAATAACAAATATTGTTTATAGATGGTTTTTAACGTATTAAAAACAAAACAAATATTATACTAAATAAAATATTCATTTATTAATAGTTGTAGTGCTTGAAAACAGTATGATGTTAATATTAATAACTACACTTAATATAAACTTAAATAATAAAAAAAACAGAGATATTGACTCTTGCACAAAGTTTTGACCCGAACTTACAAATGATAAAATTATTGGAAAGAGTGAACACCCATTTTAAATTATGACAAGCCACCACTGCAACTATTAACTCCTAAAATACACGAAAATTAAAGTGGCATGATTTAAAGTATAGCAGATGTAGTTATACTCGCTAATATCATATCTCAGTTCATTTCGAAGTGATCATTTGGATCTTAATACATCTGTTTATACTAATCTTATTACTGATAATAAAAATCAGGTTAAAATTTATTTGTTGTTACCCTCTCATAAGTTTCTAGTTAAAAAACACGGGGTTAAGACAAGAAATACCGAATACTATATAATTGAATCGCTTATTGTTAAAAGGAACTATCACATTTTTACGTTTTTGACTTTAAAACATGAACCGAAACTTTAAAGATATTCCTTTCGTTGTATAACACCAAATAAAATGAAAAATATAAGAAAATATATAAAGTAAAAACGATTGATGTTTATCATTTACCTGTGAAACGTAATATCTGCTTCTTTCTTGCAGCTGTAACTTTCACATTGATACGCCACACAATAAACCATTGTAATAAACCATTTATTAAATGTCGTTTAATTAAAAAATCAGAAATAAACACAAAAAAAACTTTGGTGTCACCGAAATGCTAAGCACCAGAATAATGGCGGCAAATAGATAATTGGCACAGATTACTACGTGTGCTCGATATACTTATTACGCGTCCTATCTTTATTACCTAGTCTAAGAGTTTTCTATATATAACTTGACAGATAGAAATGTTCAAGATATCCCGTATATCAAATATTTTGACACACTGTCCGAGAATACCGATCAAGGAGAAGCGACAGCTTGGTGTTTTCAGTGTACCGTTTTGTAACGCGCATGTGCGAAAATAAGTTGTGTATCACTCAAAATTATGTTATCTGTCAAAGTCAGTCCAAGTTGTGTTTAGTACGTGAGCAATGTTAAGTGATATTTTTTGGTGTTTGTTTTGTGTAGTAATAAGATGAAGATTTTTACACACTTAGGTATTCTAATACAGATATAAAATGTGCCAAAAAAGTTATTAGGAAACTAAGAATTTTATCACATGCATAAATGTTAAGTATAATGATTTAGTCATTTTTGACATTTTATTTTTCATATGTAGGCATTGTATTTTGTGAAATATATGTTTTTCTCCTTTTAAATAAATTTAATAAACAATGAACTGCATTTTGTTTATTTTATTTTGAAATTATAAAGGGTGTCTCAACAAGAACTTGAATTTTTAATGACAAAGAAAACACAGTAATTAAAAAAAAATATGCAAATATTTCATTGGATTTTCAAGAGAAAATGTTGACATTAAACATGAAACAAAATATCTGTCAAATAGCCACCGCGGCTCCGTTGACAGGTGTATATTCGTTTGACGAAATTTTGGAAAACGTTTTCGAGCAAAATCGCCTGGATTTCACGAATATTACGTTCGATTTCTTCCTTCAGTTGACGAATCCTCTCAGGATGGTTCCTATACACTCTACTTTTTAAATACCTGCAGAGGAAATAGTCTAAGGGCGTCAAATCGCAATTTCTCAGCGGCCAGTTTTGGTCTCCAAATCGAGAAACCTGGGAACTTTGTTTGCAGTAACGCCATTGTTTCGCGTGCGGTATAGCAGGTCACGTCATCCTGTTGAAACCACAAGTCCATTCCATTCCCTTCCAGACAAAGAAAGTCTCTCAGCATGCTACGGTAGCGATCACCATAAACAGTCACGGAGACACCTTCAGTATTTTGAAAAATTAAGGTCTGATGATCCCTCCTACCAAACTGTCACTTTTTCAGGATGCATTGTGTACGGCATGTGGATGCTCTTTCGCTCAAATCCGACAGTTCTTTTTATTCACAAAGCCGTTTAAATGGAAGTGCGCCTCATTAGTAAAGATAATTTTGTTGTGGAATGCATCGTCAACCCCGTATTGTTCCAATATCCAATTCGCAAAGTTTTTGCGCTGTCTATGATCGGCTGGATTTATCTCTTGCATCAACTGTATCTTGTAAGGATGAAGATGCAAACCTTTCGCCAAAATTCGTTGTAATGTACTGCTACTGATATTTAATTTCTGACCGCGATGTAGGATGGAAGTGTTTGGATGTTGATTAACACTGGCTTTCACGGCGACGATGTTTTTAGCAGACTTTCCAAGACGACGACACCTAACACTTGTCTCATTTTTTAATGCATAAGTACGCTCAAATTTGTTGACCAATTTTTTAATAGCGGGCCGCGATGGACGATTATGTATACCGAAATGTTCACGTAACCCGCGCATTGTCATTTTAAAATTTTCTTCATTTCTGTAATGGGTCTTTACAATTAATAAACATTCTTCAAGCGTGTAACGCGGCATTTTCTTTAATGTCAATGTTTTGACAGAACACATACCTAATATGGCCCACTTGATGTTTGACAGATGGAAATGGCACGCAATTCAAAATTCAAGTTCTTATTGGGACACCCTTTATTTAAAAAATATAATAAATTCGCGTATTTAAATTAGGATTGGTTAAAGTGTGCAAAATCCCTTTATTACGCCTAAATTGCAAGTTACACTTATGTCAATATAAAGATGTTTTGCCCATTCATATTTATATTTATTGAATGAATCATACTGGAGTTGATTTTGGAAATATTGGTGCATACTTAAATAAGTACTATTTCTAAAAATTCATCTATGCACACATAGTCCAATGGACGTCCACTTTAGATCTATTTGAGGATCAGGACGTCCATATCCGAGCATCCAGTGTACGTCCGTTTATGCTAATTAAATTGACAGCTGAATATCGATACCCAGAGAACGTCTGTTTTTGGACCTAATTTTAAGTTCAATAGTATTTTAACGTCCAGTGGACGTCCATCTTAGGTCAATATTTATTAAGCCTACCAGATAATACCCATCTGTATATACTTCTTTTTTTTTAATATAACTGGTAATTAAATATTGACAAATTGAATCTATTGCATTTCATTCTATCAGCGGAAGTTTGAAATCTTATTCAATTATAACTGTATCTAGTAAAAAGTTTTCAAGTAGTTCCTTGGTCGAGCTCGTCTAGCGATTGAAAGCGTAAAACGATAATAGATGTGTCGTGAGTTCGATTCTTGCTCAGGTCAAGCGATTTTTAATAAAAAATAAATAAATGGTGTATAGCGATTTGCGAAAATAATAAACAAATTATTAATAATATAAAATAGTGTGTGGTGAGTTGCGGTTCTGTAAAAAAGTGGGGATGTCGTCTTAATGGAAATATAATCCTGGACGTTTTTTGAATGTCTAGTATTCAACGTCCAAATATACTCCAGAATTGGACGTCCACTGAATGGTCAAAAGTGTGCCATTTGTATACTTCACTGGACGTCCATTGGATGTCGGAAGTCCAGAAAACTCATTTTTGGACGTCTAGACATCCAAAATTGTATATCGAATGGACGTCCAATGGACATATTTGTATTGTCTGGGTAATAGCCAGGCCAGGTATTTAACTCTAAATACATAAACCTTAAATGACATCTGGTTTAACTTGGCGAGAAAACACTTGTTTCTACAGAAATGAGTGATAAACTTGAAAGTCCTTTTATTATAATATAAATCTAGAAATTCCAAAAATATGTAAGTACTTTTTAAACCTTAAAGCTTTGAAAATATATGCACATTGCAAATATTTAGTTAAACCTCTCAAACTTAATGTCTTTTTAATTTGTACCTTATTTTTTTGACACCTTTAATTTTATTTACCTTATTTTTAATTAAGGAAAAGGTAATTTAATTTAAATATGGGGCTTTTATTACATTTTTAATAATAAATAAACCAAATATTGAACAAATTTTATAGATAAATTATAAAATAATAAACGTCTTTTACTTTTATAATAAATAATTAATTATTACATAATGAATTATATTTTGGTGCAAAAATTTCAGCATTGTTATTAACCCTAACTACTTCAATGTAATTAAATCACATTCCAACATTTGCGCATGGACTATAACAATAATTTCAGATAATTTGCCAAACTATTTCGCTCAGTGTAGAAAATAAGCATGTTTTCTCAGCGTGCTAAGTTGTGTATCAGTCAAAGTCATACTGTGAAAAAGGTACATCCGATATCAAAGGCACCGACAGCTACTGTCGCTTCTCCTTGATCGGTATTCTCGGACACTGTGTTGGATTGGGAATGTACCGCCTTGTACTATTTGGAGGCAGACAAAATTTCGTATTTATAGGGTGATTACGGTTAAATATTAAGGTGACAAAATCCACAAGAAATGTTGAAATTGTTGTCAAAGAATAAAAATTAATTGCCTTGTAATTTGCGAGTTGATCATTAAAAAATTTTAAGTCTACATACAAATGTAACGAGCATATTTGACAACTAGCTAAACTGGATTTTAAATTTAACTTATTTTATTGTAAATTGACAACTTTCTGTCTTACAGATTCTTGTATTTATCATTTTAGTTTTATTATCAATAGAGAGGAGTATTAAAATTTATTCGTAGTACTTAAATTGTACAATAATTGAGTTTCGAAGTGATTTGTGGAATTATGAATCACCCTGTAAATGACAATATTTTGTTTATAGTAGTTAAGTATGTATATTGACTACATCGAATGAGCAAATAACTCCAAAAAATATGTATTTATGCGTCATTTTTGGTGCCCGTTTTAAAAAATTAGGGATTTCCATACCCTGTATTTAAAAAATCTAGTCACAGAATAGGATTGGGCACATTGACACTTTTGATAGTGACATCAAGTAATTTAAAAAAATTAGACATTTTGACGGTACTCCCGTTTGCACAAGAAAAGTGCATGTTCCGTTTACATGAGTCCAACATTTCTAACTTCCCTGAAATAAACCCTCGTATTATATGTTCTTTTGCCTTCAAAAGTATGCTGCAATATTCCATCGGTCTAACAGAGATGTATTACGCAGTAAAATCAGATTTGGTCTCTTCATTACAGTTCGCGTTTACTGCAGCTTTGTGGACAACAGGAATACGGAAAACGAAAATGAGACATGACCAAATTAGGCAGATACATCACCATTAAAATTAATACGGCTTGTCAACCTCAGTCCAAATGTTGCACAGCGGTACATCAATATTCAAAACATGGACAAAAAAAACGAAACTACTAATTGAACCAATCACAATTTTTTATTTTATTGGTGTTTAACAATAACTGTTTGAATAATTTTTGAGACAAATGGAGCCAAAAATCCCTATCTAATTGTGTTAGAACCACCAGCCAATTAGTCTGATACTCCCAGTGCTTACTGCCGGTTCACCAATAAGATTTTCGCAAAAAATAGAGTACAATCACAGCTATTTGCCATCTATACATTGTAACAGCTTACAGATGTAGATAATAATAAAGCAGAATTTGCTCTGCTGGACTTTACAAAAGTTTTTGACAAAATAAATCATCTACTATTAATTTCCAAATGTAATTATTATCTTATTTATTAAACGAACTTAAAAAATCGCTTACAAAAAATTGTAATTAATAAACAATCATCAATTCTAACATAAATTGAATCAGGTGTACCCCAAGGATTGCCCTTGGGAACCTTGCTGTTTTTAAACTACACTTCGAGCAAATTGCAATTTTTTGTTGTTGGTACCCAAATTTTTCATAACATTAAGCGCAAGTTGTGATTAGAGCTAAGTCTAGATTGAATAAAGATCTTTTTATTATAAATGAGAATTGTCTAGAACATAATCTGCGTAATAATCCATCTAAATCTAAATAAATAATTGTTAGCCTACAGAAAATATTTGGCAAACAAAATTACGGTTAGATACTATTCAGTTTGAGTAAACATTTTTATGTCTTTACTAAAAGTTAAAAAACGCAATACACAATACTCTTAGATTTAAATCTGAAAATACCAACTAATATTTTAAAAATTGAGTTTAACTATGTAAAATACATAATTCGTACACTGTGTTCTGCCATTTTAAACAAAATGTACCCTATAATTGAAGTTTGTGAAAATTCAGGACTCAAAAAATTTCAGCGCTGTAAATTACTCATTCAACTTAATTTAGATAATATAATTAGGCCTAAAAATAAGTGATATTTAGGTATTATCTTACTACAAAATATCAATCAAATATAAATTTACATTGATCAACAATTATTCGTCTCTGTAGATATAAGGTATCGGAGTACCTTCTTTATAACAAAAAAAGAATCAGAAATCGGACAACGTAGTAAAGAATTAACGCTGAATATACATAAAAAATTAAAACATGATTTTCTCATAAATCCCATCTGTATCCAAAACATGTGGAGGGTAGGTTATCCCACGATACTTAGGCCTCACTAGGCCCATTTTGCATCCTCCTAAGATGATAGAAACCTCCTAACTCATTAGCGAGCCTACAGATTTAATGTAGTTGACAACGTAGCCAAGAGGTGCTTCTCTTATATTGGCCGGTGTTAGCCGATAGTCGCCGAACAAAAAACTTCTAATAAATGAGAGCGTCGAGCAATCGTAGAGGATATTTTTGATGGTCTATCTTCTTATTCGCACCCCCTGCAGAGTGCGGATTCTGACAGCCCCATGACATGAAGATGCTTCCGTACTTGGCAATGTCTGTGACTAGGCGCAGATTCTGTCTAGTCATAGTTAAGTATTTGTTTTCTGCAGTGTTGTCAGGTTAACTTAAAAGCTCCCTGGCAAATCTGCATTTTTTTGTTGCATCCCATCTTTCCTTGAATTTCATAAGGGAATGTTCTTTAATTAAGTATGTCACTACCGATTTTGTCAGACCAATAGAAGGCACAGCTCCAAAAAGTATTTGGTTGGCTGCTTTTTTGGCAGTGAATTACCAAGACGGTTACCTTTCGATGTGGCGTGACCTTTGATCCATCTTAAAGTGATCATATTGTTGATGAATACTTCAGCCAAAGCTTCGTAACATTCTAGTACCAACCCTAAGTAAATTCGTGTCTGTTCAGGGTGAGTAGTGCTTGTCTGCTATCTGTGTAGAATGAGCATGTTCCTTCCGGTGATATTGTTTCTGGTGATTTCTTGTGCTGATATGAGAATCCCCGTGAGCCATGTTTGAACTACACTGGCACTATTGCTCACAGTTCTGTTTTAACTTTATGTGGCTTATGGAAGATATATCTCGGTGGATCCCATTTTTAAATATTGACCAAATTTACATGGAACCACCCCTAAGTTGCAAACTTTCTAACAAAATGAGAATCATTAAAATCGGAAAACGTGGTAGAGAATTATCGCTGAACATACACTAAAAAAATATTCAGACGAATTAAAAACCTTCTCTTCTCTTAAAGTTGGGGTTATAAAAGTTATTTTAAAAAAACGATTTTAAAATCTTGCAGATGCCCTTAAAAATTGATATTTTTGATTTTCTCATAGATCATCAGATCCTGACCAATTAAATCGATCATTTCAGAAACAACATTAGTCATTTTTTCTGAAATTGACATTTCCACAAAAATCCTAATTTTATACGTAAAGTTACCATTCCAAACAGAAACAACATCAATCTGGGCCAAACTTAATATACTGCAGCCTATAAAAATACTGGTTCCTTCCTGAAATCACATGAGTCATGGACTCGTGTTGTTTCTACGTATCAAGGATGATTCACATTATCAGACAACGAACGACACGGTAGCGACCGACAAAGACACGGCAAACAATTTTTTTTAGATAAATAAATACTGATGTACACATTAGGCGACAACAACATGGCAACGACACGTACAGGCGGACCGACAGCGGACCGACATTCTTGACGAGAATGTTTTTCGTGTCGGTGCTTGTCCATGACGCGTCTTTGCTGGAAAGTCCGAATAGTTTAATATTACATTTTCGTGAGTTTCGGTACTATTTGTATGTCTTCGTATCAAAATGGAAAATAAAAAGTTAATTGAATATATTCGTGAATATCCTGAACTGTACGACATGTCACATACTAAGTATAGTGACAACAACAGAAAAGAAGAAATATGGAAAAAAATTGGAGAAAAATTAGAACAAACAAAGCGTTACTACTTTCATATTTATTTACATACGCAATTAAATGGTTTTATACTGAACATAATCCATCCTGTCAATCAAAACGACCGATTTCGGATGAAAAATAATTTTTGTACTTTTCTCGAACTGCAAATGCAGATGCAGACGCACTTCCTCCTTGATTTCGAATATTTAGCAAACTACTTATGAGATTCTGATGAAATATTTATATTTTCTGGACGATCTTTAATAAAATTATGTAAAATACATGTAGCGAAGATAATTATGTCCGCAATTTTTGGATGTATCTTTAATCTTCGCAGGTAAATCCTATACTTTTGACTTAATATTCCAAACGCTTTTTTACTTACATTTCTTGCACGTGAAAGTCTATAGTTATATATATTTTTTTGATTATCCATATTCGATCCCGGAAATGGTCCTAGTAAATAAGTTTTCAAAGGAAATCCCTCATCGCCTACAATTATATATGTCACCATCACTATTTTTAGCATAGGCACCTATGTCTACGGCAATAAATTGATAATGAACATTCACCAAAGCTAGCAGTACAATGGAAAAAGTTTTTTTTATAGTTAAAATATTGAGATCCGCTATTTGCTGGGCATTCAATAATGACATGCTTTCCATCGATGGCTCCTAAGCAATTCGGGAAATTCCATAAAGGCCAAAAATCAGAAGCTATAACTTCCTATTGGTTTTCACTTGGAAAAGGCATTACTTTAGATTTTAATCTGTTAATAATTGATGTGCATACTTCGTCCACAATATTTTTAACAGTGGAATGTCCTAGGCGATAACTGGTAGCTATGGTTTTATAGGAATCTCCTGTTGCCAAAAACCTAAAAATTTATAATATAGACTTTAATGCAGAATTCGCTCATTTGTCGAAATAAATGTTTAATTGGCGAAATGACCCAAATTTCTACCCCAACCTAGCCGAAAACTGTAAAAACAGAAGCTCTTAAAATCCGAAGTAAAAATCCAGGTCCATATATAAAAAAAGTTGATGATGGCGACTCCAAGACAAACCGAATGACCCCTCGAATCATCCTGTATATCTTTAGAACAATTTAATTCGAAATTAATATAAATTAATTAAATATTAATTCGGTAGACACTAATTCTAGTTTTATTGCTTTTTAGGGCAATGTTGCAAGAAAACTTGGATTGTTGTCGCTAAGAGATTCATTTCGAAGATACCAAAAGTGGACAAGAAGCTACAGAAATTCCTAAATGAAAGTACCAAGAACAGATGCAGTTTTTAATACCATATTTTTAGGAATGGGAAACTGTTACGAACTGTCCAAATACTTTAGTTGAAAATGATAGCCATGAAGAAAATGTTGAAGCAAATTCGGTAGTTTCGGAATCTATGGACTTGGCATATGATGACTCAATTGATACCGACTCAAGAAGACCTAAAACCTCGCCTGGAAGTGTTGAAGAAATGCAACATGCACTAGAGCTACAAGTATTACAAAGAGCTGAACATTCTCAGGCAACGCAACATGTTACATCAAAAGTCGGCAGAAAACAAATTATTCCAACAAAAAAAAAACCGCAGCCTACAAATGCCATAGCAGATTTAATGGATTTTATCATAAAAATAAACAAATGCAGATACAGTCAAGTCATTTTCACAGATCAACCAGCACACAGCCAAAAAAAGAGCGTTTGAAATTATTTCATCTATAGAAGAGGAAGAAATTCAATCCAGATCAGAATTTGGAACTAAAAAGTCAGCTAGGTCTTTAAATATTAATAAAAACAATGTAATGGAAAAGCCAGCTTCTTTGAGATGCCAGATTCAACAAAGCAACCAATCGATCCGTCATCGTCAGTAACAGCAGATACCAACGTTCACTTTAAAAATTCTTCCCAAAAAACTTACACTGACCTATCAGGCCCCAATTACCAGTCACAACACCGCAAATCCCAAGAGGATATTATGTTGTCAACCTGTGAAGGGTATTATGAACAAACTTCGCAGCAAATTAGGATAAGTGACGAATAATTTTATATTATGTAACATATTACCTTGTACCTACTAAATATACTTCATACATACCTCAGACATACTGCAAGCTTTTCTCTAGATATAGCCTCTCGAAACTTAGTATTTTTCTTATTTAGATCAATAGAGATTTACTCTAGCAGATAATAAAATTGATACTTCGACATTCTGAAATACTGGTAAAACTTTCTCTCATCGTCTACCAATTCTTTGTGCAAAGTATGATATTCTCCTTCAGTTTTTCGTCAAGCAATATAGCAATTACATCTAGATCTTTATTTGTAAAATTTTTAAACATGGCACTCAACGTTTTTCGCTTTACAGCACAATAACCTAGAATCTAGTCTTGTTATAACCAAAATAAATAGCAATTAAACAACTGTCGTAAATCATCCTGAATCCGTCGATGTCGGGTTCCTGTCGGATACCTATCGTATAGTGTGAATGATTATCGCAACTGTCGTGTCTTTGTCGGTCTTTGCCGTGTCGTTAAATGTATGTTAATGTGAATCATCCTTAATTATTAAATGCAAACAAAACGTTAAAAATGGCCACAGTAAATGCTACGACTAGTGATGTTGTTCCAGAAATTATTTTAAAAAGAAAGGGTAAAAAGGGCATTTTTAAGTGAGAAGCTATTAAAAAGCGAGGCTGTGTGGAGAATATTATGTAAACTATAAAGTCTACGTTGTATCTAAACTAGAACCAGGATAATAATATCGGTAAGTTTTGAGGTTGTTAGTTTTATAAAGTAAAATATTAAGTTAGGTGTATTGTTGTAGTTGTCGCTTTAGTGTTATCAAAAAGTTAGTGCAGATATCAGGAATTAAATTATTAATAAATTTAGAAGTATGCTTACAAAAGATGCACGAGATTCCTACTTATAGGGTCTTATGGGGACAGAATGAAATAAAACAAAACCGACCACTTAAAGAAAATCCAATGAATAGAGGATATAATATTAGTTATTCCGTGACAGGTTTATTTGGTAAAATTACTATATGCAAGGAAGTTTTCTTTCACCTTCATGCTGTCAGCTTACAACGTATTCGAAGAATTTCCAGGCTTTTTGCGCAAGGAAGAGCGCCAATAGATAAATGTGGAAAAACATATCAGGTAATGCAAAGCCTAGATTTATAATAGAACAGATTAAAACTCACATTAGTAGTTTTTTCACATAGCTTGTACATTATACAGGAAAAGAGTTTTACTTAGACAAAACACTAAATGTACGAAAAATGTGTGATATATTTTGTGCTAAATTTGCTGATAATCAATCAGTAAAGTACAAGTTTTATTTTAAGATTTTTCAGGAACACTTTTCTCCATCTTTTGGACGTCCTTAGGTAGACACATGTTGTGAATGAGAACAATAAGAGGTGAAGTCCGACTTAAAATGACACAGCAAAACGAAAGGCTATTGCGAAATTATATGTACATTTTTACAATTAAATGGCAAAAATTATACAGATATGCAAAGCCGATCCCAGTGTACATATATGGCATAATGTTTGACCACATGCAAAATCTCCAGCCGTCTGTTGTGCCTGTGCTGAAGAGTTTTTATTACGTCAACTGAACTATAACGTTTACATTTGACATTTATTGCATGAGATTTATGTCTGACAGTTGTTTAGTCCAGTGTAAACACACAAAAATTTCTTTCGGAGATATATGTTTAAGTGTTTACACTGGACTAAACAACTGTCAGACATAAATCTCATGCAATAAATGTCAGATATAAACGTACCTTAACATTTAAACAAATCAAGGGTTGTTCTACACTTACCACGAGGGTCAAGCCCGAAAAGGCCCCAATGAAGTTTCCTCTTTTCTTATGGATTACTTTAAAGTATAAACTTATGTAAAGCATCTTCACATTTTCTCTGACAGCTGTGTCGGCCAAACCCGGAATCATACTTCAATAAGATTTCTGGTTTCCTTGGTGGAAAATGGAAAATTTCAGACTATAAACCAATACTTCACACAACGCTGCCGTTCGTTTTTGCCAAACGACAGAAACTATTCCGCGTTAAAAAGCATTAAAAAATTATCTTGTGTTTAGGATCCAAAAAAAAATACACAGAAATGAGTAAACTTTACAAGAGATAAGAATTTTTCGGTGGTCAAAAAGTTAGACACTTTAGATATTACTGAATTGAAAATTGGCTAGGCAAAAAAGTTCAAAGAGATAAAATAACTTTTCAAATTGCAACGTAAAGCTTTTTTTATTCAAATAATCACCAAGGAATTGTCACAGAATCGGAAAACATTAATGGCCTTATAAATCAAATGTTTTGGCTTAAAATAAGTAATAGGATTTCACCATTACCAAAAGGCAAAGTTCTAATTAACAAAAAAAAAATTGACCATATTCGCAAGCTGATGGACTATATACCAGAAGAAGGAAGATTATTTTTTGATGAAATTATTTAGAAGAATAATACGTATACGTATAAAAGAACCAGGCAGCCGGCTTATGGAGAAATGGATTCCGGTTAATATGCCTGAATTTTTGGTATGTTAAAGATATCGACTTCCTAAACAATAGTGTCTATGGACACAACTCAATCCTATGGCCAGTTTTCAACATACAGGGTGATAAAGTTGAAAAATGGCCATTTTTTAAAACGTATTAAAATGTAATTTTCTCAATATATTAAGGATTTTTTGCTGTAATAGTATTCTGATAACATCAAATAATATTGCTTTGTGTAGAAAAAGTATTATTTGATACAGGGTGATTCAAAAATCACCAAAAAAAAAATTGATGCTGTGTATTCTACTTTACAGTGGGAATATGAAAATATTAATATTTGGTCTGAATTAACTTTAGTTGGAGTTATTATAAGAAGGTATGAAAACATTTTATACAGGGTGAGTCAAAAAGTTGATCGACTCTGCAAGTTATTTTTAATACAATTTTATATATTTTGTAATACAAGTCAGTAGTCGGCATTGAACCATTTTCAAAAATATATAATTTATAAATTAAATACAGGGCTATTCAAAAGGTATATAAGGTAGAAAATTACGAAAATTGATTTTTTCTGCGAATCACCCTGTAATTTAATATTTCCTCCGTTAATTTCTCTAATTTTTTCTTATTGTCTTTGATTTGAGTTTGTTATTCTCCTATAAAAGTTTTGCGAAGTTACTATGATCAGTTTTTTTATATCGACTTTGTGATGACAAGCCTGTCACAATGTATACGCTTATACCTGAGCTCATAAATAAGTTTTTATTTTATTTAATCATTTAGGATTTATGTCATTCTAACGTTATTTGTTAAAGGAAATATAAATAATATGTAACATACGAACAAACAATGTATTAATATTATTAGTAAGCCAAATATCCGAAGACGTAAATATTATTATGTTTTTTCATTAGACATAACCCCATCTTATTCATAACTAAACTAGTTGATGTTTGTCGAGAAGGATATTGAAATATAACTTTAAAAAATTATCTGATACACCATGTTTAATATTTAGGCAAAAACTTGTCAAGTATTTTCTTGTTATATTTCCATCTTGTTCAAAAAAAAATGCAACAATTCGTTGAAATTATTTTTTGAATTCTTTGATATGGTTTAAATTCGTTTTCTCTAAAATTATCTACCTATAGGTTCACAGTTTAGACCGTGATTGTGATTACTATTAGCAGCTGTTTGAAGACTCTGGAGAAATTAAAGTAGATAATTTCTTACATTCTTACGGTTAAGAGAACGTAACCCACCATGTAATACGTTCAAAATAGTTCCGTCTTTGTTAAGACAATGCTGTCACATTTGTACATAGTCAGGAACTAAGAAATAATACATATCTACACTCAATAGAAAGCCTGCGAAAATTATCATTAGCGTTACATATCATGCGAGTATTGGATTTAGCTGGAAAAAGTACGTTAATTCTGAGACAACATCAAAGAATTCAAAAAATAATGTCAACGAATTGTTGCATTTTTTTTTAACAAGATGGAAATATGACAAGAAAATACTTGACAAGTTTTTTTCTAGAAATTAAACAAGGTGTATCAGATAATTTTTTAAAGTTATATTTCAATATCCTTCTCGACAAGCATCAACTAGTTTAGTTATGAATAAGATGGGGTTATGTCTAATGAAAAAACCTAATAATATTTGCTTCTTTGGATATTTGGCTCACTAATAATAGTTGCATCTTCGGATATCTGGCTTACTAATAATATTAATACATTGTTTGTTTATAGGATACATATTATTTATATTTCCTCAAACAAATAACGTTAGAATGACATAAATCCTGAATGATTAAATAAAATAAAAACATATTTATAAGCTCAGGTATAAGCGTATACATTGTGACAGGCTTGTCATCACAAAGTCGATATAAAAAAACTGATCATAGTAACTTTGCAAAACTTCTATAGGGGACTAACAAACTCAAATCAAAGACAATAAGAAAAAATTAGAGAAATTAACGGAGGAAATATTAAATTACAGGGTGATTCGCAGAAAAAATCAATTTTCGTAATTTTCTACCTTATATACCCTTTGAATCACCCTGTATTTAATTCATAAATTATATATTTTTGAAAATGGTTCAATGTCGACTACTGACTTGTATTACAAAATATATAAAATTGTATTAAAAATAACTTTCAGAGTCGATCAACTTTTTGACTCACCCTGTATAAAATGTTTTCATACCTTCTTATAATAAGTCCAACTAAAGTTAATTCAGGCCATATATTAATATTTTCATATTCCCACTGTAAAGTAGAATACACACCATCAGTATTTTTTTTGGTGATTTTTGAATCACCCTGTATCAAATAATACTTTTTCTACACAAAGCAATATTATTTGATATTATCAGAATACTATTACAGCAAAAAATCATTAATATATTGAGAAAATTACATTTTAATACGTTTTAAAAAATGACCATTTTTCAACTTCATCGCCCTGTATGTTGAAAATTGGCCATAGGATTGAGTTGGGCCCATAGACACTATTGTTCAGGAAGTCGATATCTTTAACGTACCAAAAACTCAGGCATATTAACCGGAACCCATTTCTCCATAAGCCGGCTGCCTGGTCCTTTGGTGTTTTTCTATTTATCCATTTTTGAGTTTTCTTCAAAATTCGAAATTTACATTTTTTCTTAAATATATTGAATACGGCCCATTTTAGAGTAATTATGCATTTAAAATTCTGAATAAAACAAAATATATAGAGAATAATATTAGAAGTAACTTATATTTAAAGAATTTACTTCTACAAACGTAAATAACAGATATATTTTATAAAATATAAAAATTACCTTTATAAAGAACCCCCAGATGTTTCGACTTTACTCAAAATCTAGTCAGTTCACCGCAGGCCAGAATAAAGCTTAAGTTTAAAATTTGGTGTTTTTCTTTGTATCTGTTCATGAATTATCGAGCACACAGACACAAACACGAAAATGGATTCAGGGGACCCCAAAACGTAAAAATCCGTCGAAAACTCAAATTAGAAAAAATCATGTTTCCTATACTTTCCTTATCTATATACAGACAGGAAAGTAAAAATAAAAATAGTTTCATAAAACTACATTTCGAAACTTGTTACATAATATATTTTCTCTAATTTTGATTAGATTATTTATAAAATCATGTTTTGATGTAGCATATTCTCTATGGTATGTTATGTTGGGGATGGGCTGTTAATATACTGCGACCTAAAAGATCTATTGTGTCCCCTTCTATCGCCAATGCACCAAGGAAATGTCTCAATGCCTATAACGACCCTTCCAATCCTATTTTCTCAAGGAAGTGTAGGATTTGAAGTGGATTCAAGTTAGGTAAATCTACCTCTTCTATTTGATATCCTCCTAGATATAGTGCCATTGGATTCTGGAGTGCAACACATTTAGTTAGGATGTGAATGGAGGTTTCGTCCTCCTCCTCATAGAATCTGCACTCACTATCCTCTACTTCTCTCAGTTTACTTAGGTGTCCTTTTAGTCGGCAAAGCCCGATAAGGATCCCTGTTACAATACGTAGCCTGTTCTTGCTCAGGCAGATGCAGGCTTCCGATCTGTTTTGGTTATATTCACCCAGAAGTATCTTGGCCTGTCTCAGCCCCAAGAGATTGTTCCAGTTATCGGTTCTTCTACTGCCCAATTCTATTCCTTGCAAGACTATCTGCAATCTCGTTACCCTGTACCTCGTTATGTCCCGGGACCCAAGTAAGAGTAACTCTATTTTTCTCGCCTAGCTCGTTCAATTGTTCTAGGCATCTCCAGACTGGTTTTGAATTGATTACGTAACAAGGTTAAAATGAAAATTTGGTACGAGTGGAAGTATCTAATTTACATTCCAACAGAGTAACAGGTTGTACTTTCTCCACAGACACAGTAGCAGTTAAATATAGTTTATAAAATGAGAAAAAATAAAATATTTAATCTAACTTATGTTAGGCAAGTTTTTATTTAAATTATTAAAATAAATTTTCATTTCAGAAGCAATATTATCAAATTCCGTATAAGAATCGTTATATTCTCTAATTTTTGAAGCAAACTCAAACTTAATACTAATACGAAGCGTAGAAGTATCAATCATGAAATTCATGAATATCTACGATGCGGGCGTGATATTTACAGCCATTGTATTATTGGCATTGGATTTTGAAATTTCGGCCAGCAATTTAGCATTCAGCGCCACCCGTATGGCACGGAAAATTATTGTATTAACTTCGTAACTCTTTGATACTGCAGGTCGTTGCGAAATACGGTTATTTCAGTTTTAACGGATTTTCCGTTACATTAGCAGCGTCATCAGCAAATTTATCTTTTATGACTGTACGAAGATGTGAAGCATGTCAAAAAATTACTTTGTGTATATCACTGATTAGTGTATTAAAAATATTTCGAAGGGTGGTTTTTAGTACTGTTTTATGTGTTTGTCGCAAAGGTAACATAATAATAATAAACCCAAAATAATTTCGCTCTTTAGCAACGTATGATATAACTTACATTTTTTGGTATATAAATTTTGTTTATTTTAAGCATATTTTGGATATAGTTGTTGTTTATCCCATCTTAGATAAAAACGGAGAAAATGGAAATTAAACGGTCACTAAACAGTTAATATATTATTTTTAATGAAAATATTAAAAATTTATTTAAAATATTCCTTTGTGCAAATATATTATTTGTTTTTTAAATCATAAAACAAACAATAATTTTGCATTTTCACGCTTTTTGAAAACATCTTAAAACATAAAAATTATTTTTGAACAGTAATATTATTGATTTTCTACTCCTTATTTTGCTCTACCCACCAAATTAACTTTAATTTTAATGCAAAAATGAGTTTTCAAAATGAAAATGTGGTTCACTTCGGAGGCCGCAAAGTATAAAGCTGTAATTAAATCTGTACAGAATAAAAATAATTCAAAGTAAAAATGTTGCGAATTATGGAAAAAAGTATAAAAACTCCGGGCTGTATCCGCATACAACACTAATTTGACAAAGAATAGAATAGGCCACAATAATTAATTTTGGTTTGTTTTACCGAAAACTCGTGCATGTGTTTTCTAATGCAGAAGCGTAGATACCTAATTAGGATGAGGTGAAAATGTAAAAACACGCTATATGTATCTTAAAAATAAAAATAAGTAGTAAATGGTCCAGTCATATATAGTCGGAGAGCTAGTAATACAAATTTCATTAAGTGTTAGATGCACTTTGAAATTTTGTAATTTAAAATCATTTGGATGGAAAAGCAGATATACCTATGTTGGCTAGACCCACCCCGGGACACCAGCTACTGCGCATAATAGTAAGGGGTCGTAAAATACGACCCAAAAAAGTGTTTAATTCAGAAGTCAACAAACAACAATTGAAAGTTTAGGTAATTCTAAAAATACTAGTAATTTAGGCAGACACTTTTGAGAGGGTTTATAATTAATAAATCAACTCCAAAGTTGATTTTTTTTATGATTTGAAGTGTTTGATTCACGCTGAAATTTTAATATCGTCTTAATTAAATATAAAAAAAATTAATTCCAAAAAGGCAGACACTTTTTCCGGGGTTTAATTGCCGGCCAACATAAAAATAAGTCTTATTTACTATAGAAAAAAAAAAATAGGCTGCGTATGGCTGTAGGTGTGAGTGAGAGCGCTGATCACTGCCGTTACTACAATCTTTCTACAGCTGTATCGGCCGTTCATCTCAATAGAGGACTTCTATACAAGGGAAGTGCAACCAACTTGACAAAATAAAATTGACACTAATGACATAAGAAATCGGGTCACATAAAGAGGCTGTTTTTTATTTTGCTTTGTGGTTTTTCCTATCTACTTTCATGCCATTTGGAAACCTTGTTGTACCCGTAACGTGAAAAAGACTTTAGTTTAGGGTATTTTACATTTAAAGGTTGAAACATTTTGTCATTGTCAGCTGTCAATTATGCTGTTGGTAGAACACAGGCGTAAACATATATGGGCATAATGTAACTAGTATTGTATGTTGGTTGTATATTGTATAGAACTTTTATTCGTAGCAACAGCATTTTGCAATTGACATAAATAAATAAAACCAAATGAAAAAAAAATGTTTCATAAAGCGGGAGAAACACAAATAGACTAATAACAATAAAAATAAAATGCAATGCTACGCTTATGTTTTGACATTATCAACAGCTGATAGTGACAAATGTTTTTAACCTTTAAATGTAAAATACCCTTAAATAAAAAATTTTTCTTTATTAGGTGTTGCCTACATCTTGGCGTAATATTTTTAATAGGTGCGTTTTAATCATCCGCTTCTGCTTCGGAATTGTCGGTTTTCTTGTTTTAATCTGACAGGTTAAAACGACTAAACCGACAATTCCGGAAGCAGAAGCGGATGATTAAAACGCACCTGATATTTTGCTTGCTGCTGTCAGTGTCAGTGAATATTATTTTTGAAGTCACAGTTTATTGCTAAAGAATCAGTTAGCTCACTTGGACCAGTTGAAAGTTCCAAAATAACATCAACTCCAGGGATACTAATTCAGGATACGCAGAAGACTGCTGTTTTATTATAGGCGGTTGTCATATATTGTATTATCCGAGTTGCACAGTGTATAAACTAAAACATTGAGATCAAAAGTGCCGACGCAGAGTGAACGATCTGATTCTTTAGCTGTAAACTGTGTCACAGGATTCAAAATGGCCGCGCCCTATGTTGGGCGTGTCGGACCTCTCTCTTGCCTCGTATAGTAATCAAAGTATGTGTCTATTAGGCATTCCAACGACCTGTCCAAATGGCTACCAATGGGTAATGACAGTTTAGATATGGCAACCCTGTTGTCATTAACAAAGTCAATCACAAAGCACGGGTCAATGGTACATATATAGATTGCTCAAAGCTGGTCGATTACGAGCGGCCATATTGCCTGGCAAATATTTATTAATTTGAATCGGTTTAGCAAAAATGTGTTTTAAAACCAATTTTTAGCCTTTAAATATTTAAAAAAAATATAATTGCTTACATTTTTACTTCAAGGCATAAGCTTATGTTTATTTTGAAAAATATGGATGATCAATCTATGTAACTATCTATTTCATTCACCTTGTCAAATCACCAGGCCTACAGGGTTGCCATAATTTTGCCATATCATAACCCGTCAAAACCCACTGGTAGCCATTCAGTTTGGAATGCCTAATTGAGATGAACGGCCGATACAGCTGTAGAAAGACTGTAGCAACGGCGGTGATCAGCGCTCTCACTCACACCTAGAGCCATACGCAGCCTATCTCTTTCTATAGTAAATAAGACTTATTTTTATATTGGCCGGCAATTAAACCCCGGAAAAAGTGTCTGCCTTTTTGGAATTATTTTTTTTTATATTTAATTAAGACGCTATTAAAATTTCAGCCGTGAATCAAACACTTCAAATCATATTTAAAAAAAAATCAACTTTGGGGTTGATTTATTAATTATAAATCCTCTCAAAAGTGTCTGCCTAAATTACTAGTATTTTTAGAATTACCTAAACTTTCAATTGTTGTTTGTTGGCCTCTGAATCAAACACTTTCTTTGGGTCATATTTTACGACCCCTTTCTATTATGCGCAGTACCTGGTGTCCCGGGGTGGGTCTAGCCAACTCAGGTATATCTGCTTTTCCATCCAAATGATTTCAAATTACAAAATTTCAAAGTGCATCAAATACTTAATGAAATTTATGTTACTAGCTCTTGGACTTATAGTGCACGGATCTTGCAAAAATAGGAAGTAACAATGTTTTATGTTTTTGAGGGTATTGAACACAAATCTAAACTTTGAGAATGTTTCTGAGAACACCCCATTCCCAACATAGCATAACATAACATACCTTATTACCAAACCATTTTAAAAATGAAATAAAATACACTTTTAATTTCCCGGTAAAAACGGAACATCCAAAAATATTTTTAAAATATGTATTACCTATTTCAAATCCATATAACTTTATTTTGGTATAACACAAATTGAAATATTGAACAATTACGCACTAATGGTACACCCTGTATAAATATATTAAGTTTTAGCTTTATTAGCGTAAAATAAATCTCCTTGCATAAGTATTTTTTTATTTTTTACACCTATATGGGTAAATTTAAAATGAAAGTAGATACCTACCTAAATACTTAAAAAATGGTCGATTGTGTTCTATAATCTACCTAAATGAGCACTGAAAAATCTTTTTAATTTAGGAAAATACAAATGAAAAATTACCAAATACAAAAGAGAAAATTACGAATTAAAAATGCTGTGAACGGTGTGAGAGAATACCTGTTATAAATTTAGAAACTATTTTTAGCTCCTAGATCCAGCGGGACTGGTCCGAAGAATGTAGCTTGGAAATTATTTTAAACGAGGTCCTGTGGCGCAACGGATAACGCGTCTGACTACGGATCAGAAGATTCCAGGTTCGAATCCTGGCAGGATCGCAATACTTTTTTTTTTTATTAAATATGCATTTAATAAAAAAAGATTATTTTAGTGAGAACAATTTGATTGTTTTACTAATATTTAAAAAAAGCCTACTGCTTTCACAATAAGTATTCATACTCGGACTAATTTGTATCATCAGCAGATTGATATCGGAAATAACCAAGTTATTGAAAAAATTCATAAACAAAAAATAAAGAAAATACCGCTCATTATATAACAATATAGCTAAGATAAAGTGGCCAGAATTATGATCTAAATTTAAACTGAGATAAAAAAAAATGATCCAAACTATATAGTTTATTTGATAATGAATGATTGCAACATTTTTATGACCTAGGAGATAAACCCTAATATAACATCATAAATCATTTACGGATAATTTCTAAAATAAAAAAAAATTTAGCAATATTTGTTCCAAAATAAGAATTTTAAAAATACCATTTTATTTCAATTCTTGTCTTAAATTTTCTAGTAATTTTAATCAGCAAAAATAAGGTTGTAAATTATTTTAGTTAGGATTTACATTTCTGTTTTTATAGTCATGTGATTGTAACATGTAGAATTGTTAGTTCTGTAATAATAGATGATAAAGGTCAATTTGCACTGCTACTACTTAAGGAATTAACCAAGATTAAACTGACCTTTTTCCATTAACAATGTAATTTTAAGCGGTGCAAATGGCCCAAAAAGCTATGTTGATCAAGTGAATTTGTGCAATAAAAATGGCACAAACGTCTTATTATTAAAATGCAATTTAACCGTGCATATAAAAACTTTAGTGATAAATGTACATGATGCTCTTATACAAGAACATTTTTACTAGTACTCTTCGAAGTATAGTTTCTAAGGGTTCAAATATGACCGGAGTTGGAGAAGCAACCATTTATAGACTTTTGAAGCAACGAAAGGATAGAAGTATTACAGTAGCACCTAAAACGTCAACTAAGAGAAAACCCTTTTAAATAGACGGTACTATCAAATAACTGATTTGAAGAAAAGTGCATTCGTTTTATTTAAAAAAAAGATACCTACTTTGAATAAACTTATTAGACTTCGTTTGGGAGAAGAACAATAGAAAATCTTAGGTTAATGAGAAAGATAAAATTATTTGAAGGAGGTAATAATATATAAGGGAACTTAGAAAATATTTTTAATTTGGATAAAACATGAATAAATAAAGGACATTTTGTGAAATAAGTTTGGCAAGATAAACAGGTTACAAATGATCGTCAGGCATTTATGGAAGGTTTGTCTACTGGCTTAAAATTTCCAAATGGTAAATAGTAAATACTCGTGTAACAAAAGTTGTAAAGCATCAAATTTTGCGTTCAGTAAGCATCAAAATTTTAAATTTGGATCAGTATATACGCATATACTGATCATTTCTTCATTTTCCCTCTAAGCGCTTATTTGACCAATATGAAGGAGTTTCGCAAACTTTTGTGTAAACTGCAATAAACTCACTTTAAGACGACTATGATTTGAAAACAGCCACTGTACGTGTAAAACTATCCCAATTTTCCAGCAACATTGCATCTATCCCTCCCACCGATGCTACAGCCTACCAGCGTAGCTTGCGTATGTATTTACAAGTGCAGCAGTGGCTCGGCAACAGTTTGTATCCGAAGTTGTGGGGTTTGAAGTCAACCAAAAATGGTCTGATCCCACTTACCACCCTGAAACCTCCGGCTCCTGACAAACTATTGCAGCAACAGCAACTAATAATATCATGCAAATGCCACACTGACTGTGGTGAGCGTTATGCATGCAGATGCGCAGGTCTGTTTTGAATCCGTCTGCATCAACTGTGCCGATTCCTGCACCAATGTGGACGACAGGGGGGCTTATAACATATGCGCGTTATATCAACAGGTTAGTGCGCAACACATCCGCGCATATCAGTCCGTTTTACAATAATAAAATGATATTTAAATTTAAAGTACACTGAATAATTGAATAATTCAAATATATTTCGCTTAATAACAAAAGTAATACACGGTAAGTATTGTTTTAAAATTATATATTTATATAAATACTACAATTATTTGAAAAACATGAATTGATCAATTATTTGTACAATGTAAATCTGACAATGACAATCCACCCGTTCGAACCGATACAATAACAAAACTGAACAAAACAATATTGTTATGGTTGCTGAATAAAAGGTGGTAAGTACTTTTACTTTTATTTAATTTTAGTTTTAGTTAAACATGTTAAATTTAAAATTAAGCAAAGATATTTTGATGTTTTAACAAGTGTTTAGCAGGTCCTGTTCGTAATAAATTCATAATATCTAATTGTAATGGCGTTGTTTGTATAAAGGTAAATAGTACAATTTACTGTCCAATTTATGCTGTAAATTTTAAGAACACATTTTTTTTATTTCCTTCCGATATTAAGCAAGGAACTAAATGATGCCGCAAAAACTTCATCATTCCACTTGCGAAAAACCATTTACAGGTTACAAGACTGTAAATTGGCTTACCTTTAGTACCCTTGAAAGCTAAATTAACAGTAAAGAGTAATACTAAAGTAATATTGTTATCATACCGTCAAATAAATTACCAGTGAAAAGAAAGTTACATTCGATTAAAATTTCATCCAATGAAATATAATTATTACCTAAAAAACAATAATTAGATCTTGAATTTTTAATTCAAACCAGTGAATGGTTAGCTCCAAGGATTTTTTGCCATTTTATGGTTATTGGAGTCTTAAAACTGTATAATTTTTTCCAGAATTTACCAACCTTACAACATAAGGTGGCAAATAAAAAAAGTAATGTAGAAATATTACCATATCAAAATTCACCCGTACTTAAAAAACAGGTAAATTATTTGGCTAAGAATGTGTAGGTACCGACCAATTAAAAAAAAACATATTTTGATTTTGTTTTATATGTCACTAAGAATCATTTAGATATTTCAAAGATTTAACATTTTTGAATTACTATATAAATGACTAAAATTGTAATAGTTTACGCAAAAGACTAAAAAAAATAGACAGTTTTACTTCGAAAACAAAAAAAAATCTTTTTTTTTCGATCGTCTACTTCTCTTAACTTTTAACATATTTAGAAACATGCAATAAGTTAAATTTTCTCAAAATTTTGACAAATTTTTAATGAAAAACTTTTTTTATTTTAATTTTCTACCTGCTTGCCAAATTTAAAAAACTGGATATTTTTATTTTTTTGTGCGTTTGAAAGGGGACATCTTTTAATCATATCTTTAACTGGCATACGTGATGGCCCTCTACTTCGTTACTCTAATCAATGCAATGTAAATAAGGAAAGTACCAAAAGTATGACACATCATTGAAAAGATAATTTTAAGGAGAATTCAGTAATATGACTATTCAATGTGTTACTTTTTATTTTAGCGCCCTCTGGCAGTATACAAAACTGTTACCTACTATAAAATGTGGCATTTAATTTGAAAACTAATTTTAACAATAATTTAATGCACAATATAACAAAACATAATTGAATAAAACAAGAACTTAAATAATTGCAGAGTTCACAAGTTAAGAAATACAAACTTTATTGCAATCAACCAATATAAAAAATTTACGCTACGCACTAAATTCCTAATAAAATTAGCTTTCAAATAAAGTGCCACACTTTACAATAGGTAACAGTTTTTATCTAGGCAGAAGGCGCTAAAATCAAAGGTAAAGCAATAAATAGTCATATATTACTAAATTCTCCTTAAAATTACGTTTTCAGTGATATGTCATACTTGGCACTTTCCCCATATAAATTGCAATAATTGAAGTAACGGGGTGGAGGATAATGACGTATCACAGTTAATGATATAATAAAAAGTTGCTAAAAATTGGCTTTTTTCGACTGACGATATCAACCTTATAAATAGGTCCAATTTGAAAGTAAGTTAGGGTGGTTTTTCGACGCAAAATTGTATGCTTTTTAACTTAGAATAAAACAATATTTTCCGTACGATGCATCGTTTCCATGATATGAGCGGGAAACCAGAAAAATTCCTAAAATTTCGAGGATTTTCGCGTTTTTCGACCTGAAGCGGCACTACTACGGGGCAGCAAACTTCAAACTCTTGTTCAGCACCCTAAAAACATGTAGTTCCGTTGAGAAACTTTCTATCGCTTTCATGTTACCGAAAATCTACCATTTGATCAGACTAAAAGGTCGCCGTTTAATTGTCACTTATATTGGAGGAGATAAAGGATTTGTTTATAGAGGCTTGTTAGAATTTGTTTCAACTTTTACGAAAGACTACCATAAAGAAATGATTGCTGATGTTTTTGAGGAATATTTCAGTCAAATAATAAATGTATTACCAACCAATTCTGTAATAGTTATGGACAATGCTAATTACCATTCAAGATTAAAGAAACTGTTACCTAACACTAAATGGAAAAATTAAAAACTTTCTGATAGGCTAATAACCAAAGAAATAGTGGTAGAACAGGGATTACTCAAAAAAGAGTTATTGCAGTTATGTATTGTGACGATAGTCTAATTTATTTATAGTTTAATTATTTAAAACACACTATTTACAATTTATTTCAGATGTACTAATTAATTTATATAATACTTAGACACTAGCTCACAATTCTAATTTATTTAATACAATTTAACTTTTAAGTCCAATACTCTATACTAAACTAAACTGTCCGCCGATAAGCCGGGCTATTTATACCAAGTCCAACTCTGCTACCAGAAGTCTCCAGACGCTCCCGAAAATTCCATCTTTGACTCAACGGCACGTTCTGCCCGTTCTAGCCGTTTCTCGAGCGTCAGCGGCATACCTAGAAGATTTCGTCGTTTAGAGCATGAGTCAGGTGCCAAGCTGAAGGTCACTTGCTTTAGACAGGGTCGGTATAGGAATTTCATGACAGTATTCACCAAAATTTAGGAAGTATAGTGTAGATGAAATAGCAAAAGTACATGTAGTTAAAGTATTGCGATTAGGACCCGATTACAATTAGAAAAACACCGCTTCGTCATAACCATTACTTCGAATTTCGAATACATATTATCTATAACCATCAATAAATAAAAACTAAGCAAGTTGTTCGGTATAACACAATATTTCTTATAATATTAAGTATTTTCGTGTTTCCTGTAACTGAGGTATATAATTATTGGTTAATCCCTTAGGGTTGGTTCATTTACATTTTACGATGTATTGTATTCGAGGTTTTTGGGGATGGTCATACTAAAATCTAGTGAAAATGCATATAAAAAGGTATAAATATTTACTTTTTCTTTGCTTTGAACAATCCTGTATATAGACCATTGCCATGAAAACTGTTGTATCATGCATTTTCAAATAAATCATAACCTAGATATGTTTGAAATATTTTAATAAACTACTGTTTTTTAATATTTTTTTGTATTATTAGTTGACTTCAGTTAGACTATAAATTTAAAATAATATACCTATCTTCTTATTTTTTTAGTAAGTAGGTACTCCTAGTTGACTTTTGTCAAATTAAACCTCAGTTTTTGTACCTGTCTTGATTTAGTATATTATTTTTTTGTATTTTTAAACACTCTGCTTATATTGTTTTTTTTACATGAAAGGGATCACACAAGACATGCATATATGCCTAGGTACGATCCCTTTCATATAACGAAGAAAAACTTGAAACTTGTAATATTTAAATTTAATCCAAGGTGTTGTAATATATTTAATTTGATTTGACATTTCTTATTTTATTGATAAGACGTCCGCAAACACCCTGTATACACGGAAAAAAAATTGTAGAACAAATTTCTACAATTATACATTTTTTCTCTACAATAAATAGTACATATAGGGACAGGGACAATTTGTAGTAAAATTTCCAAATATTTGTAGAGAATGTATTGTAGAGTTATTATCTACAATATGTAGTAAAAATATCCAAATGCATCATAAGAATTGTTCTACAAATTGTTATAATTTTTGCTATACATTGTATGAATTTATATTAAAAATGTATTGCGTTTCATGAAAATTAATACGAAACATTTACACAATAAATAGTAAAAATTCATACAAATTGTAGTAATTTTTAATAAAATTTGTAGTAGTATTCCATAATTATTATAATTATAACCTAGAAAAAATGTTCCTAAATAAAATATTCAAAATTTATTGTTTTAATATAAAAGATACAAAGTCTTTACATTATGTAATAAATAACAGTAATAATAGCTCCCTCAGTCTCAGTTGGCTTTTCTGCACCTGCACCTGAAAAATATGAAATAAAAATTAATACCTATTGAACTGTTTATACCCTTAAAACGGTGATATTTATCACCTTTACACTGATTGGGATATTAAATGAATACGTCAGATAACTAACAAAAATGAGAAAGTAGGTATGTCGCAATTAAGACAAAAAAAACATCATTGAACTTGGCACAACATTCGATCGTTGGCCACAACTATATTTTTTAAAATAATCTACTGTTATTTAAATTAGTTATCTTAAGGTAAATTATTCAGAAACAATAATAAATGTACTTACCACTAATAGAAGTTATTATTAAACTTTTCTTAAACGCATCGGTGCTTATAATAATGTGTTATATATGTACCATGCTTTGTTTTATTTACATGACTTAGAATTTATACAATATTGTAGAATATTTTTGATCAAAATTGAATTTTTTTCATAAGAAGGGATGTAAAGTATTACTATTTTTTGTAGAGAAAATTACTATTTTCTGTAGAGATAATTATTAATATTTGTACAAATTTTTACAGAAGTTAGTAGTAGTAATTACGATAATTGTAATAAATTTCTACTTCTACGAACAATAGTAAAATATACTAAACATTGTGGTCTTCATTGTTGTAGCATTTTATTCGACAATTCAATTGCTACAATAATGAATAGTTTTTAACTATAAATTGTAGTAAAATTTTCTACAAAAAATTAAGTATTTTTCTACAAGTCTACCACTACAACATTGTAGTAAAATTTTCTAGTCACATTTTTTTCCGTGTAAACGTGACATCATTCACTTTACTTAGATTTTACGACCCTTTAGAACCCCCCAACCATCAGCCAACAAATATTTATTATGACCCCCTGCTAGGTATCACCTCTATATGTGTAATAGTTTACTTACAGACAGCCTATATTAACGGCAAACAATATGGTCAAGGGAGGACCTAAATGACCACCTTTATGGAATTAGAAATTTGGAAAGGGCCAAATACGAGTCATTAAATATTGTTAGTACAGGGTCGGATCTTTGAATTTGGAAATCAAAGGGAATATTCCTATATAACACATTTAGTGATTGATACGAATAAAATGCAATATCAGGTAGGAACTTATAATAGTTCATAAATAAAAGTTTTATTTTATTGCAGTCAGATATAAGATTAAATATAAAAGTTTTAGCAACACCAAGTAGCATTATAGTGACAGAAACTTATATCTTATAACTTCATTTTATAATTTCCCAGTTGTAGCCATGTGTATTTCACCACTGGGAATTACTTCACTTATTTAGTTGCCTCTCAAGGTGTTTGAAACGTTATAGCCACTAAGCAAGACCACTTTAAACAAACATGAATGTGGAAATAGTAGTCACGGCCACCAAATCATATTACTTAAATACCACCTAGAAGTGGTAGTAATCTTAAAGTGGGTTTGATAGTTTTAGTAACGTTTTGGGAACCGTAAATATATTTTTATAGTGGCGGCACTTGATTGTATAACTGCAGTAGTTCTTGCCACGTTTTTGCCACGCTCTTAAGGGATTTCCACATATTGCGTGAAACAAACGCCACTTCAAAGTTACTATTACCTTCAAAATTTACAATGAAGTAACCGTTGCCTATTGGTGGCCTGCTTTTTACATTGTCCGCCTTTACAATAAAGAAAAAACTACCAAAGTGTCGTTGCTCTGTGCGCAAATTACTTTGTTTTTAGACTTATCTAGAGTGTATTTGTGTGTAAAATGAGAAACAAGTAGAAGTCTCGCAAAAAAATTACTTTTCGACATTCGACCACTTTTTATAGACAACTTAAATAACAAACGAATGGTACCAAAACTCTTACACTGTATTACTCTGTAGTGAACAAGTGTAACCTACAAAATGAACTTGGTGATTCCACCAAAATTTTTAAACAAAAAAAAATTATTAAAGTATTAACTACAATTAAAAATGTTGTCTACTACGGTTACACAAGTTTCGGTTGTTCCGGTGTCAACCTTCGGGCCTTCGACGTCGCTCAGACGGCAGCTAGGGGGTGGATAGCTTACAAAAATTCCGGAAATAGTAGACAAATAAATAGGCGCCAACTGGGTCTATATAGTGGCCAAACTATGATCCTATTTCCCCAAAAACCCAGTAAATGAGGAAAGAAATAAAAGACAAACCTCAACTTATGTTCCTTTATAAAGAAAAGAAAAAAATATTTAGTAAATATACAAACTAATTACCTGATGGCTTAGATAATAAATAAAAAAAAAGTTGGAGGAAATTAAAAGGAAAAACTTACACAGTGTATGTATATGCATAACCCAAAAAAAAAAATTAATAAATGTATCAAAGTATGGAACGGTTCGTCGTTAGCTTGGTACCAGGCATGACGCTTGCGCAAAACATTAATTTCCACCTTACATAAAAAAAAATATAATATAATAGTTAACTTAAATATTGTGCATCACCGTACCTATACTACTTCATATATTATAAAAACAGTAAACTTATAATCTTTATAATCTTATAACCCTGTCCAAATTGGAAGGCGATATCTGCTTAACTTTTGGTTAAGACCAAACTACCCAAAAGAAAATTATTAAACCATGAAATTTTATAATTAAGTATAATTCATAGAACTAAATAAAAATATCAAAAAAAATAATAAAATATACAACATGTAAAGGACTTCAGACACAGAGGTTATTTACTTAAACTCCCAGATTGGAAGAGGTTACTTAATCTCTGCCCCCACACGGGTCTTCTGAGATTGCTTAACTTATAGTTAAGTCTGGTCCATTTAATAATGAATAAATTGAATAAAGTAAAATTATGGCAGTAGCCCTTAATAACTGAAGAATTACAACTTAAACGTGGAAGCAGTCCAAGTGTTCTGCGACCCGAAGGATTACTACATCAGCATTAAGTGCTTAAATTAAGTAAAAATTTAAAATATTAATCAATTAAACGATGTAACATTTGATAATACTTAAGTTATGAGTGAAAGAACCCTAGAACATTCTGTGCTCAAAAGTATAAATAATGTTGAGAATACCTTGACAACATTCGGTTGAAAGTGAATGTATAATTTAACAATGCACGCATGAAACCTTCAATATAACGTATAAGAAAAACCTGATAGTAGGGTGTCTTCTTTCACAGCATTCCCATCTTCCTATCCAGAATGAGAATCATCATTGTAAATCTAGCTACAAGTAAGCTAGGTGGTTAGCATACCAATGTTCTGTGTTCCCTCGATGAAACCGTTGAACTCCGGACGATATAACCCTCTGTGTACAACTGTTGAAATCCTGGGTCAACAATCCCTTGGGTCAAACTGTCGTCGAATCCTGGGCTAACAACCCCCTGGGTTAAACCCTTAAAATATTACAAAGAAAAATGTCTCAAGTACACATTGACTCAAGTATCCCGAACTATAGGATTACCCAAAAATGTACATAAACTAGAAAATATTCAGTATCTAGGATAAAGAAAAACTACATTGGCTCAACAGTGAGTCATAAACAGTATTATGAGCTCCAATAATTAAAATTCTGTTACACATGGTTGGTAACATAACCTAATATATACAAAACATACCTTTTTCGTAAAGGGTTAACTTGGTAGTCTTCCAAGGATGAGAAACACGTGAGAAGATCCACAGCACAACAATATTCCACACTCCAAATGCTGTGAACGTCCGATTATTGCGTTAAAATCCTATATTAGATATGGGCTGGACCAATGACCATGGGAATTTACCAATTCACTAAAATTCCCCTCAAAATACGAAATGTCCATTTACCCACAATTAACCATGAAATAGAATCTAAAATCCCCTTTAATTAGGGTAAGCCGATGGGGCTAAATATTAAGAAAATTCTACTTCGACGCAAAATTCGTCCTTCTTGTGATTCAATCACCCACTGACTGAAAAAAAACAATACGTCAGCCGTCCAAAATGGCCGAAATCCCTTTCCGATAAATGTCAAGAGGGTTCAGAAATTCATCCTCAAGAATTCCCCACTATATAACTTAACAGACCATTTACGAAAGGTACCCTAAAAACTATATTTATATACAGTATAACTACATTTGGGAAACTGTTCCCGACAAAAAATTAACACAACAGCGATCGCAAAACAAAATCCCTCACGAATTAAAATCGCTCATTGTGAAACTACCTTACCTCGGGTTCTGAGCCCGATATTAGAACGTACTACAAACATGACACTTGTCGGTGTTCTGTCGTCAAATGACGTTTATGTCATTCACTGTCACAATTAATAAACATTAACCTAACCAAAAATAAACAAGAAAATCTTAAAGAATGGTATCGTAAATAATTGATTACCCAAAGGTGAGACTATAATACATAATATGTATAAATTTACAACGAAACTTGGTCTATTTTTAGGAGAATCTGGCAAATTAAAACAGTGAACACTATACCGCAAATATGACCATTGTACAAAGTATTATACTACCTTTTACTTAGTGGTGAGATGAAATAAATTGTAATAATTATGTCAAAAAGTTAGGATACAGGTGAAATTAGTTAATGACCAAAATAATAGTGATATCATCCATACGATTTTACCCTTTTTTTTCGTATGATTAACCAGGTAAGCCAAAACAATTTTATTAATTCGTGGGGCCAAAAATGAACGTTACAGATTCCCCCCTTACTTCAAGAGAATTCACTCAGGTGAATTCTCACCAGCGCTAGCTGTCTTCAAATCTTTAATATTCCAAGTCCCTTTGTCATTACCTTTTTCGTCCATCAAAACATATGTCCACGGAGATACCTTTTTCTTAACTAAATAAGGACCAACCCATCGAGGTGCTAGTTTCTTAGTATAGTACCGCGCAGCATCAGAAGAAACAAAATTCTTACGCCAAACCAATTGATGAGGAAGCAATTCCTCCCTACGCCGACGAAGATTATAAACCCTTTCGTTTTTCTGCGAAGCTTTATCTAGTCGTTCCCTGACGTCCTTAAACAAATCATCAAATGCCTTGTTATTCTCAACATTATTAATACCAATGTCAGCAGAACAATCTCTCAGTTTATCTTTAATTGCAAATTCGCTACCCTTTAAGACCATATTTCTCCCAAAATTAAGATAGTAAGGAGTCTGTTTAGTAGACTCGTTAAAAGAAGTACGTATAGCACAAGTCACTTTTGCTAAGTCAACGTCCCACTTTCGGTGATTATCAGAAACATACATAGCCAACATCGTTTTTAAAGTCCTATTATACCTTTCAGTAGGGTTCGCCTGAGGATGATAATGGGCGTTAAACCGTACCGAAACTTCATACTCCTTCATTAATGAAGAGAACGCTCCCGAAGTAAATTGTGGACCATTATCGCAAAGCAACAAACGCGGAATACCAAACAACAAAAATACCCCCTCTTCAATTCGTTTAGCTACTATTGGTGCAGTAGAGGATTTCAAAGGAAAAGTAAGCGTAAACTTGGTGAACAGATCGACAACGACTAAGATGAATCTATTGCCAGCCATGGATCGAGGTAGTGGACCTATCAAGTCAGTAGAAATAATTTCCCAAGGACGAGTAGCTCTGGGTTGGGGTGTCATATGTCCTTTAGGGCCACTCTGGTCAACCTTATGCGCTGCACAAACCGAACAATTCCTAACAAACGCAGCCACATCTGACCTAAGTTTGGGCCAATAAAACCTTTCACTAACACGCTTAAAAGTTTTCAACACACCCATGTGTCCAGCTAAAGGCAAATCATGCAATTGTTGCATAATCCCTCTCCTATCCCCTTTAGGAACAACTTCTTTCCAATCGTCAGCAACATCTCCTAAAGTCTTATAATTTGTTCTAATGTGTTTGAATAGCTTACCATCAATGACTCGCCACTGTGAGTACTTTATAGGGTGTTTTAACACCTTATCTATCATACCACTGTACCAACGATCTTTAACAACAGAAACCTCACTAATCTCAACATCCGGTATAGCCCTAGACAAAGTATCCGGCACAACATGATCTTTACCCTTGCGGTGAACAATCTTAAAGTCGTATTGTTGGAGT
The DNA here is from genome assembly GCA_927349885.1 of Psylliodes chrysocephalus. Lineage (NCBI taxonomy): Eukaryota > Metazoa > Arthropoda > Insecta > Coleoptera > Chrysomelidae > Psylliodes > Psylliodes chrysocephalus. The sequence continues at coordinate 38,457,250 of OV651815.1, read as the reverse complement.
TTGACACTCCATCTGGCTAATCGACCAGCAGGGTCCTTTAGATTTTGTAACCAAACCAGGGAATAATGATCGGTGATTACTGTAAATGAGACACCCTCTAAATACGGTCTAAGTTTCTCTACTGCCCATAGAACAGCCAAACATTCACGCTCCGTAGTGGAATAAACACGTTCCTGCTTAGTCAACGAACGACTCAAATAACTAATTACTCGATCCCCATCTGGATGAATCTGAACGAGGACAGCACCAAGTCCATAACCACTAGCATCACAATGAACTTCAAATGGAAAATTATAATCAGGACAACTTAGCACAGGGGCCTTCACCAAACATTCCTTAATCTTATTAAATGAAACATCACACTCTGGTGTCCAGCTAAACTTCCTACCCTTACGCAACAAAGCCGTAATTGGTGAAATCAAAGTGGAAAAATTGGGAATAAACCTGCGGTACCATGAGAAAGTTCCTATCACACCACGAACATCTTTAACACATTTAGGCGTAGGTAACAACAACATAGCCTTGACCTTGTCAGGATCCACATGAAGTCCAGTCCCATCTATAACATACCCTAAATACTTCAATTGGGGACGACAAAAATAACACTTATCCCAACTAACAGTCAAATTGGCTTCCCTAATACGCCTAAAAACTTCCTCTAAAATAACCAAATGTTCCTCGAAGGTCTGAGTAACAATTACTACATCGTCTAGATAGGTGAAAACGTTAGGTTCCAGCTCGGGTCCAAGAACTTGATCAATAAGGCGTTGCCACGTCGCAGGGGCATTATGGAGTCCAAAGGGCATTCGGTTAAACTGAAATAACCCACGTCCAGGGACAGTAAAAGCTGTAAAAGGCCTTGAAGACTCAGCCACCTTTACCTGCCAATATGCAGATTTGATATCCAATGTGGATAAATAATGGGCATTACGAAGTTTGTCCAAAGTATTGGTAATATAAGGAAGAGGGTAACTATCCCTTTCAGTTACAGCGTTCAACTTGCGATAATCCACGCAAAAGCGAAAAGTACCATCCTTCTTCTTCACCAGTAAAATCGGCGAACTCCACGGGCTGTTAGATTTCTCAATAACACCAAGACGAAGCATTTCTTCCAACTCCTTATCAATATGTTCCTGCATCACTGGAGAAACTGGGTAATGTCTTTGTTTAATGGGTGGAGAATGACAAACAATTGTGTGTTCAGCAACATTAGAACACCCTAAACTAGTTCCCATTAAAACTTTATTATGCTCAATTACAGCATCCAAACGAGCTTTCTGCAAATCACTAAGCGTAAAACTGCTCCTAAGATGATCTACTGTGGCAATATCAACGGAAGACTCTGAAAAATGCCACTCATTATGTCTAAGATCTGGTACAACCCCCATTATTCTCCAAAAATCAGCACCCAAAATAAGAACATGTGGAACATCTAACACTACTAAAACAGGAATAATCTTCACTTGATCTCGAAGGGCAAATGGAACCAAACACTCACCAATACACTCACACATCTGTCCATTCGCAACCCTACAACTAGTTTTCTTCGAAGTATCAACTTCTAAACCTAAAGTCTGCAAAAGTTTCCAACCAGTACTACCTACAATAGTCTTCGACGCACCCGAATCCAAAAGACCTAATAACTCAATTCCAAATACGTTTACCTTAAGGTAGGGCCTTTCATCATCCCTAGCATGATCCAAAATATAGTCAAGAATGGGTTGAACTTTAGTCGAACATTGTACAGCACTACTCTTTCGACCAGTTAAGAGCGCCTGACTTCGTTTCCCTGGTTACACCTTGGACAAGTCCTCACTGTATAACCTTCACGCTGACATTTAAAACATTTCAGCTGTTTGGGAAGAAGACAACCAATTGCTCGATGCCCAGGTTTCTTACACCGATAACATACAACTGACGACTCTTTACCAATCGACATACTATCTACCTCCAAACGATCTACTTGACGTGTGTCAACATCGACGAAAGCCAAATCTCTTTCTAACACATTACCTCTTCGACTGTTAGGCTCAACATAGCTATTAATAGCATCGCGTCTATCCTCCATACGACGACATACTTGTCTCAACTCCTCTACAGTACTAGGAAGTGGATCTCTCAATCTATCTTGATAAAAAGGGTGTAAATTCTTAATAATAATTGACATTTTTGCATTTTCAGGCACAAAACATCCCAACCTACTAAAGTAACTAGACATAACAGCAAGATAAACACCTATAGACTCAGACGAATGTTGTGTCCTTTTCCTGAGTTCATCAAACAAATCATCAGTATGATGTGCAGTTAAATACTCTCGTTTGAACTCATCTTTTAATTCACACCAACTGTGAGCACGAAGCCTGACATCCTTGTAGAATTGATAAGCTTTGTCGGAAAACAAATCAACACCTGAATCTAACAATATTTCTGATGGAACATGGCGAGCGATACGAAGTTCTTCTACTCGTTCGAGAAAAGCTGTAATGGACAAAGACCTAGATGATCCAGAAAACTTTTCTAATCCCCACTTATGTGGCGGTACCATTTTAGAATTCAGGCTATGAGATATATTAGCCTGCGAAATATTAGTTTGTGAAATATTAGCCTGAGAAGAAGCATGTGGAATACTAACAACAGGAGACGAAGTAGCAGCATTTTGCACACCATTCAAAAATTGTCCATCTAGATTACTGGTCACGACACTCAATGCAGCTGGTACAATAGCATCTTTACTAGGAGGTGGTCGCGATTTCGTCTGAAACTCATCATGCAAACTAATCAATTTGGTCAATATTTCTGTTCGTTTGCCTTCAAGTGTTACATCTCCAGCAGTATCCATTTGATCAAACCTATTCCATGTGTGTGACAACTTACTCTGCAGTTTCTGAGTCTCGCTGACATTATTACTCCCACTATAACTACTTAACAAAGCGTCTAACTCCACACATTTCCTGGAAAGAGCAGCCTCGTCATCAGCAAACTTAAAAGGATAACTAGGGTACTTAAAACTATCACCAGCTTTTTCCATACGCAGAGCCATAGAAAGTTGAGATCGCATCTCTTCTGCGGTGCCAACATTGAGACCTCTAAAGCGGAGTTCCCACTCAAGCTCCTCTTTCTCCAAACGATTAATAAACATTTTACGAGCCATCTTAATATCAAAACTCATAAACTCGATATAAATATAAGTTCCAAAATATACTATAGTGCAAAAATAATAATAAAGTCAAAATTTCAACTATAATACACAATTAGTTGACCTTTTTTTAAATACTCAAAATTCAAATAGTAAAAATCATTTAAAAAGGTGAATCAATGAATCAAATTGGTACACTATTCAGTTCTTACAACAAATGGTAAATGCATATACATATACTCAATTCTATCAGCATGAAAATTATCTAAGACCTATATTCATCAAAAAGCCAAGGTAATTACTCAAAATATAATATTTTAAACACGACAGCCCCACGTTGGGCGCCAAAAATGTAACCTACAAAATGAACTTGGTGATTCCACCAAAATTTTTAAACAAAAAAAAATTATTAAAGTATTAACTACAATTAAAAATGTTGTCTACTACGGTTACACAAGTTTCGGTTGTTCCGGTGTCAACCTTCGGGCCTTCGACGTCGCTCAGACGGCAGCTAGGGGGTGGATAGCTTACAAAAATTCCGGAAATAGTAGACAAATAAATAGGCGCCAACTGGGTCTATATAGTGGCCAAACTATGATCCTATTTCCCCAAAAACCCAGTAAATGAGGAAAGAAATAAAAGACAAACCTCAACTTATGTTCCTTTATAAAGAAAAGAAAAAAATATTTAGTAAATATACAAACTAATTACCTGATGGCTTAGATAATAAATAAAAAAAAAGTTGGAGGAAATTAAAAGGAAAAACTTACACAGTGTATGTATATGCATAACCCAAAAAAAAAAATTAATAAATGTATCAAAGTATGGAACGGTTCGTCGTTAGCTTGGTACCAGGCATGACGCTTGCGCAAAACATTAATTTCCACCTTACATAAAAAAAAATATAATATAATAGTTAACTTAAATATTGTGCATCACCGTACCTATACTACTTCATATATTATAAAAACAGTAAACTTATAATCTTTATAATCTTATAACCCTGTCCAAATTGGAAGGCGATATCTGCTTAACTTTTGGTTAAGACCAAACTACCCAAAAGAAAATTATTAAACCATGAAATTTTATAATTAAGTATAATTCATAGAACTAAATAAAAATATCAAAAAAAATAATAAAATATACAACATGTAAAGGACTTCAGACACAGAGGTTATTTACTTAAACTCCCAGATTGGAAGAGGTTACTTAATCTCTGCCCCCACACGGGTCTTCTGAGATTGCTTAACTTATAGTTAAGTCTGGTCCATTTAATAATGAATAAATTGAATAAAGTAAAATTATGGCAGTAGCCCTTAATAACTGAAGAATTACAACTTAAACGTGGAAGCAGTCCAAGTGTTCTGCGACCCGAAGGATTACTACATCAGCATTAAGTGCTTAAATTAAGTAAAAATTTAAAATATTAATCAATTAAACGATGTAACATTTGATAATACTTAAGTTATGAGTGAAAGAACCCTAGAACATTCTGTGCTCAAAAGTATAAATAATGTTGAGAATACCTTGACAACATTCGGTTGAAAGTGAATGTATAATTTAACAATGCACGCATGAAACCTTCAATATAACGTATAAGAAAAACCTGATAGTAGGGTGTCTTCTTTCACAGCATTCCCATCTTCCTATCCAGAACGAGAATCATCATTGTAAATCTAGCTACAAGTAAGCTAGGTGGTTAGCATACCAATGTTCTGTGTTCCCTCGATGAAACCGTTGAACTCCGGACGATATAACCCTCTGTGTACAACTGTTGAAATCCTGGGTCAACAATCCCTTGGGTCAAACTGTCGTCGAATCCTGGGCTAACAACCCCCTGGGTTAAACCCTTAAAATATTACAAAGAAAAATGTCAATACACATTGACTCAAGTATCCCGAACTATAGGATTACCCAAAAATGTACATAAACTAGAAAATATTCAGTATCTAGGATAAAGAAAAACTACATTGGCTCAACAGTGAGTCATAAACAGTATTATGAGCTCCAATAATTAAAATTCTGTTACACATGGTTGGTAACATAACCTAATATATACAAAACATACCTTTTTCGTAAAGGGTTAACTTGGTAGTCTTCCAAGGATGAGAAACACGTGAGAAGATCCACAGCACAACAATATTCCACACTCCAAATGCTGTGAACGTCCGATTATTGCGTTAAAATCCTATATTAGATATGGGCTGGACCAATGACCATGGGAATTTACCAATTCACTAAAATTCCCCTCAAAATACGAAATGTCCATTTACCCACAATTAACCATGAAATAGAATCTAAAATCCCCTTTAATTAGGGTAAGCCGATGGGGCTAAATATTAAGAAAATTCTACTTCGACGCAAAATTCGTCCTTCTTGTGATTCAATCACCCACTGACTGAAAAAAAACAATACGTCAGCCGTCCAAAATGGCCGAAATCCCTTTCCGATAAATGTCAAGAGGGTTCAGAAATTCATCCTCAAGAATTCCCCACTATATAACTTAACAGACCATTTACGAAAGGTACCCTAAAAACTATATTTATATACAGTATAACTACATTTGGGAAACTGTTCCCGACAAAAAATTAACACAACAGCGATCGCAAAACAAAATCCCTCACGAATTAAAATCGCTCATTGTGAAACTACCTTACCTCGGGTTCTGAGCCCGATATTAGAACGTACTACAAACATGACACTTGTCGGTGTTCTGTCGTCAAATGACGTTTATGTCATTCACTGTCACAATTAATAAACATTAACCTAACCAAAAATAAACAAGAAAATCTTAAAGAATGGTATCGTAAATAATTGATTACCCAAAGGTGAGACTATAATACATAATATGTATAAATTTACAACGAAACTTGGTCTATTTTTAGGAGAATCTGGCAAATTAAAACAGTGAACACTATACCGCAAATATGACCATTGTACAAAGTATTATACTACCTTTTACTTAGTGGTGAGATGAAATAAATTGTAATAATTATGTCAAAAAGTTAGGATACAGGTGAAATTAGTTAATGACCAAAATAATAGTGATATCATCCATACGATTTTACCCTTTTTTTTCGTATGATTAACCAGGTAAGCCAAAACAATTTTATTAATTCGTGGGGCCAAAAATGAACGTTACACAAGTAGCTGTTGTCGGAACAGAAAAAATGTAAAACTCATTTCTAAATCTAAGGTGTGCACACAAACACAATATGAAACATTAAATTCATAAATTTAAGTGATCTGAGACATAAACAAATTTAACCGGCGAAATTTACTATAAATTTTGAGGTTATATAGAATAATACAACTAATACAGTGTTGCGATATCATCAAAGCGCAATTTCCCTGAGAAAATATAGTTTACAAATTTTTCCCATAATCTTCTTGAATGTACACTATATTTGTACAGGGTGTTCAGTTATTTTTAGAACGGCATTTAAAACGTTTATTAAAAGAGATAAAATAAATTGTTAAATACATAAGTTATAAGGCTTTCCTAGAAATAACTATTAAGATAAACAAACGGTAATCAGAAAGGTAACTAACAAGTATCAAGTATCAACAACAATGTAAATAATTAACTTTATGGTGGCAAACACTAGGTGGCTGCCACGTAACCGCCACTTTGAAGTTGTGAAATATATTTTGGATTAGTTCCAGCTGCCATTTATTTGATGAAAGTTTCTACAAAGTGGCATATTTTGAGTTTCTGCAACTTTAAAGTTTTTTTCCCAAGGCAGACATATTTGAAACCATTTTTTAAATTTTTTTCGTCCGTATAGCTTCAATGCAATAAAATTCAAATATATTTAATGATTCTAATTAACCAAGATTGATAAAAAATACTGTTTAAGGCATCTAAATAAATAATTTCTAAGTTGAAAAATTTACAGATTTTAACTTTTTAATTAAATATAGAGTATTCCAATGGCGCGTGCCAATATTTCGAGCTACAACACCTATATTTGACAGTAAACTTCCAATCCTTCCAACTTTTTACCAGAATTCCTGAATCAATATTTTTATAACACATTATTTTTATTATTCAGTATGTACCTACTTATTGGTTTACTAGTTATGTTAAGTTAGAGAATAAGCAAGGAGAATGGGAGAAATAATTTGCAGGACGGAGACCGAGCTACAAATATCAATCAAAAGACAAGGGCAGTAAGCAAAGTTCAGCGTTTAGTGTCGGCCGTCGTGCAGCCACGTTTTCGCCACGTTATCGCCACGTTTTCGCCACGTGGCGTAAACGTGATTATATAAGTTCCGGAAACGTGGCTAAAACGTGGTTGCGACCAAGAAAGTGTTCCCCATTTTTGTTACCGTTACGTGGTAGAACCGTGTCTATTACGTGGCAGAAACTTTGACAATACACTTTAAAGTTTCTAAAGTTGTTGTAGCCACGTTGTGCCCACGAAAAATGCTACTTGAGAGTGTAGGTACTGTCATTATTTTAAATGATTTAGATTTACTTTTATTTAATAAATAATGCAAAACCAATGCTACAATGTATTAGAAATTTTTTAAATTAACAAATATCTTGCTTCATTATATATTTCCAGGATTCCAAGTGATGCAGAACATTTATGAGAATTTTTTTTTCGAATTTTTTTCTCATTTTTATAAAACTTATGGGAGACACAGTATAACGTATTGTGTACTATGCCATACGTAAATAATGATGTAGCTACTTATAAAACAGTTATCGACCATAAACACATTAAACCAAGGTATTTCCAGAATACGCGTCTAAAGCCGATCCTGTGATAGTTGCATATATTTTTAGAAAGAAATGCGCCCCTTTCGGTGATTTATTGGCTGTTGAGGGTGGGGTGTGTCCATTTTAGGGGGTTTTCGCAGTAAAATCAAATTACAGTGATTGTTCTATTATTTATGGTTTAGATATGGTGGAGACACAAACGACATAGTAGGAAACATATGGTCGTTGAAACTATCGTATTAGTGGTAATATACTAGAAAGATGTGGAAAAAAATGTTGAAAATAGTAAAGCGGATATGTATGGTGATAAGGAATTATTTAGATATGATAATAAATATTAGATAACTACAGTAAATTTACAATGTTTTTATAGTAAAATTCATAATTCCATCGATTGAACAAAAAAAACTTAAACATAAAATTGGAATTATTTACAAAATATTATTTTCAATAGATGAAAAAACATTTTTGGTAAGGTATATAATAGAGGCATAGGCAATGGCGTCGCTAGTTTTTTGTTAAAAAGGAGTAATTAAAAATGAAAACACAGAAAACGATATTATTTTAGATATTATATAAGTAGACATGAATAAAAAATAATTCAAAAACTGCAGTTGGTACAAAAATATAAATTCAATTTTAAATACAGGGTGTCCCGAAATAAGACGGTCAAATTTTAACAACATAATATACATCCTAAAATAGGAGTAAAAGTTTTTATTAATATGGGTCCGAAAACGTTTCTTTTCCGAGATACAGGGTATTAAAAGTAAAGTTCTGATGACACTCTTTTGTAAATATTTTCTAAGCGTTTAAAATAACTAAGTGAAATTTTTTACGCTCTATATAGTGGACTAAACCCCAGTTTTTGATCATCTTCATAAGTGGGTAAATTAGGGAGGCTTAGGGTATAATTACCCTAAGTTTTTTTTGTTGAGAGTGTTTACCATTTTTGACTATAAAATTTGGAAAACCAATGTTTTCTTTACAATAAAGTTACTTTTGTTGCATCTTGCTAGGACGCACCATTTTCAAGAAAAAAGCATTTGAAAATTTCATGATAAGTTATTCGAAAGTGTAAACAATTATTAGTAGGCCTGTGAAATTAGAAATTTTATTTTTTTTTACTTTGGAAAACCGGTGACTAAAGAAATTTAAAAAAATATTTACAAAAATATGCCATCAGGACTTCACTTGTAAAACCCTGTATCTCGAAAACGGAACGTTTTCGGACCTATGTTTATATGAACTTTTATTCCTATTTTAGGATGTAGATTACGCTGTTAAAATATGACCGTCTAATTTCGGGACACCCTGTATCTAGATCATACCTTATAAAATAAATTAAATAAAATTTCTAGGAGGCAAAATTTAATACAGCAATGATGCTGTATTAAATAAATGATAATAGGGTCTATTCTGTAAGAATTCCTTTATATTTAACGGCCGTTAAAATATTGGCGGCCTTTAAAAATATTTTCGTATTCGTTAATTTACTTTTGTTATTATTTAAACAGATTTCTTTAAGATAGTCCTCTAATGTATTTTAAAGATCCGTTTAAATAATGACATAATTAAAGAAGAAAATATTTTTAAAGGCCGTTAAATATAAAGGAATTTTTATAGAAGAGACCCCAATGAAATCTATTTGATATTTTCAAAGAAAGTGTAAACGGTCCAGGCCTACTAGTAACTTTTGACCTATAGTCGATCTTAAATAAATTTTAACGCGTTTTAAGGAAAAAAATTAGCGATCAGCAGATGCTACCGGTTATAATCGTTAACAAATGCAACGTTGAAATAATTATTGTAAAATTCTGTTGGGTTCGTCTAAAGTTTTTAATTTACAACTTGAGCTCTGGCTGTAATTTATTGAAAATACTCTATTTACTTAAAAAAAGTGTAAATAATGGCTTAAATGTCTTTTTTTCAATAATTTAGTTGTTTCGTTATTAAAAGGAGAATATTAATTAATTTGGGGCCAAAATAGAGGAATGATCTTTGTGTTACCGTTTTCTGAAAGAGTCTACATTCAAGTTTAAATTTGTAGTTGCTCTAGTTTTTGGTGACACCTTGTGTAGTTAATCTGTATACTTTCTAAAAACACTAATAGTTATATAATTGTCCTAAAGAAAAATATTCAAATTTTTGATACACATAAATTAAATTTTTTGTAGAAGGAAATCTCTATTTTAAAACATTTTAAGTAGAAGTAGTAGAACAGTTTTCAAAAAACAGTTTTTTACGCTTGCATTTAGAACCCTATACAATAATATTTTTTCTCAAAAATAATTTTTATGTAGGTACACAACAATGGCGCTTCCATGCCGAATTATCGGAGGGGGGCTAGTCTACCTAGGACCATAAATAGTCCTAAACTCAAATTGAACATGTAAAATGGTTCATTACCTAGTACTGGTGCCCCTTTGAATATTTTAAATGGCAATGGAGGACGCCTGATAAATAATTTGAAACATATTTTAATTCTTTAAATTTGCTTCATTAGTTTTTCACATAATTAAATTTAAAATTTGAAATAATCTAAACATTTAATAATTGACAACACTCTCTTTCAATTAATAATAATAGTAATTTCACATTTTAAATGTAATTAAGTCAAAAACTAGTATATAATATAAAAAGTCAATTAAAAAATTATTTAAACAATTGAAACGAGAATTAAAAATACTTTTGATTCCTTCTGCCATTTTAAAAATTTCAAGGAGATAGCAATGATTGCTATCTCACATGATGTGCTATGTGATGTAGGTAACGAATTAGTGTAAATTTGTTATTGTAGAAATATGATTCATCAGAAATAAAAATCGACTTATCCAAATATTTTCTGAAATATTTTACCGTACAGAAGTGTTTTTACCCTTTGCTTAGATTTATTCTCTTTGCGTTTACACATTGTATGCTAAACATAGTTTTGATAGTACCTATATTCTTTATAAAACAATTGCACATGTCTTTTTCACGAAATCTCTTTTTTTAATAAAAGGCTCATGAATTGTAAGAGCAAAGTTTCATTCCTTTTAATTCTAGTTTACCAGAACTTTAAAAATATAAAAATTTGTTTAAAAATTGATTTAAGAAATTATTGTTAAACACTTTTTGTCTTTCATATTAGGAATTTTATTAAATTTACAATATATTTTTAAAACAATCGTTAAAATTAAAAAAAAAAAAAAAAGTCTGCGATCCTGCCAGGATTCGAACCTGGAATCTTCTGATCCGTAGTCAGACGCGTTATCCGTTGCGCCACAGGACCTTATTACTTTCTCTTTTAAATAACCGTTTTTAACAGCGCCAATCTCATTTTTTGCCCGTTTGTTTTATATCTAGGTAAATAATTGTATTATTTTTTTTTCCTTTGATGTTTCAAAACAATAAAAATATTAACTTTATTATTATTATCACCTAGGCAAAATTATCTAATAGAGTGGCATTTACCTAGGTATACAGGGTGTTCCTTAATGATACGCGAATAGTTAAGGGTGTTTAACCTACATGAAAAATCTGATGTGTCCAACACATGACTTTCCTATCTGGTTATTATAGACTTTTTCCGGTTATTTTGTACAACCTATTGCAGCATCTCTATAAATGTTTAGAGGATAACCCAGCTAGCACAGACACGTGATTTTCACGTGAAATACACGTCACATTTTACGTCGAAATCACCAATTTATGACGTGCTAGTGACGTGATTATGACGGCAATATATCACAGATCAAAGACGTCATACAGCGACGTAATAAACACGTCACCAGATAACGTGTTTAGACGTCAAAAAAACATCATAAAATGTTTAATTTGTAAAAAAAATGTTTATAAAAAACGTTTTATTTAAAAAATGTTTAATAAAAATATGTTTTATATAAAAAAAGATAGGTTACTGCATAAAATTTCTGAATTGAAACATAGTAAGTATACTAACCTGAACTCCCAACAAACTCTTTCTGTAGGCATGTCAATGGTCCCTTAGTGGCTGGCCATACTTACTGCTCTGGCCTATCAATGCTTCCCCGGTCCGGCCCCTACATGGCTAGGTTCACTACGGCCAACTGCTGCCCCCGGATCGGCTAGCCAGCAGTTGTTTAATGGGTCCCCAACAAGGGGCTATCATAAGGCCAAAACTCAGGGCCTCTGATTGACCTAGGGTATTATACTTATTCGCCTTCCTCTGAACCAAAACTGGTACTTTTAAAATTGAAACGAGCTATATATTGTGAAACAATATATTAGTAAAATAATTATACTAAAATATAAAAAAAATAAAAATTTTATTAAAACACAAAATAATAAGTAAAAATAAACAAGTGAACAGAAAACAATATACATATCATAAAAAAACCTATTAAAACCAGAAAGGAACAGTAAACAAATTGGATTTAAATAAAAAACATAAAATTATTCTAAAAAATAAAATAAATATTCTAGAAAAAAACTGATATTACATCATATTTTCCTCCTCCTTTCTCTTCCCCCCCTCTCTATCACCTGCACTTCTTAACCAATTTTTGAGGATGAACTCAGTTTCCTGTTTTGTAATATCCTTAGAAAACATGTTTCTCCTTGCAGTAGCTAAAATTTTTCTAAAATAAGTTAATAGGAATTTATAGAAGTAATAGTTACTTACCAAGAATTAATTGAAGAACATTTTCGAACTGCTTCAAACCGCATTTATCATTTCGCCCTGACCAATTTAAGGTCAGGACAAACTGATGTGTTAATAGTTGAGTTATAATTCTTCGTACCGTGTTGGTACCGTCTTTACCACCCAATATAGACAATGACTGGCACTAAAAAAAAGCAAAATAAGGAATAAGTAAATATAGAGAAAACAAATATTAAAATATATGAAATGTGGATGACAAAGGGAGAACATTTAGCAATACTATCAACTAAAAAATTTTTAATAACTATAACCAGTTTTTAAAATTATTGAAAAACTTTACTAAAGTTGTTGATATAAATAAATGGAATTTTCGTTTTATATACTTATTACAGCCTTAGAAAAGAAATCTTCACTTTTTAGATTCTCTTCCAACTTTTTGAGGTCATCAATTGTACTGATCGATTTTATTTCCAATTGGGTTCTTTCTATCGTATCTTTCTTTTGAATCACATTATTTAAGTGAGTAATCTCATTTTTCAAAGATTCAATCTTAGTAGAATTATTAACACATAATTCTAAAAAATACAGAAATTTAATGTATTATTTAATTTTAGTTTAAAAAATAAGTAAATGTTACAACCAAATTATTTTGTAGAATTTAAAAAATACCCTTCCTGTCAGAAATTTAATGATTTTTGAAATGTAAAAAAGGTCTTATGAGAATATGAATATATTCATTACTAAAAGTTTCTTTTAGACATTATGTACTTATTTATAATGTTTATGGCATGTCGGACAATTTTTGGAATAGAAAAAAAAAAGGCAGGCTTGGGCGGGATTCGAATCTACATCCTCTGGATTACCAGTCCAACGCCTTACCAATTAGGCCACCGGGACTTAATTGCTAAGACATCCAAATTGTAAATACGAATACACACCCGACCCTACCATTTTTTCTTATTCCATGGAATAAGAAAAATTTTGATGTCTTAGCAATTAAGTCCCGGTAGCCTAATTGGTAAGGCGTTGGACTGGTAATCCAGAGGATGTGGGTTCGAATCCCGTCCGGGCCTGCCTTTTTTTCTATTCCAAAAATTGTCCAACATGCCATAAAAACATTATAAATAACATTTGTTTTGGACACAAAAACTTCCTTGAAAAATTATGTACTTACTTTCAATTATTTTAAGCATATGAACAATTTCTATGAAAGTATATGCTGGATTTCTATGCGTTGAGTTTCAGTGGGAATTTCATCCCGAGATGTCCCAAAAGTCGGAGCTGACAAAACAGGAGGCACAAATGTTTTTATTTTTAAAGCTGGAACAGGGGGCAAACTGTCTTCATCTGAACTTTCCAAGTCATCATCAACCCTATATCGTGGAGGGCCTTTTAAAATCCTTTTTCCTTTCCGCTCCCCATCTGATGTTAAACACGATACACTTGATGAATTTTCCATTTTTTTTTTAAAACTAAGAGAGCTTTTTCATAATCATCTAAAACAAATTAAGTCTTATTAATTATTATTTTAGTGAGTTTCAAAATAATTAAGTTTTATAAATGTAGTTTAATCTAACTTACTTGTTTTAAATTTTACTGTAATTCTACAAGGGACGGTTTCTGAAATTGGTATTTCTTGTTTTGAAATAACTGCATTGGTCAGCTGTTTATTACTTTTGAAGCCATTGGGCCACATACATATGGTTTTCATTAATATCTAGCCAACAATAAGGAACTACTGCCAAAGGTGTATCTGCTTCCTCTGGAAACTCCACTACATAATAGTATCTATAAATAAAATGCAAAATAATAAAAAATAAATTAGTAACACAACACATTTTTGTATTGCTGCTAAAATAAATGAACTAGTGGAGTAAACGCAAAAGTATCTTCGAAAGGCAGGACCACTCCCTTGCACATAACAATTTCAGCACTAAACTCTACTAGTTCATCACTTAAAAACTGAATTTCATACAAATGGAAAACTGAAGAATCGGTAGGATAGGAGGTAAAGGGTTTAATAATGTCACATTTTTTTCCAATGATAGTGAATTGTTCATTATCTAAAAAAAAACAGCATGAAAAAATTTGTCCATTATTTAGCATGACCATGTTATTTCCAGAAGTTCGAGAAATGGAAAAATACTTATTTCCAAAACACAATTTAGTATACAATTTCTGGTTCACATAGTGTACAAATTCTTGAGTTACTTTTGATGGATTCACTGGCTTTCCCATTACATAAATATCCTTTTTTTTTTTATCTGAAAACTTAAATCACTTTCTCTTTCTGAAATTCTTCGAATTACTTGCTGAAGTGGCAAATTTGGTTTCCTCAGCAAATTTTTTATTACTTGTAGGTGATTTTCAAAAGGAAAACAACTTATAGAATTTAAATCTCCAAACAGTCTAGCCTCATTTGCTAAATGAATTAAAGAGTGTGTATTGTATATACAAAAATCTCTTCCATAAATTTTTATTGCATTTTTTACAAATATTAGCAACAATGTCTGGGCATAGTGATTATAATCATTGTTTAGACTATTGCTGAGTAATATTGTTAAAGCAAACTTTAAAAGCATAAAATTAGCATATATCTGGGGTGACATTAACTTTTTTAAAACTACACATCCAGTATACAGCAAAAATTGTCTAAGCTCTGATGCTTTCCATCTTTCCAATTCTAAAATGCTTCTGGGTTTTCTATTGAATTCAAAGGGCCAATGTTTAATACTTTTAATATACTTAGTTATCAAAATCTCCTGCATTTAATCTATATATTCTGCTTCCATCTCTCCATTCAAATAATAGCTTACGCATAACTCCCAAACATACACTATCCATATAATCGAGAGGAAAAGAATTAATCATATCAACAGTTTTTATTTTTTCTAGTGGACTTTCTCCTTTATGATGGGTGTTATTATTCTTACTTCTAAAGTCTAAATTAGTCCTAAGGGTAGCATGTAATTTTAAAAATCTCATTCATTAAAATAATTGCCCTTATCAATACATTTGTCACATCCAAAATAGCCATTATGGGCAGTGACACACTTAATGAAAGATCTTGCTGGAGTATCACAAAGAAATGATCTTATATTTATTTTAATAATTTTATTATCCACTTAAGTCCATTTTTTTGCAATAAATTAATTTCTTCAATAAATTTTTTAAAGAAGCCATTCAATGGAGGTTTACTTTTTCCACAGAATATTGCGACAGTAAAAACTGGAGGAGGAACTATTTTATGAATTTTACAGAGGATAGGCCAAAAAGATAGATTAGAGCTTTTGTAAATAGGTAATCCGTCTATTCCAAAATCTAAATCCAAGATATCACACTGTGTTAACTCAATGATGTGTGTTAAATTTTGAGCCAAGCCAAAATAGTAAAAATGTCCTCCTCCTAGTTCCTCAATTTCCATAGATTTTGGAGTATTTAATAGTGCCCTTGCAGATGTTGGCAAATCTGACAAATCAGGATTAGTCTTTAAAAATGTCAGTAAAGCATCCAAAGCATTATGAGTAATATTATGACAAAGTGCCCAATCTTTCAGAAAAGTTCTTGATATGTTTAATGGTATCACAGGATCTGGAGCAACAGGTACTTCTGGACTAACTGGTATATCATTAAGAAAGGACACGGAAATAAGAGTATCTGCATCAGGAATGGGAGAATCTGCATCAGAATTGGAAGAATCTTCATATGAAATTGGAAAATTAGGTGAAGAACTTTCTATATCTGAGGAGTCAGATGAATTTAATTTAGATTCACTTTGTACACTTGTACTAGCACAAGCATCAAGTTTAAGTCTTTTTGAGGTTGAGGGTTGATCAACTTTTTTATCTAGATCACACAAAAGCAGAGACTCGGTGATGGTTTTCTTAATATTCCCGTACATGTAAGATTTACTTTTTCTTTTTGTTTCAGACATGCTTGCAAAGTATAGGTAGGTAATTAACAAAAAAGCAACTGATTGCTGATCACTTTTAGACATCTCTTGATGTTAGACAATGCTTTTAGGCGGGCGCGAACAGAAATATAAAACTTTTAATATTAATTATTATCTATATTTACACTTACTTGTTATTAAAAAACTGTTGGCTGCTCATCGCGATCACGTATATAAACTGTACTTAACACAAAATAAAAGAATTTAGCCGTGAAAATAAAGTCTAGGAAAAAAATGACCTTGTTCCCTCGCAAAATTCGGTAAAACAAAAACCACATAACCACATTTTTTTGTAGGTTAAGTGTGCGCTTCTTTTTTTATTCAACATATCTACCAGCCACAGCCTCATATAGGCCAGCTTTAGGCCAACAGTGGAAAAAATAAACGTTGGGAAACACACTGTCTCCCATCATCAGGCCATCAGTAATTTACCTGATTTGGCCCATAAGTGATGGACAAGTGGCGGCCCATAATACTATTAGCCGAAGCCCTCACTTTGCCATCACTTCCATCACTAGGCCGCGAGTTTCCCGGCAGTAAGGTGTTTGTTGGGCTATTACTAAATAAACATTACTTCTTAGAATATGTACTTAGAATGTATAAATTACAAAAGATTATAGGTATAGCAGTGTCCAGATATTCAAAAAATCATTCCGAATATACAGGCTTGAAGCAGCTTCAATGGTATCCTTATTAAATTTTCGTTTCACTAAAACAAAAATATAATAGTTATAACTACCAGAAACTTACATTATTTAAATAAAATTTGAGCCAAAAAAATTGAGTTAGCAATGACCGAGAAAGACAGAAATTGTTTTATATCATTAAGATGTCACAAAAGTGATATATTTGATGGTTCACAACTTATTATATGCTAAACAAGATAAATAAAATCAGATCTGTCAGGAATGTGTATGTTTAAATTATCTTTATGAACGGTTTTGATTTAAAATCCTTAAATTTTTGTTTATATTAATGTCTACGTTAATAGTTAAAACAAAATTAGGCTAGCTACAGGCACCTTTACAATATAAAAAATCACTCACCTTCGGTAAAATATGTTCTATAAATAGGAAAGAGTCCAATTTTCTCCTTTTTTAAGCTCTTGTTAAAAAATTCTTGTTGTTTATAAGAACCTCATTTCCTAAGATGTCGGCCACTTGGAACTTGAAGTGGTTTAATGATACTCCGGTGCCGTGCTTGTCGGCGTATTGAATTCCTATAAACATACTAAAAATAAACAATAATATCGCACTAAACTTCCTATATAACTACTTACCTTCAAAACACAAAAATAACAAAATGGCGTGAACCATTAACCTTGGACAGTGACATGACAGCTGACATTTCTAAACAGTGTTGAGATAAAATTTCTTTTAAAAATGAAAATTTCCAAAAATCTCTAGATTTAAATTGAGAATCATAAATTTATTATAAACACTAAAGATACTTTTATTAATAAATAGAATGTAAAACAATAAAGGTATAGAATCGACGTGTACACATGTGCAGTTTAACGCCTCATTTCAGAACGTAACAAACTAGTCCATAAATAACGTCATAGTACGTCTTATTTTGGTGTCACAATGACCGCTAAATAAACGATGTTGTATAAATTACCTATTTATTTAATAATGAATAACAAAAACTCGAAGTGCATTAATGACATAAATAGGTTTATTTTGTTCGCAACAACTGTGTTTACGTGTCAAATTGGTCCGAAAATGACGTCATTATTACGTTACTTTTGCGTCAAAAAATCACATCGACGTATTTGACCAAAATTCAACGTGATTATGACGTGAAATGACGTCCGGTGCTAGCTGGGAAACTAAATATATACATTGTCCACATACATCTACCTCGAAACATTTTTCTATAGATATTCATTGAAAACGAAAATACTGAAAAATTTAAATTTCCTACAATTTTTTCATTACGGTCCATTTTAGAAAAATCACATTTTGTAAAATACGGATCATTTCATGAAATTTTGACATCCCAGATAGCACACGACGTCCATTGGACGTCCATATTTTGTCCAAATAATGTCCTGGATGTCCATGAACTTCATATGGATATTCATTGGACATCCGTTTTCCGTTATCCAATGGATATACCCATTCAGAAGTCCAATGGATGTCCAAAATATGTCCATGATGGACAATATAAAAATGACTAACTTATAATAAATTATTATAATTCTTCTTGTATAATTTAATTATTTACTACTAGGTTTTAATTAAAATAAATCAAATAATTTTCCTCTCCACTCGCCTTTGTTGACAAGATAGAAAAGTAAAAGGCCACTCAGGCCAGACTCGAAGAAGAAAAGAAGAAAGAGGTTAAGAAGAAAACACAGCACATGGATGTTTATTTGGTAAGAAAATAAGTATAATTATTAATTAAATCATTTAAAAATCTAAAAATTAAAAAGCAAATCGTTTGTTTTAAACTAATAAAACCTATCAATTATGTTTTAAACTTTATGTTTACGATTTACATTCAAACAATCCCTTTCTTTTAGACCTTTTGTCAAATGATGTACCTACCTACCTATTTAAGAAAATGGCTTTACTAAGAGCTAACAAATATGCTGCGAATTCGAGATGATGTCAACACAATTATTATTGTAACTAAGAGTGAGAAAACTTTCAAAGCAGAAGAAAAGTTTCTATTTGTACTACATGAGACGTTAGCAGAAGTAGAAGGCTATTTAGAAAAAATATTTTTAAAGAAGCTGTTTTACTTTTGTTAAATAAAATAGAATCGTTTTGTAACGTTTAAGAAATAATGCATTGAAAGTGGTTTCATAAGTTATTTCTCTTTAATGTTCACAAATACATATTTTTATTGCAATTTTAGATTCAGCCGTTACCAAAACCAGGGACAAGAACATAACGAACTTATAAAAAGACAGTTTGTTTCCATAATTTCTAATACCCTTACGAAAGAATTCACATAATATGATGGCATGAAAGTAAAATGGCAATTTAAAGAAACAATGAGCAGTTTTTTGTTTATATGTAAGTATGGGGGTAAAGTACATTAGTCAATGCATATTTTCATATTAGCTAATAATATTTTATCTAAAAATTTTACATTTTTAACTATCACTTTTGCCTGATCAGATGTTTATTAAACGATTGATTTAAAACTCAACATTCCTATAAAATGTAATGTCTTTTTTTAGCTGCTGCTGAAAGTGACAATGGTGCTTCTTAAAAAGTAAGCGAAATAGCCTTAAGAAAATGGCTGAGAAGGTCAACAGAAAGGAGTGCGTATAAAACTAATACATGCTTGATATTATTTATGACAACAAAAATAAATTAATATTTGCAATTATTTTGTTTCATATTAATATAGGTGGTGATACAAAAAGAGTCCATATATGGACCTTTCATGGAGTCCAAATGGACGTCCAGGAGTGGGACATTTGTATAGTCCAGTGGATGTCCTTTGGTAAAATGCTGGACGTCCTTTGGACAGCCGATATGTCCATGAATGGACTTCCGATGGACATCCAATGGATTGAATTGTGCTATCTGGGATAAAGCAGAAATTATAGATAATAATATTAGAAGTAACTTTTATTTTAACAATTTTTTTCTCCAAACATAAATAACAGTGATATATTCCATAAAATATAAAAACGGCCTCCCATAAAGTACCCCCCCCCCCCCCAGATATTCCGACTTTGTCCAAAATCTAATCATTTTACGTCAAGCCGAAATAAAACTTAAGTTTAAAATTTAATGTTTTTTCTTTATTTGTTTTTGAGTTTTCTTCAAATTTCAAAATTACACATTTTCTCAAATATCTCGAATACGGTCCATTTTAGAAAAATTATGTATGGAATAAAAATTATAGAGAATTATATTACAAACAACTTTTGTTTGAAGGTGGTAGCATTATCGCTAAACATACATAAAAAATTAAGAGTTTGAGGATTTTCTCATGGACTCAAATATTAGATTTTGACCAAATTTATATGGGACCACCCCTGAAGTACCCCCTTTGTAACAAAAAAGAATCATTGAAATAGGACACCGTGTTAAAGAATTATCGCTAAACATACATAAAAAAAAATCGCGACGAATTGAGAACCTCCTCCTTTTTGGAAGTCGGTTAAAAATAAAATAGTTAACTGATTTTAAATGATTAGATTATAATAATCGTAAATGTTTCTTTACTTGGAACATTTGTTAAAAAAAAACCTAGTTGTTTCAAATTAGTGCATTTAAAGGAATTGGTGGAAATGAAGCAATTCACTTCTATATTTTATGAAATATTCTTTAAAAGATATTTATTTATTTGTTTGTTTAAGAATCAATGTTTGGGTTTTTTGTATTTTAAATAAACATGTATATTTTTTAGTCTAATAATATATTAGAAAAAAAAACTATAATATATTTCTGAAATATTACTATTTAATATTTCTAAAAGATTTCCAATTTTCATTTCAAAAATATTACTGTGAAATATTATTTTTAGAGGAAATTTTTACTTTTTAGGCATAGTTCAGAAATATTTCTGGGATATTTCGTAATATTTATACAACATTGCAAATGTTTCAATGTAACATTGTTGAAATATTTCCGAAATGTGTTTGTGCTGTATGAGTTCACACCCTTACATATTCACAAAATTATACAGGGTGTTCCGCATAAGTACGGACACAGAACAGGTGCGTGTTGGACATCCCAAAATATAATGATTTAACGCAATTTATCTCTATACCAAGTTGTACCCCTAAAGAGTTACGGAGGCCTAAATTGGTTTTGAGGTAACTATCGGGTCAGTGGTGGATTTTTAATTAAATTGCATGGTTCGGTATAGGATTTGATGTGTGCCGTATTAATAGAAATTCAATTTCTGTTGATATGACATGCAGATTATAAAAAATACATTACCGTCTCGATGATGGTGGGTGAGGTTTTCCGGGTTTTCCTCACCTGTAAGTCAAATGACAGCATCAATCATCTTTAAGTCGCCCCGGAGCGCCACGGCAAATAATAATAACCGTCCCTTTCCCCGTACAAGCACAGCTTTTGGAGTTAAAATTCACTCGTAAGGGGTGAATTAGGGAGAGTATTATTATTATGACGATAAAAATGTTCTGTATAGGATGAGTTACCCCAAAACCACCCCTTAAAATATTTAATTTAATTCTCACTCACACATAAATTAAGACTTATGAAGCGCCTAAAAAATTCACTAAATATAGGTTTTTTAAGTTAAACCGTTGCAGAGATACTACATTTTTTCGAATTTGATGGCCCCTCTTTAGGCCTCCGTAACTCCTTATGGGTACAACTTGGTATAGAGGTAAATTGCGTTAAATTATAATATTTGGGGGTGCTTAACACGCACCTACCCATACAGCACACTTTATATCAGAAGTGTTTAAGAAACGTTTCAAACATATAACATTTCAAGCACAAGTTTCTGGAATATTTCTGAAACATTTTAGTTAAATATTTCACTGATAATGTTTCTGAAATATGGTACAAATGTTACAAAAACGGTTACTAAACGGGTTGTGTTGTACAGGCTAACACTTAATGAAGAATTTCTGATTTGTAAAAAGAAGATGGATTATGTAATTATTTTATTTCATGCTATGTCTAGCCAGAGGCAACTATATATTCTAAATAATTATTGGTTTGTGTTTTGCCATTTCTTTTTTTTTATTTATGCGTTGTGCTGTTGTTATATGGGAAACAGAATATGTCTTTAGAAGTTAAGGTGAGTTTACAGTTTACTACAGAAATATTGCTTGTTTAGGTTAGGTTTATTTACTTTATCTAATTTTTATCAAATTTACACGCAATTTTAGTCCTATTTTTATCTAAAAATAATCTATATTTTTGCTGTCACTCCACCTAGTTTTATTTATTAGTTCTACAGCTCTGATTGAAAAGCGGAGCTTCATGTTTTGTTTGGGCATGAGTATTGTTTTATTATAGTTTTATTATAGTTAATTTCAAACAATATTAATAAAACTATTGTTTTAATCAAATAAATTTTATTAATAATAATTTGTTTCAGATTAGTGCATTTAAAGGACTTGGTAAAATTAAGTGATTTGCCTTTACATTTTATGAAATAAGGTTTAAAAATGATTTATTTATTTGTCTGGTTAAAAATCAGTGTTTGTGTTTTGGGTATTTTAAATAAACATGTATATTTTTAAATGTCTTTTTTTTAGTAAAATAATATTTAAGAAACGTTTCTCCAATATAATATTTTTGAAAAAAAAAAAACTAGATTACATTTCTGAAATATTATTATTTAATATTTATAAAAGATTTAAAATTTTCATTTCAAAAATATTACTATGAAATATTACATTTACAGGACATTTTTACGTTTCAGGCAAATTTGGGAAATGTATAAGAAAAGTATAAGAAGCATATTTCAGGATTCACCGGCAGCTCTAAGGAAAAACTCTTGCTTTTTTGGATTGACAATTTCTTCGAAAATGATTCAGATGAAATAGAAATTGTAGAAATTAAAATAGTTTCTGCGCTTGTAGTACCATTTCTAGTAGTGGATCATCTAAGTATTCTAAGTGATGTTATTAAGCAATCTTTTCATGACTCAGGAATCTTATCAAAAATTAGTTATTTAACTGTATTAAAACGGACGATACCAAAGAAGTTTTGAGGGATATTGGCTCGTGTACCAAATTTTACAAATGCTAAAATAAGTTATAGGAAAACATTACCACAAGCCGCCACTGTTTAGGAAACGTGTACTTGATTGAAATTTTATGTAAGAAACTTTTGAAATATTTCTGAAACACTTCTGAAATAATGTGTGCTCTATGGGTACCTACCCTGATCAAAACTACACTGGAAATTATTTGACATTTGAGAAATTCTTTCATGCACATGTACGGTTCGACGCGATGTCGTGATTAAAAAGTTGCCATTTCAGTAGTTAATATTTTATTTAATACCTACCTACTAATTAAAGTAGATAGAAATACACTATATTTATTTTATGAAAAATAATAATTCAGTATTTCACATCAACAGATCAACTTCAAATATGTATAGTTAGCATGGCCCCAACTTTACAAATTTTATTTTAGTCGTTTAAATGCATGTCTGTTAGGTTTTAAAAATTTTAATATTTCGTTGTAAAATTTTCTTACCGATTACCTAACACACGTGACACGTGCCTAAATTATTGTCTGAGAATTTTTGCTCACTCACGAATATTTTTAGAAAATTAGGTATCCCTCCTCTTCGACTCGGGATTCCTACCTAATTTTCAAAATATTCGAAAAAATTCCCGGGAATAATTTAGGCACATTAAATGTTACCTATTATAAGCGATAATTTAATAATTTAAAACATTAAAATACCTACCTGCCTACTTATTCAATGCTTTATTAAAATTTGATGTTGAGAAAATAATACATTTATAGATACAAAACATTAATATCTGTAGGTTTTAAGTTAAAATGAAGAAAAATTTCTACATAATCAAAATCTAATTCAAATTGGAGAAAAAAAAAACAAAAAAGTATCGCCCAACGTGGGGCTCGAACCCACGACCCTGAGATTAAGAGTCTCATGCTCTACCGACTGAGCTAGCCGGGCTGACATCAATAATTTCCAGTAATACGTTTTTAAACTCAAGCGTATCTAATAATATAATTTATGTTTTAATAACAAAATATGAATGGAAATAAGCAACAAAACGAAATAGGAACAAACTGAAATCAAACATCTAATTTTCTTTCTAGTTTACTTTAATCGATTGTATGTTTCCCTATTTATCTAATCAAAAAGTATTTATTTACATTTAAATAAAAAAATGTTAAATATTGACAATGTTGTTATTTAGACCAATTGAATATTTTTGTGTGAGATTTGTAAATAAAAAAAAAAACTTTAATATGTAATAAAAAAAGCAATTAAAAAAAAGAAAAAAAATTGGAGGCGCCGGGCATCGATCCCGGTACCTCTCGCATGCTAAGCGAGCGCTCTACCATCTGAGCTACGCCCCCGATACCATAATTTTATTAGTTCCTATATTTAAATGGAAAAGTAATATAATCTGTAACAAGTAAAAAGTAATATAATCTATCATATCCAGAGCCGTAACTGGCCATCTGACCTGTGTGAGAGTGATGAGGCCAAGGGTGAGCCTGTTATTATGAATTGGAATCTTTAAAACAAATGTTGACCTAAATGACACACACATCAAATTTTTTAATCAAATCGTTCTAATATTGTAAAAAATAATTACAAAATAATTTTTAATAGGTACGTATACATAAGATTTAACCAACTAAAATCTTAATATACAGGGTGTAACAAAAAGATGTACAATAAATTTAACCACAGTTTCTGGGGATAAAGTCGATTCAAGCTAAGTGGCTTACGGATGTCGGACTCGGCGCGATATGCTGCCTTGCTTAGCTAAAACGTCCTACCTATGACTAGAGGAAAGTTTTGAGATATTAATGATTTTGTTTTCATATTGTTCCACTATTTAAACATAAGGACCAACTTGAATGTAAGAAAAATATTGTAGATACATGTCTGCATCACAAATATGCCTTTAAACTCACAAACTGAAATTTTGTCAGGATGTTTTAGCTAAGCAGGGTAGTATACGGGTGAGGCTTCGGCATATAGTTAAGGCATGTCCGCCCATTCGAATGTCGGCAGCCTCTCATGCCCGGCTAGCCAAATATTAACCGCGTTCGGCCCGTAAGGATGCTTCTCATGCCTGGAAGGCCAAATATAGACCATATCCGGTTTCTACTTCTAAATTACATCCTGGTACGGTCTTTCCGGCTAAAAAAATTGAAATTTTAGATGTGATTTTGTCAGAAGCAAGTGGGCCCACCGGGAAACCGGGAGATTTCCCGGTGCGCCGGTCCTACAAGTGCCGGTCCTACAAGCGCCAGTCCTACAAGCGCCGGTCCTACAAGCGCCGGTAGGCGCTGGTCTTAGCGTCGAAAGGCGCCGGTCCTAGTAGGGTTGCCGTCTTTTTGAAAAGTCAATAAAGGCATACGATGCTGAGAAGGGCTCCGGTATACAAAAAGCTCTCATCCTTCTACTGAACTTATAAAAAAAAGGTCGCCGAGCTTGTAACAAAAAAAAACCTCCTCGTCATTCTACCAAGCTTCCAAAAAAAGGTCCTCAGCTTATATATTTTTGTACAAACCATGACAGGTGTCAATCCTAGGTCCTCTAGCATCGACAGTAGTCGGTCCTAGCGCTGAGAGTCATCGGTCCTACCGGCGCTGATAGGCGTCGCCACGGTTTTTTCTTTTTTGTTTTCAAAAAAAATTGAAAAGGTCAGAATTTATTAACTCATTTATTAATCGACTTATTAATGTAAGTCTGTAAATCATAAATATAGGTACATGACGAAAGCGCCGTTGGTCCACTGTTAACAGACAATAGAAAACGATAACCGATACCTTAAAGATCACCTAATATTTCAACAGGACGGGGCTCCTCCACATTTTGCTGCAGCGGTTCGTCAGTACTTAAATGAAAATTTTCCTAGACATTGGATTGGACGAAGAGGATTTATTGAATGGCCCCCTCGATCTCCTGATCTGTCCCCCTTAGATTACTTTTTATGGGGATATCTGAAAAGTAAAATATACGCCACTCAGCCAGGTTCCTTAGAAGAGTTACGTGAACGTATTATTACCGAATGTCGTCAAATAACTTCAGAAATGTTCCAAAACGTCAGACAGTTTTGGGAATAATTTATATTCGTGTATGGAAGTTAATGGACAACACTTTGAGCATTTACTTTGAAGTAATTTAGTTTTTAATTATGGGAGTTGTCCTAAATTTTTTAATTTAATTTTTATGTTCATTTTTCTATTATTTTTATTATGAATTGTCTATTAAATGAGTTTTACTTTCAAATGAAGTATCATTATTTAAAATACGGAAACTTCTACCGCAAGATGGCGCCAAAATCAAAAGTTACGTTAAAAACTGTCACACAGTCAAATTCCCTATAAAATTACCTTTTCAATGATGTGTCACACTTAGTACTTTCACTATTTCAATTTTATTGGTAATAGTGACAGAGGGGTGGGGAGGGATGTAGGATAGTTGAGGATATGATCGAAAGATGTCCCCTTTGAAATAAAATCGACCTCTTTTTGCACTTTCTCCAAAAAAAATCTGTTTCGTTTTCGGTGCCTCACCCTGTATAATAACGGTACAGTGTTTTAAGAAAAGTTGTTGCACCGTCGATATAACCCTTGTATAATTTTTTGTGTTACTTGGGCATTGATGATCGATACCCAACAAATAATGAATACATAACCTATAAAATTATTTTTATTTTTTTACAGTTTAAGCTTAGTGGTATACGAGTTTTAATATAACTTACCTATTTATAAATATAATACCCTGAGAATTAAGTCATAACGTGGTGGTAATAAACAATTTACGTCATTTACAAATAAAACTTACATAATTTAAGTTATTTAACCATATGTCATGCTCATTAAAGCAGTAAAAGTATAAGTCCCCCTGTATACGCCCATGGTTTAGGACAAAGACAAAGACTTTATGAACTTTTTGACTGAAAGAAAATCTATACCCACAGGTAGGTACTTATAGAAAATGCAACATAAAAGTAAATGTTTCAATTGCGGACATAAACAAATATTATACTTTAATGTGTCACCTTTAATATTTTTTATCTTAAAATATTTATCTGTATTATAAAACGATTGTATAGGTTTGTTTACTATATATACCCGCCGTCTGCAGGCCTGTTCTACAACTACAACTAGCAATCTTCAGTGTCAACGTATTGTTTGTTTACATTGATATGGGCTTTTCGGTTCACATACGTCTATAGACGGTTTCAGACGTGGTGTGTACATAAACGTCAACCGACATTTGATATCAGTCAGTTTGTTTGATTTCTTAATGCATTCTAGTTACAGGAAATTGACCCGAACGATATAACATTTCGAAATAGACTAGCCAGATATTGAGGATTGATTATTTGTCTTTTTTCAATACTTAAAATACTCCAAAGGGTGTAAATAAGTAGTTTAAATTTAAAGGAAAGTTAATGGTCGTTTGTTCTTCGTAGTTATGATGTGTACCTAGACCTAAGTTTTAAAAAATACCTATTAGCATGGGCGTCTCTTCTAGCTTTTTACTTTGTTAATTCACTATTATTATTATTTTTATTTTTATATACATATAAGATTTAGTTATTGACAAATTAAAACTTTTTGATTGGCTCCCCTTACTCGTTTCCTACGGACGCCCATGCCTATAAGGTACGCAGGTAGACTTTTAGTGGTGTATTGTAGGTTACATTAGATAAAAGTACAGTTACGTCACAGCAGTATCTGCAAAACCAGTGTCGGATTGGGACATTTAGGGCCTATCGGTCAGGAGGGAGAAGGGCTTATCTTTTCCATTGAAGAGCAAGAAAGGTCCTCTTTCATTGAAGAGCAAAAAAACAAAATAAAAACAAAAGTCTTCTCTCATTGAAGAGCAAAAATAAGTCCTCTCTCATTGAAGAACAAAAAATCTTCTGTCATTTAAGATCTAAAACAAAAAAGAGGTCCTCTGTCATTGAAGAGCTACAAAAAATAAGTCCTCTCTCATTGAAGAGCAGAAAAAGGTCCTCTCATGTATTTGCTTTAGAGGGCCCACAGCCTGAACGACGAACCACTGCCTTGCTTAAGCAAAGGCCTACCGGTCTTTTGACAGGTAGGCCGATGACTCAATCCGATAATGTCTGCAACAGTGTCTTTATAGTCAGAGTTATAAAGTAGTCTGTGAAGATTATTATTCGCTCAGTGCGAAGTCAGCAAAAGCGATACTAGCGCTAGCTGCAGATATTTCGTGCATTTTAGGGCGATATTTTGTAATTTTGGGATATCAACTACACGTATACATTTTTTTTTTTTAATAGGTAAAAACAATACAATAAGCAACCGGATTTGCTGTGTTGTAAATTGTAAAAATACTTGCAAAGAAACAGTGTAAATTATAAAAAATTTTAGTAGCAAAGTAGAAACTAAATCAAATAAATAAATGGATAGCTGTATAATAAGAAGAAAAATTACTTTAATTTTTGTAATAATAGCAGTAATACTGGAAGTAGCAGTAGACATCAGAAACTTGAAAGGTTTTAAATAAACAATAAATTATCATTTTTCGATGTTCTTCAAGATCCCTTTAATCTTAAATGTTTAGCAAGAACCAGATTTCTGCCTTTGATTATTGTATGTGGCTGGAATGCAATTTCGTGACTTACTGATAGGAAACCCGTTTAAATTCTATGTTTTCTTTAGAACAAAAATGAAAATATAAATAACAATTCTTCTGTTTATACATTTTAACTTCACGCTATTATTTAACGGTATTTTTTTATTTTAACAGAATAGGTTAACTCTTTAAAGACAACTTATTGGACTATACTTAGTTTTTTTAGTTTAAGCATTAAAAATATATAATAATAAATTATTGTTTCATTTGTTTTACAAATCCATATACTTTTATTAAAACTAGCATATATACTTTTTAATTACGAATTCTATTAAAAATTGTATTTTCAGTAAACGCAAAAATAGTCCATTAGTACATAAATGAATGGGCGCTGCTGTCACGCACGAAGCGAATAATTTTACTTTGTCTGTTCATCCCATGTCACGTTTTTTGTCCGCACGATAAGTCAATAACCGAAAATGAAATCACAAGGGGACAAGGACTATAGATTTTAAAAAAAAATCTTATGAAAAATGGGGGTTAAGGATAATGAAATTACAACAATCTTAAATAAAAACAAAAAGCGATAGAAACTTAAAAATTTTACCAAAATTCAAGATCTACAAGGGGAAATTCTTTCTCTTCGATTTGAAAAAATCTGTTTAAAAATGGGTAGAGTTTATGTAAGGGGCGTTGAAATTTAAAAAAATTATAAATCAATAACGAGAAAGGATGAAATTTTAATAAAAATCAAACTCTAGGGTAAGAAGATAAAGCCTATTAATTCTAAAAAAAAAAAAAAAAAAAAATTGAATAAAAATGGAGGTTGAGGTTTATCAACTTAAAATTTTTGGCAAAAATCAAGCTCTATCAGTAGACAATGCCTATTGATTTAAAAAAAAATCAGGGGACAACGCCTATTGATTTAGAAAAAATCTGAATAAAATGGGGGTAAACGGGAGTTGCAATAAAAAAAAATTCAAATTAAAAACCAAAAGCGATATCAACATAAAATATTTAGTAAAAATCAAGGGAATGATTAAATAAATAAAAATCGGGAAATTAGGAGGTAAAATGTTTTACAAAATCCTAACTCAAAAACAAAAAATGATATAAAATTGAAATCTTTAGGCAAAATCACGTTTTATAAGGGGATGAAGCCTATTGATTCTAAAAAAATCTAATTGAAAATGTGAAGAGAATAATATGGAATGCCAAGCATTATACAGTATGTCGCTAATGTATGGAATAAATTCATTATAATGGAAGTAGCTGGTTTTTCGAAAAAATGCTCGGACAGGTCAATTTTGTTTACTTAAAGCGCAATTTTTTAAATAAAATTCAATTTTCCCCCACTTCCCATTTTTGGGCAGTGACGTCATTGACAATTTTTTTAAATAGCAACCCCAATTTTTTTTTCTTGATTTTGATAGGTCTTGCAATTTCCTACTCGGAAACATGATATTTGAAATATCTGACATAACAATTTTTTTTGAAAAAAAGTCATTTCAAGATCAGATACATAAATTTTATGTTATTTTGAAACACAATAAATTAATAACAGATAATTATTTGTAATTAAATGCTTAATCTAACAAAATAATAATAAAAAAAATAATAATAAAAAGAATTTGTGAAATTGTCATTAAATTCGTTTTATTATTATTATTATTATTATTATTATTTTTTAAATTAAGCACTTAATTACAAATAATTATCTTTTATTAATTTATTGTGTTTCAAAATAACATAAAATTTATGTATCTGATCTTGAAATGACTTTTTTTCAAAAAAAAATGTTATGTCAGATATTTCAAATATTACGTTTCCAAGTAGGAAATTGCAAGATCTATCAAAATCAAGAAAAAAAAATTGGGGTTGCTATTTAAAAAAATTGTCAATGACGTCACTGCCCAAAAATGGGAAGTGGGGGAAAATTGAATTTTATTTAAAAAATTGCGCTTTAAGTAAACAAAATTGACCTGTCCGAGCATTTTTTCGAAAAACCAGCTACTTCCATTATAATGAATTTATTCCATACATTAGCGACATACTGTATGTATATCTTCATTATAGTTGTAAATTTGATAAATCAGTAGCGTAATTATTTCATATTGTAGAGGTCAATAAAGTTACATTGTAAAATAGTTTTTATTATATTTGAAAAATATACAGGGTCTAACGTTAACTTTTGACGTTAAACCTTGTATGCTCCATTAAGTTAGAATGAAGTAGAGACGATATAAATACTAATTATCGGTACGACAGATGGACGCACTTTGAGTGACGAAGAAGTGTAATCAAAATGGCGACTTACAGTCCTTATTTGATTTATTCTCTGTATCTGTAACGTGTGGAGGGTGGGTTACTCCCACGGCACTTAGGCCACATTAGGCCCATTGTGCATCCTCCTGAGATGATAGGCACCTCCTAGCTCGTGAGCCAGCCTACAGATTTAATGTAGTTGATAACGTCGTCAAGAGGTGCTTCTCTTATGTCGGACGGTATTAGCTGATACTCGCCGAATACAAATCTAATAAATGACAGAATCGAGCAATCGAAAACGATATGCTCGATGTTCTCATCTTCTTGTTCGCACCCTCTGCTGAGTATGGATTCTGACAGCACTATGATATGGAGATGCTTTTGTACTTGCTCTAATAACACCGATCTGCCAGGAACATCCCATTTAGGTTCCTTGTATGTTTCTATGTTTCTGACATAAATGGTACGTCCCTACGATGTCTCTAAAGAAACGTTTCTGGAATGATTTCTCAAGAACGTTTTAGAAACATCGTATTTATGTACAGGTATTTTATTTTCGTTCTAAATATTATTTTGAAATTATAAAATTAGTGCAATCACCTGAAATCTACAATAATATCAAACTTCAATATTAAATTTGAACATTTTGAACAATATTTTTATTTCACAAGACAACTGCTACAAATTTCCTTCATAAAAGAGTGCAAAGCAAATACGACAGAGATAAATATATCCTTCCTTCTGATTCAGCAGGAGAGTTCGGTTAATCCTCCGCGAGCTAAAAAAATACACTATTGACAGAAGCCCTCGTGATGGAATCTATTTCTTTGCATTTAAAGTGTAGCACTGAGCTACAGTACTTATAAAAATGTCGTTTCATTTATACAAATTGTATGGATGGAACGATATTTTAGATAAAAAGAAATAGACCTCATATTTGATTTGCTCGTGGAGTTATAACGGAACACGCCTACCGTATAATAGATCCAATGACAATTGACATATGACAGATATTTCATGAACGTTGACAGTTGAAAATAAAATGGTGTTTGGCCTCGCTTGTAATAAAGTTTGGATGAGTTTAAAAATAATAAACAACTTCTCTATAAACTTTTAAATAAACTAAAAGTGATAATAGGAGGCCGGATTGAAGTGTATAGTTTGTGAATTTCTGAGGGTAAAGCTACATGAAAAATCACTTTCAATTCGAAGTTTGATCAGGCCTTGCAAATGTAGAAACAATCGTTATACGTACAAGCTATTCAAGCCAAAATGAAGAAGGTAACTTAATTTCCCTTAACAAAATATGGCTTTTATACATTATAGTCTATTTAGGTATTGTATTTTGAAATTCACGGTAGCAATATTGTGTGTGAATTTATCAGAAGATGCATAGCTCCCCTCAAGGTACGAGTTGTGTAAGTTTTTTCATGCACTGGAAAAAAGGAAATCGCCAAGTTAAAAATGGCTAAAGCCATTATGGGTAATTATTTTAACTTAATATCAATTGTTTATATTGTCATTTAATTAAAACATTTTTAGATTCGGTAAATTGGTAAACAAAAAAGAAATAGAAATTAAAATAGATGCCTGGTTGTAGAAGGCTCCGGAAAGAAATAGACGCAATGAATCAAAGCGTAATAAATAACAATTTTAATTTTTTTGTCATTTTTTTTTTTAATAAATTTATGAAATGAAATAATAGATTTTATTATCCTACTAAAAAAACGTTTAAGTCATTTCTGAAACACGTTCCTGCAGTGGTATAAATATTTGCCTAGGACGTTTGAGCAACATCGCAGGATGTTCCACAAACGTCTCTGTGAAACGTCTCTAATACGTTACAAATGATGACATGGTCATTGCCAGAAACATCCCAGGTACGTTTGAGGGAAAATAAGAAACATGACAGAGACGTTTCTAATGTCCCAAGTGCATGTTTCTGGGACGTTCGTGAAACAATACTGTGCTATTAGGGTGGCAATGAGCAGTCAGAATGCCTGTGACTAGGCGCAGATTTTGTCTAGTCATAGTCAAGTATTTGTTTGCTGCAGAGTTGTCAGGATAATTTAAGAGCTCTCTCTGCAGTTTCTTGTTTCATCCCATCTTTCCTTGAATTTCACAAGGTAATGTTCTTTGATTAGGTCTGTCACTACCGATTTTATCAGGCCAATAGAAGGGCCACGGCTAAAAGTATTTGGTTGGCTGCTTTCTTGGCCAGTGAATCAGCAAGACGGTTACTTTTCGATATGGCGTGACCTTTGATCCATCTTAAAGTAACCACATTGTTGATGGATACTTCGGCCAAAGCTTCGTGATATTTTAGTACTAACCCTGAGTAAATTCGTGGTCTGTTCAGGGTGAGTAGTGCTTGTCTGATATCTGTATAGATAAGCATGTTCCTTCCAGTGATATTGTTTCTGGTTATTTCTTTTGCTGCTATGAGAATCATTGATGTTCCTTTTGTATATACGAGTAAATATGATTTTTTTGGTTTGTTTATAACTGTTAGCAAAGATGACCTGATAAGACACCCAATGTAATTTGCATATTAAATGTATGATATCTATGTTTACAAAGAATCTACAGATAGCAGTGATATTAAAATATAAATGAAGTCATACAGATGATAAAATTGTCACTCATGCGAATAACTCTGACATAAACTGTGTTTCTGTATTTACTGCTCTAAGTTCTAGTGGCCCTAGAGTGTAAAGATTAGTCAGTATTTTGAGGTAGATTCTCACTAAGCCAATAAATGTTAAGTTTATTTTGGGTAGATAATATTGTAGACTGGTCCGCAAATTATAGGTTTATGAACTAGCTCTGGTTTAAGTTAATTTTAATTGAGGTTATGGTAGATGCAAATTGTAGGTTTACACGTTTGTAATGCGGCTGAATTGATTCTAGAATGTTTGATATTAGAGTAAAAATGTTTGAATGATTTTTTTAATTTCTTCCAAATTTTTTGAATGACACTCATGCAGAACCCCCCCCCCCCCCCAAGCCTGAAATGCCATTTAAATGAGATTCAACCAGTGCATAATATAACTTTTAGTTCGTTAGCATGGAGAATATTATTCAGTTTTTTAATAATTAGAATTGATTTTAATTTTTTAATGATATTATTTACACATTACACGTAGATACATTCCATTTAAAGTATTCATCGATTTCAATATTGAGAAAATTTTCAATTACGTGCATTAGATTATCAACAGTTATAAATCGAACAGTTACTTAATGAAAGAGTCATCTTATCCAACCCTATTTTTATATTTTTTTGATCATGTTCAGCTAATTGCTTAACGTCAGTCCATGAATTACCTAAAAATAAAAGAACAGTTTCATTTGCAAATGATTAGATATGCTTTAAAACCACGTGTAAGCCATGCATTTATGTAGATTAAGAAAAAAAAAAGGACTACCTACTGTTCCTTGAGGTACATTTTGTTTCTACTGACTTAGCTCACTCTCAAATATTTAGGTAGGATTTAAACAGATTTAGAGTTATTCCTTTTATTCCTCGATACTCTATACAGTCAATCAATTTTTTATTATTATTGATAATATTGATATAATTTGTGAATGTAGACAATGGCATTTTCAGACAATAATTAGTTTTTTCTGAAAATTTCACTATATGAGTTCTGGTGAATTTTAAAAATAGCTCATAATATTTTGAGAGTTCTTTAATTAACTGTTCTTTATCTAATTCACAATCACGTGAAAAGTAAAAAGTAGGTACCTTGTTGATTTATTATTTGAATAACATTTGCATATCTTGACATGCACCCCAAATTACACAGCTATTACAACTTCATGATACCGTCCATTACAGTAATAAGGTTGGAACGGAATAAACAGAGCTATATGTTGAATGCAGTGGCGTAAATCAAAAGGGCTGCAACATTTAAAAAAAGGTTATGGTAAATTTTTGTGTTATATTTGGTATAAAAATATTTTGTCTTAAATATTAACACAAAGGTTTTATTAGGTTCATATTACGACTAAGACCAAAATATCCACAAGATATTTACGAAACGAAACAATCATTTAAAGCCTATACGCGTATATTAACTATATGATAAAACATTTATACAAGTTTTAGAGAATTCACAACTGGAGTACTTCTAGGATGTATTTGGAGCTCCGTCCATGACTTAATACGTAAGGTCAAGAAATAAATCTCTAAGAGTAATCAAAAGAGTAAATATTGGAAGCAAAACAGAATTTTTAAAAAACCCAATTCAAGTTTAGGTTAATCCTAAGAAGTATGTCTGCCAGTACACGATACACAAAAAAATATGTCACCACACGAAGCTCTAAAAAAATTATTTTGGCTCAATAAACATAAAGGTATTTCAGTAGAGTATTTCTTTAGACGACATAAAAGTGACTTGGTACTTTCCTAATACTGGCAACTATTGTTTTGCTTGACACTGTTGTGACAGCTCTTCAGTTGCCTTTGTGTGATTACTACAACTTTTCTATTAGTTTTCAGTTGTTTCCTGACTATGGAACTGCTTTACTCTTTAGTTATTCGTTCTTCGCTCCCTCCCCTGGTGTGCAATGCACGAGCCACTACTGATGTCTACATTAAAGTAGCTACAAACTACTTCTTTATTAGAAGTTAAAAAAATATATTATAGCAAAAAAGCAATAAGTATTTGATGTTGGAATAAAACAATATACATAAAGAAAGGAAGTAATGTAATGTTTACCTAATATGCATTGAAAAAGAAAGCAATGGCCATGAAGCAGTGGCATGCCTGACATATTATACTGGATTTCTGAACCCGAGTGTGTTCATTTTTCAAAGTAGAAGTCAAGACAACCTGCGAGATTTTGTTGGTTAGATGGCTTTTTGACAGGAGAAGAAAGGATAATACTCCTAGTTTTGTCTCGAGAGTAAAATCTATATTTTTCTACAACCATCAAGTTACCCTATAAAAGGGAATTTTAGATTTAACTCCAATAATAATTGTGGAAGTACGTGTATTTGATACATTTGGGGGAAGTTTAGTGTTTTTGATAAATTCCCATGGTTTTTGGGAAACTTGGGTCAATTTGTATTGACACATTTTGTAATATTTTAAGAGTTCAACCAGAGGGTTCATACGTAGACTCAACCGTGGGGGCACAGTACATCGATTTACCGGAACAGTAGTCCGTATAATCGTGGGCCATTGATTTATTGGCCATCTGGTATACTTATCACTGGTTTTACAAGGATGGTTCTTTGTCTAGATAGATGATTATGGTATCAATGAATACACCCTACTATCATACCATCAGGATTTATATAATATAACGAGGATTTTATTAACCGACTTCAAAAAAGGAGGAGGTTATCAATTCTTTCCGATATTTTTTTTTTTTATGTATGTTCAGCGATAATTCTTTAACACGGTGTCCGATTTCAATAATTCTTTTTTTGTTAGAAAGGGGATACTTCAGGGGTAGTCCCATATAAATTTGGTTAAAATCTAATTATTGGATCCATGAGAAAATGCTCAAACTCTTCATTTTTTATGTATGTTTAGCGATAATGCTTTACCACCTTGTCCGATTTATATGATTCTTTTTTTGTTAGTACCTCGGGGTAGTTCCATATAAATTTGGTTAAGATGTGGTGATGGCATCTGCACGTTTTTGAAGTCGGTTTTTTTAAATTTTTAATTTCTAATACTTGTTAAATTAAACATTCAACTCATTTTAAACGAGTGTTCCCAAGGTATTCTCAACATTATTTATATTTTTGCTCACAGATGTTCCAGTGAGTTTTTCTTTAATAACTTATGTGTTAAAAATTATTTTATAATTAATTAATTAAACACTTAATGACCTAAGTAGTAGCTAAGTACAATCAATTAATTATTTCTTAATTTAGTTAAATAAGCACTTAGTGTTTCGGTCTGGGTATTGACATTAAAAACATCGGGACCTAAGGTCTCGTTCAACACTTCAATTTTTAGATTTATTCTTTATAAAAAACAAGACTTAACTGAAAGTTAAGCAATCTCACCGTAGCTCTTTGGGGGAAATTAAACAATGTATTTTCACAAAATATTTTTTTACGTATTTCAGTTAAAAAAATTCACAGATTTACTTGTGTGATGCATTACAACAACAATAAACATGTCTGTTATGGTCCATTCATTTTTTATCATTTTACAAATTTACATTTACACCAAATGCAGTAGCTCTGTTAGCGATATATATAGGTGAGTAAACCCTCTAACCCAGGGAAGGGGGATGGCAACCTTTTAGCTTATCGCGTTGGACGGTTTGTTCTGAGGTAGGACGTCGCTTATATGATTGACATCGTGATTAACAAATAATAATTTTACCCGTAATATGTTCATTGTTGTTGTATAGATGGTCCATTTATTTTTTATCATTTTACAAATTTGTATTAAAACCAAATTCACTAATTTTGTTGGCGATATCAATAGGTAAGTAAACCTTCTAACCCAGCAAGGGGAATGCCAATCTTTTAGTTTAGAGCGTTGGACGGTTTACTTAGAGGTATTACGTTTCTTATATGATTAGTGACATCGTGATCATATAATACCTTTAACATTTAAATAATTTATTTCACCCTACGACCTTCACCCCTCGAGGAGTGGGCTGAAGTGGAACTATTAGGTCCGTATTTATAAACAGAACTTACCTGAGTCGGACTTGAGTAAGTCGTCCTTGAACTAAAATCGAAGTTCGGTTACAACGCCTCTAAAGTTCTAGGTGGTTCTGGTGTTAAACTGGTATTTAGAGATGGATATCAGCAAATCTGTAACTGTTATGTTTTTTTACGGATCTGTTACTACCCATCTCTTAATTCACGTGATATAACCGAACTTCGATTTTCGTTCAAGGAAAGTCAATGTTTAATTATTTAACAAAACATTTAGTGCGACCGGTTTCGAAGTGTCATCACTTCATCTTCAGGCTCGCCTAGTGGAAAGGAGAATATGTGGTGTAAGGTGTGTTAACTTGGAGCAAACGATATATAAAATAGTAAAAAAGAGAAAACTCATCATACTCTCCATCCACTAGGGAATACTACAAAACAAGTTTCATCAAATGTGGGGTGAAATAAATTGTAAAATGAACAAAGTTTACAAGTAATAAAAAGTTAAAAATATTTAAAAAAACAAATATTAGTCAATTGAAATAGTAAAAATTTAAAATATTCAAGACCATACAAAACAAATCACATACATTAAACAGATTAAAAGATAAGGCTTATTTTAAACAACCTTGTTGTTTTTTCAAAAAACTAACATTTTTGAAAGGAGACCTGTCAAGTTAGGGCCTCTACAGGTGGTGGCAAGTATTAACAAAAAAATTCTTGGGTAAACCCATGACAGGGTATAGGTAATAAGATGTAAACCATGAGTGAAGAAATATTTATTATTTATTATATAAGATTTGGGCCATGAACCAATCACCAAGTGTATGTGATGTTGTAGGAAGAAGAAAGAAGAAGAAATGACTGGGTTAACTGTTGTGAAGCAACTAAAGAATAAAAGAAGAAAAGAAGAAAATGACGGATGTGAATAACACACAATCTAACCTAATCTTTAAACATGCTCGTTGGTTTCTTGTGGGAAAAAATTACTTACTAAAATGTACCCCTTGCAAGAAAATATGTGAATAGAAATAAAGGGGGAGGTTAAAAAGGAAGTTAGAACGATAAATTTAGATTAGTGTTGAGAAAACAGGAGGAGTTTTTGACATTATCTGGGCATTTAAGCAACCAACAGGATTTAATTTTAAATTTCTCAATATCTCGAGGCTTTCGAAGCTATTAAGAGTAAATCTATGGTAGGAATTATGTAGGATTTCGAAACCTTCAGTTGAATCGAAGTCGTGATTTGAGTCCAGTAGGTGGTTGGCAAAATGTGAAAAACCTGTTGTATTTTGGTTAAGACAACGCAAATGTTCTTTTAAACGGATCTTGAAATTTCGAAATGTGCGTCCATCATAGAAAGAATGGCAAGATTTGCAAGTTAATTTATAAATTCCAGATAAGTCAAAGGGATCTAATTTATCTTTATTATGAACAAATAACTTATGTAATGAGGAGGGGGTTTTGAAAGATACTTTAAAGTGGTCTTTAAGTAAGCTTGCCACTTTATAGGATGCTTTTCCAATAAAGGTAAGAGAAATGTATTTCTTACTGGTGGTTAGTACATGTACCTTATTAGGATTGTTAATATAAACTAAGTTTTGTTGAATTTTATTTTGTTTATGTGTTAGCATTTTATCAATAATATCTAGTTCAAAGTTGTGATCCATAGCAATAGTTTTAATTATATTTAGTTCCTTATTAAAGTTTTCCGTAGACAGAGGAACGTTTAATAGCCTCTCTAAGTAGCAATTAAAGGCAGCCAATTTATGTGTTGCTGGATGGTTAGAGGTATTGTCTATAACTGTGCCTGTATGTGTTGGCTTTCTATAGATGTCAAAGTTGAACTTGTTATTATTGTGTAAGATTTTAAGATCTAAGAAGTTAATAGATTTGTTTATTTAAATTTCTAATGTGAATTTATTATTAGAATGTAAGTCATTAATATAAGTCAAGAAGTCATTTAATGAGTCTAAGTTACCTGACCACAAAATCAAAATATCATCAACATATCTATAATAGAATTTCACATTTGAGTGGAAAAGGTTGTTTTTAAGGATTTTTTCTTTTTCAAAATTGTGCATAAATATGTCTGCTAATATTGGGCTAAGTGGAGATCCCATAGAAAGTCCATTTGTTTGTGAAAAAATTTCATTGTTGAATGAAAAAAAGTTTTGTTCTAAACAAACCTTGAGAAGGTTCAAAAATTCTACTAGTTCAATATCAGACATATTCGAACTTGACAAATGTGATTCAACAAAACCTAGAACCTCTGGTATAGGAATATTTGTGAATAAGTTTGATACATCTAAAGAGATCAAAGAATCTGTATCATTAATGTGAACATTTTTGATGTTGTTTACAAGTTGTACACTTTTTTTGACTGTATGTGTAAAGTGATCTTTATAATGGATTTTGAGTATGTCATTCAACCACTTTGATGTATAATATGTTGGTGAATTGATATATGACACGACAGGGCGGATTGGTATGTCATCAAAATTGTCAGATTTGTGGATTTTGAGAAGGCAATATAGCCTAGGTATTAATTTGTGATCTGGTTTGAATTTATTAAACAAGGAATCATTGATCAAATGTGTACAATTTTTAAGGGTAGTTTTAAATTTGGTATTATACTTATTTAAGGGGTTAGTGATTATAACGAAACTGTTAGTGTTCAAAAAGTTGTAAACTTTAGACAAGTAATCAAATTTGTTCAGAATTAATAGACAATTGCCTTTATCTGCTTTTGTCAATATTAGATCATTATTTTTAATCTTTTTATTAATGTTTTTAATTAAATTATCATTAAAACTGCCTCTTGAAGAGAGATTATTTAATAACGTTTCTTTTTCTTTTTGAATATGTTAACTAATCCACATCTAAGATCTTCTTTATTGTCAATTATCTTCGAAAGCTAGAAATAACTTACTTATAAGAGTACACCTTGTAAGAATTTCATTCTGAATAATCCATAAATTCTCTAACTTATTTTATATGTAAGTAGTACTTATTTTTTATTTTATGTTATGGTCTTTAATATATTTTTATGAATGTTTTTGTTTGCCTATTTTTAAAATAAAAGCAACATATTTTGAAATGGAGCAATATATTTTGAAATCCCCTTTTTCTAAAATCGTAGATTCGGTTGCGCTCGTGGTATTCTAGGTAAAGCAGAAAATTGGCGTGTTTTATATTTCAAATAAATGCAGCTTTTAGTAAAAAATATAACCTTTGCATAAAAGTAAGGTCACGAATATATTTCATTATTGACCTATGCGAAGATATGAAAGAGTCATTATAACTTTGCCCAGTTTTTATGGGTCGAAGAATTTTATCAAGGGTGCGGCATATTTTTTCAGAAATTCACTGGAATTCTTGATGACGCTTGATGTTATTACAATAAGCCTTATTATCACAGATTTTTTTGTCAGTCATCTGTTTTGTACTATTTGTTGTAAAAAAAACATGTTAAAATAATAAAAAATAAAAAACATTATATTAAAAGAAGAACTAAATTAAAATAACGAAATAATAAGTGTTTCGATACAAAAAGAAACAAAACTGTGTTGTTGTGGAGTTTGTAAGAGTGATACACGTTATTCGTCATTTTAAACTAATACAAATTATTTTATAAACTTTTCAAAATCTTGTCTTCAATATCGTAAAAAAATAATTAAAACGTCAAGTAAAGTTCATATGAAAACATTTTCTAAAGCAGTGTGAGTTATGCAGAAAGTGTGAGTTATGCATAAAATGTGAGTTATGCAGAAAATGTGAGTTATAGGTGAAAAAATGTAGCCGAAGTGATAATGTTACAAAAGATACTTATATTTGCTCCCCGCATTTTTTTGAGGGGAAAGTGGTTCAACGGAAGAACATCCTGATCCCTTGAGTTTTCAAGAATTTAAAACAATTGATGAACCCATCAGTAAGGTAAGCTATAATTATTGATACAATTACACGATCTTTGCAGAAATATAATCTTAAACTTTAGGTGGCCAAAGCAAGGACAAATTTATTTGAGAAGTATAAAAAATGGATGTGAAAAAAACAAATTAACAATAAGAACGAAACTGAAACTTTTAAACAGGTACAGTATTTAGATTGTGGAAGGTCATTACCACTCCGTTTTTTTTTATTGTAAATATCATCAGCTTATGAAGAAATTCAAAGTATTGTTAATGGTAATTAATTAGAACAATTTCCAGATAATTCCTTATCTTCAGAAATGGACGTACTTGGAAGTAGCATAAATTATAAAAGAAACCACTAGAAGTGTAGAAAGTCAAACAGATTTTGTGAAAATGCGTCATAAGATTATTCAGGTTATTCAAATGAAAAAATTCAACTATAGAAAAATTTTGTTTATTCTATTCGTCTTGATCAATAATGTACTTTTTACACAAGTCTGCATTTTGAGCAACTCCAAGCTTTACATAGATTTTTAAGCCCAGCTTGTGAAAATTTCTGTATTGGGGTAGTCGAGAATCGAAAAGTAAACGTATTAAATATGATTTTAGACAAAAGCTTACATCAATGCAGCAATTGGTTTAAGTATTGTTAAGATTTCGCGTGGGCTATTTAATTGAAGATGTATCCTACAAATTTTGCACGACTTGCATATATTTTTTGTATAATGAATTTACCGCTCAATAAACGCCCATTCATGTTACCATCAAGCAAAGTAATAGCTGAAATATTACCAAAAATATTCCGATTTATAAAAAATCTGATGTGTCCAACACATGACTTTCCTAACTGGTTATTGTAGGCTTTTTCCGGTTATTTTGTATCACCCATTGCAGCATATCTATAAATGTTTAGAGGATAAACTAAATATATACATTTTCCACATACTTCTAACTCGAAACATTTTTCTATAAATATTCATTACGGTCCATTTTAGAAAAATCATGTAAAAACAAAAATTATAGAGATCAATATCGCAAACAACTTTTATTTGAACAATTTTCTTAAAAATCAGAATTTTGCACATTTTGTTTAATTTCTCGAATAAGGACCATTTTAGGAAAATTTTACAAAACACAAAAATTATAGATAATAATATTAGAAGTAAC
This sequence comes from Psylliodes chrysocephalus, assembly GCA_927349885.1. Classification (NCBI taxonomy): domain Eukaryota; kingdom Metazoa; phylum Arthropoda; class Insecta; order Coleoptera; family Chrysomelidae; genus Psylliodes; species Psylliodes chrysocephalus. Next base: position 38,414,590 of record OV651815.1, on the reverse strand, counting down.
TTTTATTTGAACAATTTTCTTCTCCAAACATAAATAACAGATATATTCCATAAAATATAAAAACGGCCTTCTATAAAGTACTCCCCCAGATGTTCCGACGTTGTCCAAAATCTAATCATTTTACGTCAGGCCGAAATAAAACTTCAGTTTAAAATTTAATGTTTTTTCCTTTATCCGTTTTTGAGTTTTCTTCAAAATTCGAAATTTACACATTTTCTCAAATATCTCGAATACGATTTATTTAAAAAAAAAAAATTGTATAGGATAAACATTATAGACAACTATATTACAAACAACTTTCATTTAAACAATTTTTATAAAATATAATTTTTTTACATTTTGTCAAATTTCTCGAATACGGACCATTTTAGGAAAATTTTGTATAAAACAAAAAATATTGATAATAATATTGTTAGTAACTTTTGTGTAGAGAATTTTCTTCTTAAAACGTAAATAACAGATATATTCCATAAAATATAAAAATGACCACTAATAAAGTACCCCCCAGATGTTCCGACTCTGTCCAAAATCTAATCAGTTCATTGACGCCGGAATAAATCTTAAGTTTAAAAATTGGTGTCTTTATTTGTATCGGTTCATGAGTTATGGGGCCGTTCATGAGTAGTAAAAAGAATAACAAATATCTACTAGTTATTGTTAATGAGTTTAAGAAATTTTGCAGAGCCCGTAAGAAATACTAAAACTAAACATGTGACGAAGATCTTACTGAATAATATGTATATCTTTGGTATTCCTAAAAGAATAATATCCGACCGAGGTAATGTCTTCACTTCTAAAACATTCGAAATCTTTTGTAAAACACACGGGATAAAGCATATATTCTGAATGCTGGTGCCACTCTTCGAGCCAATAGTCAATGTGAAAGGTTTGATAGAACCATATTAAACACTCTAACGTGCACGGCTGCGAAATCAGATGATGATCAGTGGAACACCTTTGTTAAAACGGTCCAAAGTGCAATAAATATCAGTTATAATACGGCAATTGGGATAAGCCCTCTAAAGGCCTTAATTGGTGCCAAAGGTAAAAGTATACCGGAACATCCCTTGCTTAGTGCTGTTTAGTTAAATAATTTACATTAAGAGGAATTAAGGAAAACACAGGCACTAGTAGAAAGCTAATACCCAAATTCAAGGGTCCGTTTAGAGTTACAAGGATTTTTCTAATGACAGGTACGAAGTTAAGGACACGAGAGAGAACTATAAACATATGAAGACAGTCATCGCTGTGAATAATATGAAACCCTGGATTATTTTTAGGGGTAAGTGCTTATTTATGTAAAATAAGGAAGGGGCAAGTTATGAGATATTTGTGTGCTTTTGGTTGAAAAATATACCTATCATCTTGACTTAATAGTAAATTGCATGGTAGGTATCTGTTGAGACAAGAGACCGTACAGGAAAGGCCAGGGAAAGGCCTCAGCAGGGGGGTTTTGTAGGTAGTGTATGTTCAGAGATTTAAGCCAACTTAAACAGTGTGCGTTGGAAAATTAGGTAGTTCATAAGAAACTGATAGAACCAAACTATGAGCTTAGAAAAAGTACAAGATAGGATGAAAACAATAATTACAAACTAACAAGGTAATACAATATTTATTTGTTATAGATTAACCTAATAAGAAGTCTAAGGACAGTCTGGACTAGAAGGATGGCCGAATGTTACGAAATGTCATTCCCCTGCCGTTGTTTAGTTTTTAGTCGACCCTCAAGCCGAACTCTTACCTCGGAGAGAAGAAAAATATTATTCAATAACTTTTATTTAGGCATTCGGTATTTGTATTTTGCAATTAAACGTTGTTTTAAAAAATATAAGTGTTAAATATTCCGAATTGTGTTTTGATATTTCAGAAATAGTTGTTATATTACTTTTTTCGTGGTGAGCTATGTCTAATTCCACTTTTCCTTTTTCTCATACTGTGCTACCAATATCATCATAAGCTTTCTAGTTTTTATCTTTTTATGTTTATTCTGTATTACTCTGCATGCTTGTCCCATTTAAAGAACAAAGTTTATTAAAAGCCTCGCTTAAACTTTATCCCTAATCATTTCCCTTCACATTCCAAATAATTTTAATAAAATAATTCGATAAACGTAGATAAAAACTGTGGTATTTCTTTTTAAATGCCACCTGATGTGCCGTCGATTGATTAACAAGGCGATATCAAGTCTTAGGCTAAATACTTCATCGATTTGCGTTGAGTTACCACATAAATCTTCTCTTAGTCTATCAGCTTATTATCTGGTGTGTTAGTTTATGGGAGGATATATATCATCGTTGCGGTATCTCTGTCATGGAGTATTCTGCTTCTGTATGTGTCACGGTGGTCGTTTGGTTCATTACCTTACAGTTAATCATGTAATCACTGAGACGTGCAAATGCGAATGTTGGATAGGGATTGTTGGCGTTGCATATTGAGCATTTTATTACCTATACCACGAATCTAAGTGGTTCTTTACGTAAACTGAAAAATGTCGTGTTACACCATCTTGTTAAAACCAAAGTAGGTATGATAGGATATTTATCAATAACAACTGCTTGGATGAATATTACGTACAAAAATCTACATCATCATTCGATAAATGAGGTTTAATAATGATGTTAATAATAATAGAAAAGGCTTGGAGCATTTAGGAAACAAAATATATATTATTAAGAGAATGTAGAGAACTTATCTGACACTCTAATACTTAGCGCAATTTTTCAAAGAACAGTAGAGAAGGTTTTACAGGGTTGTGAGGGCACTGTAAATTATTTCGATTACGTGATACTAACAGAGAAAGATAAGACGGAGCATAAAAAAATAATTACAGTTTTAGAGAAATTAGATAAAGCAGGGTTTAGACTTAATATAAAGAAATGTAATTTTTTTCAAAATTCTATAATATTGGGGCATGAAATTTCTTGTAGTAGGTTAAATAAAGTAATGTTAAAATAGAGGCTATCTTAAATACGTCAAGTCCCAAAAATGTAACGGAGATCAGAGTATTTACAGGCAGTGGCGGCTTGTGCCCAAAATTTTGGGGGTTCACAGTGACAGAATATAGATATCAGTACAGATATGTGAAAAAAAACTTTCGGTGTTTTAGAAAGTTTACAATATAGCTTTCTAAAACACTGACAGTTTTATACCTATATCTGGGCCGACATCTATATTCTGCTACCGTGAACCCCCAAAATTTTGGTCTCGAGCCGCCACTGTTTACAGGGATGGTAAATTATTATTTATCCCGAATCTTACTAGAATGATAAAACTCTTGTATGACCTTACTCATAAAAATATGAAATTTAATTGGACCGAAGAATGTGAGGTAGCATTTAATTCTGCAAAGAGAGAATTAGTATTCGATAAGATACAAGTGCATTTTGACCTACTTAAGCCATAAAGACTGGCCTGCGATAGTAGCCATTACGGTTTGGGTGCGGTGCTTCTACATGTAATGCATGATGGAATGGAAAGGCCGGTAAGCTACATTTCCAGGGTGATGTCAAACGCGAAAAAAAAACTATAGCATAGTACGTAAGGAGGCTTTATGTATTTACTGGGCGGTACTTAAATTTTACGAATATTTGGCAGGTAGAAGGTTCGAGACCTTAACAGATCATAAACTACTATTAACTCTCTTTGGAGAATTTAAAAGTTTACCATAGATGGCAGCAGCTCGTTTGCAAAGGTGGTGTATATTTTTATCAAGGTTTGACTATACGAAAAAATATATTCGTGGTAAAGAGAATGTTAAGGCAGACGCATTGAGTCGATTGCCTGTAAATAACACTGATAATTTGAAAGAAAATCAAAATGATTATTTTAGCTGTATAGAAAACTTAAATTTGCTTGAAAATGTACTTTTAGTTGATACACTAAAGTTGAGGGCGAAAACTCGTAGAGACCCTGTTCTGGGAAAAATCGTAAACTTTATAAAGCTAGGGTTTCCAGAAAAATGTTTAGACGATCTGGTGAAACCGTCTTTTATTCGGCGATCTAAGTTAACCATGGATCAAGGTGTGGTAATGTAGGGGTATCGGGTAGCAGTACCTATAAAAATTAGAGATCAGATACTCATTGAACTACATAGCACAAATGAAGGAATTTCTAAAATGAAGGCAAACACAAGAGCATATTTTTGGTGGCCTTCTTTAGATCGTGATATAAAGAAAGAGGTTAATATTTGTATGGCTTGTTATTTATCAAGACCTGATCCTACTCAGGCGACTCCTATACCATGTTTAAAAGCGGGAAAGTTTTTTTAAAGAGCGCATGCAGACTTTTTGGGCCCTCTTCAAGGAAACATGATTTTATTAATAATGGATTCATATTCTAAGTGGCCTTTGTAATGAAAAAAATTAATAGGGTAGCTACAGTTTAAAAATTTCGTGACACATTTGCCAGGTTTGGCCTACCGAAAGTAATATGTACCGATAATGGGGCTCAATTTACTTCGGAGGAGCTTTCTCAGTATCTGTCGAACAACGCTATTAAACATTTAACGTCCCCAACGTATAACCCTGCAACTAACGGCTTCGCATAAAATGCGGTGCAGTCACTAAAACGTAGCATTAGGAAGATGACGAACAAGAGCACTGCATAGAAGCAGTTTTACAAAGATATTTATTCCACTATAGGAACTCAGTACATATCACTACAGGTGTGACCCCTTTAGATTTAGTTTTTAAAGGTTACAAACAGTTTTGATTTACTTTTAGAACAGCAAGTTAATAGTGTTAGACCAACTACTAGGAAAAGAGAAGAAACATTTGTAGCAGGAGATAGGATCTTAGTAAGAGATTATAGATATCCTAATAAGAAGAAATGGATTAAAGGTATAATAATTGAGGTATTAGAAGATAGGATTTTCCTTTGTAAAATTGTAGAGGAGAACTTGACTTGGAAACGTCATATGAATCAGATATTAAGAGAAAAACTTGATAATTTAAAAGTAAATTCTGAAGTTGATGAATTTAAAAAGTTTGAGGCGAGTCCTATAATCACCCAATCTGATTCTGTGACGTCTCCTGCAATAAATGTGTACTATCCTACTAAACCTGATGTATCTAATGTTAAGCTTGATATTATTAATGGTAAAAAGCTAGTAAGTGATAGTGGCAAAACTAATAGTGAGAAGAAAGAAAACATTTACGTAGCCAGAAGTGCTTCCTAGTGTTAGTGTCACGTCTAATCGGCCTAGAAGAGTTATTAAAGCCCCCGAGCACCTCGATCTTTGAGAGGGAGGTATTGTGGTATCGCGAGAAATGGATTACGAAGTCAAGATGAAGGTTGGCATTTTTGGATGTCAATGTCAGGTGGCAGTCCAAGCCGCACTTATTTCTGTATTTTTGGTCTGTAAAAAAGATAGTATAATTAATCGTTCGAATTCTGAAAGCATCCTTTTATTAATACTCCAATCGAACTGGTTATTACAGTAACGTAATTTGAATTGAGATAAAGGTTACTTTTATGTATGAATTTGAAATTTTATTAAGAACTGAAAAGTTCAATTTGAGTGAGAATTGCCATCCAGCCTCCAGACATACTCAAAATTACAAACAAGCAAGTTCTGTACAAAAAATATAACGGTTTAGTTTATTTCTTTTCAGTTTATTTTTTTCTTTTCCATATTTTGCAGTAAAATTTCTCATGTTGTGTAAAAATTCCCACAGGTTGGCAACACTGTGCAACTACATGACTACACGATTGCGTATTTGAATTCGAATCTGAACTAACGCACAGTGCTGTCGCATGGAAAATCTAAAAAGGAGGTCAAATTGACCATATTAATAAAGACACCTCAGGCATTTAATTCAATATTTTAAATTTACCTCCATCACTAAATAACCTGATAAATGAAGTATGATATTAAACAAACAAATGTTAATTTGCAAAAATGCATCAGTTCCAGAAAAATATTGCATCCACCCCAAAATTCCTACTAGAGTCAAAGTTTCCGCAAAAACGGGAAATTTAAACGGCAACACTGCGCACATGGCTCCCATTGTGCGGAGACACAATCGTCTCGTTTCGGAATATACAGTATGTTTACCCGACGCATAGTATATTTGGATGTGAGTGGTTTAAAGAGAGTAATTGGTTTAACCACGCGCTTTCGATAGCAACAATAGGATATTGCGATTTATACTCTTCGACGTATATTCTATTTCTCCCTATTCAATAGCATTGCGTTTCTATCATATTATATATAATGAATTTAATACATTTATATCCAGTATAACGTGATTACTGTAGCAGAATTCATTAAATTTGTTAATTATCTCAACCAAAATCATTGATAATTGAGTTAGATATTGTGACGCAGAGCCGTCTCTGTACTTTGTTTACTCCGTGCTAGCGCTGACCATATAAAGACAAACGCACCGCTTCTCGAAACTCTGGAATGATCGCGTTGCGGCGTATGAGTCATAGAGAGGGACTTCCCGAAGCTATTAGGTCACCTAGAGTATTCTGATACAGAGCTGGACTTATATAAATATCCGCTACTTTGTCTATAGGAAAGAAAATACAATTTAAGTGTTGAATAGTAATGACAAATTGTAATAAATAAATTAGAATTGCGAGTTATAATAGTGTGTCTAAGTATTAAATAAATGAATTAGTATGTTATAAATAAATTGTACATAAAGTTGTAACTAAATAAATAAATATAAATAAATTAAACAAACGTTACAATATGTTTGCTGTTAGGTCTCAAAATAGGTCAAACTTGAGTCACGACTTCGTTGGTGGAGGTGTAAATAATATTAAAGTTAAAAAAATAGTATTTATTTTCAGAAACTTACCAGGGAATTATCTCTTCTATTAATATTTCTCATTGCTTAAATTAGATAAATATTTAAAATTCTAGATATCCAGGTATGTTTTTCGTACTACATACAGAATAATATACCAAAGTGGCCCTCCAAATCTAATTCGTAGTGGATAAGTGGAAGTGTCGAGAATTGCATATGTTTGACGACATCGCATTCCAGGACATGTATCGCATAGTGGCTAACGAGCTACTACGTCCACTAGTAATTACCCCTAATATTCCAAACCCTAGGATGGTATGCGTACACGTTCGCAGGTTTACCCATACCGACAGATTACGGGAATAATTATTATTCGCGACCGCATGTTGCAGGACAGCATTCAAGAGTTACAAGCTATTTGATGATAAGAAAATAGCAGAAAAAGTACAGTAAAGAGGCCAAAGGAAGTGAAATATGAACAAGAATAATGTAGCAGTTAAACGTAGTAGGCGAAATTTTTTTGCAAATGATTGAATCGTTTACTATATCGAAAGGAGTATATTTTTAAATAATAAAATATCGTGAGGAGACTTTACAAAATTATATCATTGACAATTATATTAATAACTACATCAACATCAATATATAGCGTATTACTAAATTTTTGTTCTGATTTAAATACCTGAAACACTTCCCCTAAAGAAAAAAAAAAATGATAACGTAAATCGATATGTTTTGTGCGATTCTGATTAGTAGCGTTAGCAGACATGCTAATAGAACTTTGGTTATCATTATATACCGTTACTTGTCCATCTTCTACACCAAGTACTTTCAATAATTTTTTTAAGAAAATTCTTTCTTTGACTTTTTATGAAAGAGCAACATATTCAGCTTCTATGCTCTATAGGGATACACATCGCTGTTTTCTGCTACTCCACAAAATTGGTCCATTACCGTAGGTAAAAATAAATCCACTGTAGGAACGTCTATCTATGTTGCTTCCACCCCAGTCTGCATCAGCAAAAACACAAGGTTTTTTTTATGGTTTGAATATGAAACTCTTTTTCAGGTTTCCTTTTGAGCACCGAAGTATCTTTTTTCCGTGTTGCCTCAATTTCATAGTATAATTTGTATTGAATTGGCTAAGTACACTAACGACAAAATAAATGTCTGAGCGTGTACATGTAGATAAATACAATAAGGCACCCATTAAGCTTTGTTATGGTAGATCAGGTAATTTACAATTTTTGTTTCTACCTACGAATTTTAGTTTAGATTTTATAGGTGTACGAGCTACTTTAGCTTCTTGCATAAGAAATTTATTAAGTAGATCTATTATATATTTTCTGTGGTTTATTCTAATCTCTTCCCCTTGCTTGGTAATTTCTATGCCTAAGCAATAGTTGATTTTACCCAAATCCTCTATTTTAAAACTAGTAGTAAGCTGTTTCTTAAGTCTTTCTTTTTCTTCCAAATTGTTATAAAAAATTACTGAATCATCCACATATAGGACTATAGTCATTATAGTACCATTTAAATTAAATTCTGATTGTTTGTAACCTAAATTTAACAATGTTTCGTAAAATGTGTAGTTGCAGCTTGTTTTAAACCATATAAGGATTTCTACAGTAAACATACCTTCTTGGAGTTTTCTTCAGTAACAAAATTTTTCTGTTTGACTCATATATACTATTTCTTTAAGATCCATATCAAGAAAAGCTGTATTAACGTCCATATGTTCTATTTTAAGATTGTATTTAGCTGCTTTATCAATTAGTAGTCTTAGACTTTCTTTTAGAAATCCAGGCGCGAAGGTTTTATCATAATCGATTCCATAGGTTTGTTTGTATTCCTTAGCAACTAGTCGGGCTTTATATGTAGTCACATTACCACTAGTATCATTTTTAGCATCATCTCTACTAAATGCGTTAGATACACTAGCTGGATCGGTTGGTAAGCAATCACTTCTAACTTGGAAACTTACAAAATTAGAAAATTATTTTCTTTTTCTGATGCAAACAGGATACCTAGGATCTTCGACGAGTTCTGCGGGTTAAACAGTGGTACCATCGACATGCTTATTTGCTATTTCTTCTTTAACATAATCCACAGAGTCAGGTATTTCTTCAGATTTTAAAATTACAGATTTAGGATTTTTAGTAGTTAAAGTATTTTCGAAAAGAACAATATTCTCTTCTAATAAGTCTTTCTTTTTAGAAAATGTTTTAAAAAAGATTACACCTTTAGCTCTGATGATTTTATTGTTTTTTGTCAATAGTTTATAGCAATTATTATCTGTTGAGTCTTCACATTATCCAATAAAAGTATGCTCAACAATAATTTTAGCATCCCATTTTTCCTTTTCTGACATGGAACCTGTACCATGGCTTTACAACCAAATACACGTAGATGTTTTAGATCTTGTACTTGGTTCAGGAATTTTTTCTTTTAATGCAACTTCGATTTTTCACATAAACAGCGGTATTACAGGCTTTTACCCACAAATATTTATCATACATTATCGTCGACATCGCAATTTTACAAATAAATCTATAAGCCTGTTCAGTGATATAATTCTGCTGAGGAGAATAAGGCATTATAATTTCAAACCTAATACTATTGGAACTTAAGTATTATTTCAGTTTTCGGATATCATATTCTCTGCCTTCATCGAATCTAAGAGTTTTAATTTTCTTATCAGATTGATTTGCAGCAAGTGCTTTAAATTCTATAAATTTTTTGTAGACTTTATCTTTGTAAATAAAATACACAAATATTTTTCTAGAGTACTTATCAAGAAACGTTACCATGTATTTAGAGTTTCCCATCGACTTCTTTTCCCACATACATCGGAATGAACTATATCAAGAAAAATAGCAGCTCGTCGTTGATGCAAGGATCAAAGTTGTGCGCAGTATACTGAAGGCCATAACTAAGTTCTTGATTTGTTGCATACCTTAATTAACTTAGTGTCCAAGGCATCTGTACCATATATTAATTGACATGGCATCAGTCTGTACCTTTTTTTCTTGAACCGCTCAGTACAATTTGACCTTAATCTTGTAGTCGTCTTTCTGGTAAATTTTACAACCGTTCAATAAAATCAACTATTAAATCTTTACCTGCCATCTTTGAAACATCGAGGAAATTAACTGCCAGCTCAGGAAAATATGCTACATCTTTTATTGGTTTTAACCCACTATCAGTGTAAATTGATATGTCACTGACATTAACAGATGTGATTTTGTTACTGTTTGTCATACTAATTTCGGATATACATTCTACAAAATATTTTTAGCAGTCTATATAGAATACCGTCATATGGCATGTAGCACCAGAGTCTATAAACCAACGCTTACAGTTAACGGATAAAGCTGTATCACATCTGGTGAATATCACGATTGGATTATTGGGTTTTTTCTCATTCTGCTTAGGAGTTGACTTTGAGTAACACTCTTTTCTTTTATGACAAACTTTGTTACACTTGGTATATTTATATGGAAATCTTTTCCTCTTTTTAAAATTAGAGTTTTTTAGATTAATTATTATCTTGTCTTCTGTAACCTTCTGGCAGTTGTTTGCTTTTGACGATTGAATTAGTTATCGTGCTACCACTATTATCTAATGCCATTATCATTGGTACAAAAAATTCTGAAGTCCATTTAGAAGAGCTGCAGCCGAATCTTCATCAGCTAATTGTTGAGCAATATTCATAACATCCGATATGTAAGAAGACATGTCCGGATAATCACTTAAAGAGCATTTTAGAAGTTTTTGTCTGAGGCGTAGACGACCCAGTAGACCCTTTTGCTCATAAAGCTTTGCTAAATTGTCCCAAGCTTCTTTCTTTCCTTTTAAACTAGATATATGGACATAAAGGTTTGGAAAAACCATTAAACATATCTTGGCCATAGTTTTCTTGTCTCCCATATTCCCACAGACCTTCATTTTTAAAAAACATCTGCATTATCAGTCTTTTAGTTATCAGCTTTAACAAGTTTGCAATACGCTAGCTCAGTGTGATGTCATTTAAAGGCTTGTACTTGACCAACATAATAAATTTTAGAATTCTTGGGCCATTCAGCTAAAATGTAATCTCCCTCGCAAAGTTTTTTCTCTTTGGAAATCTTAAGAGGGCTGCTTATCTCCGGGACCTGTTCTTCAGAATCTGAATCGGAATATTCGTCAGAATAATTAAGTTTATTGATTTTTTTTTTCCTAAATAGAAGTTCCATACTTCCCAATTCATAATGTCTCATTTAAAGTGCATTTATCGCAACTTAGTTTACGTAATGATAATACATATATTTGACTTTTCTTCCACCCAGCACACCTGATGAACCTTCATAGTACCTTTGAAAGGTTGTAGGTTATTGGGAACCATAGCATCAAATTTTGCTATCTGTGGGAGTTATTTCTTCAATTTGAATCCCTGGGCAAGCGTCTCTCAAATGAAAAAGAAGTGCATTCATATTTGGTATGTCAATGCCACAAGCTACCAGTCTATCAGCGGTTCTTTTTAGACAACCTCCTACTCCATCTACAGCTCCTTTACCATGACCACTTTCAAAATAGTACCATGAAATTACTTCTACTTCCAAAATACTTGCTAGCTCTGTACCAATTAACTGGAACATTGTTTTATTTCTATATTGTGTGCTGGGCCCGTCACTACAGAAATGAGCCCTCTTTAAATATGGTAATTTTCTTTTAATCGTTTCTAACAATGGATTTAAATACCCTAAAATAGCCGAGGGGTCATGTCGCAAACTTTCTGAAAAACGGCAATACGAATTTGATACAATTTCATTGTTTTCTTTGTAGTACCAAACCACAGTTTGCATGGAAATCTGCGGTTTTGAACTGCCAAAATGTGCACTTTGAACTTCTCTATAATATTTGCAGTTATAGTTTTCCGAAAAGTCTACATGAAGTAGGAATTCTTTCTCTGGCTCTAAATGGTCTCGTAGATACCAAATCATCTTATATTGATGCTTCATATTCAAAACGTGTATCATATATTTCGGAAATCCTTCCTTCAGAAGCTTTATCATTTCACCTTTCGTACACTTAACTTCGTCTTTTAAAATTCTTTTGCATATCTTCTCCTTTTCTTTTATTTTCACATTGAAACTTTTCGTTATCCATTTCTTAAAAGATGTGTTTTCATTTGCATTAAAAGTATTAAACTGAAATGTTTTATCTTTACACATTAAACATTTTCTTTCTATGCATTCCTGTCTTGCTTCACAACAAATAGTTTTCAATAATGCTTCTGGACTGCTTTCATTAATTATTTGGAGTACTTTCATTTTTGTAACTAGTAAAAGCATATTTTCGTGAGTAACACATAGACAAGTATCTCTCTGATGTACCGTCGGTATTATTACCCAAAAAGGTCTAAGCTTATAAAATGTCGCATAACTAAGTTTTACCGATTCAGAATTTTCCGAAGCAAATTTTTTGTGCAAGTTTTTCAGTGATTCTGTAAGATAACGTTTTTGTTTTTTTATTTTTTTGCTGTGACTGTATCCTTTTTACCAGGACACATTCGACTGTTGTCATCCCTTTCATAAAATTGTGTTACAACTTTTCTTAAGTCGGAATGCGTTACATTTTTTGGTGTCTTTTGTTGTTTTATTAATTTGTATGACCCGAATTCTTGTGTGACTTGATGCCACAAACGGTATTTTTTAAAGAGTGATCCTGTGGTGAATTTAAAAAATTGTCGTTTCTTTTTATAGCTATTACCTAATTTTTCAAAATTATTATGTAACTGTCTTTTTAATACCTCCCCAAATAGTAAGTGCTGTTTTATAACTTTATCTACTTTACGGCCTTTAGTAAGATAGTCCACTTTTGATTTGGGAGAAGAAGATTTCCTCTGTGTTGCGTAACGTTTTTTTATTCTATAATATTTAGTTTTATATCTCAGAGCTTTTTTTTTATATTTCACTAATTCGTGTTCAATCTTTTTCAACTTCCTTACAGTTTCTGAACGCTTTCTTAGTACTCGTTTTCTTCCTGCCATTGCTCTACCTGACCCTGCATTACTAGCATTCATATTGTTTTCATTGTCTGAATTGTTCATAGGTGTACCTGGTGGTGTATAGTCCATTAAAAATCTATTTTCTCTGTCAACTGCTTTTAAGTTATCTCTGTATTTCTTTGAATATTTTATCCATTGTTTTCTTACATGTCGTTTTTCTCTGTTATTTAACTGATTTACCGACTTTATTTTTCCCTCCACTTTTCTTTTGTAGTATCGCTCTCTTTCTTTTTGTTTAGCTTGCTCATGTAGCTCTGGATTATTCCTAATTGTTTCCCGTCTTCTTTGTTCTGACTCCCTTTTCTGACGTCTTCGCTTTTCAATTAATTTATCGGTTATTTTTGCCATAATAGTTATCTGAAAAACAAGCAAAAAATCTTTACATCACCTCCATGGATTTCCATCATCTCCATGGACAGCTAACATCATGGAAATGATGTCCATGGTGATGATGTTTTGAAACTAAAATGATAAATTTTTAAATAATATTAAATTTAGGTCCCATTAATTTCGTAGTAATAAAGATAACACCTTAAACAAATACTACACAAAAAAACATAGACGTCAAATAATAAATTATGTCGATTTTGAGGTACACGGAGATGATGCTTAATAAAAATACTCACCAGGTATCCAACAAAATACGATGTTTTTCATTGACACTCAATAACAAGTTTACTCTGTGCCTTCTCAAATACGACTGACTGTTAAATTCAAAGATGCTGCTGATATCACGTGGTATATAAAAAACTCCCAGACAAAAATATTTCTATTTATTTTACGGTCCATGGAGGTGATAGCGTAGGTGGTTACACGTATTTAGGTAATATTAGTAATTGTTTTTACAGTTTGAAAAACGAATCTTGGTCAAGATGGACCTTTATAAACTTAAAGATATAAAAAAATGAGTTTTGAGATATTTTTTTTAATAGGGTTTCATAGTACGAACAGTTTATTGCTGAAGGACGTGTTGGTTACAGTCCATGGAGGTGACGTTTGTTCTATATAATTTTAAAATTACCATAAAAAAAATTTAATCTGGTGATTTTTATATAGATCCTAAAAAAACCAACTTTAGGTTTCTAGGCTCAATATTTTATTTAACCAGTAATAACAAACATTTTGTTTTAAGAAGTGAGTTACCGCATTTTGACCTTCCCTTGAAGAATGACCCAAAAATCAAATTTTGTTTTATTTCCAAAAATTTTCAACATTAAAATTTTTCGAAAGCGGTCGACTTTAGAGCGTATGATCAAGACTAACTTTTTTGTGTAGAAAACATTGGCGGTTCAAATGGGCGTCTCAGAACCGTACCTTTTCCAGTGGCGTAGATTTTTTTTTTTCAATTTCAACACCCTGTATCTCGAAACTGGTGCATTTTAGAGGGTAAGTTAATAAAAACGTTTTTTCATATTTTTGGACGAGCTATTACGTACTGAAGTCCTGCGCATATAATATGAAACACCCTGTATATATAAAATTAAATCTGAAATGAAATTATATACAATAATTTTTCCTTAACTGAGTTTGCTATGAGAACAATTAAACAATTTTTGTCATGTCACTGTGCTCATGTCAAATTAATTTACCTATTTTATTAAAAATTACAAAAATGAGTAGTAACATTACGGGCACTCCCCTAGAAATTAGAGAAGCGTAAAATTTAGCGTCTTTGAATTTGAGTTCAAAAAAATCAAAAATGGTATATCACATTTGAGAATTCTAATCGGTATGTAATATTTTATACACTTAACTTTAGAGGCCGTGGCTGATAAAGTACTTTATGAAATACTCGTATATACAAAAGTTCTACTTTTCTACTGTTTTTTGTCTGATAAACGGTGTTTTATGACACATTCGAATAAAAAATTATTTTTAATACTATTGCTTTGATTTTTCTTACTAAGTAGAATGCTATTCTTGGACCTGCTTCATCCTTATATAGTACCTTCGAATTGTCATTTGAGATTAAGAGCGTACGTACAATTTTTCGAGTATAGGAGTTTCAATGCTATTCTTTTTCCCAAATTATGAAAAAACTAAAGAATATTTTAAAAAAATTTAAAAGTACAATAAAGAACGTGTTGATATCTAGAAAAGTGCTGGCTTGGCAACATCGTAATAATTTTTTTATGGAAACAGAGGGCGGTTGAAAACTGTGAAAATAACAACAAATTTTCATTTAATAAAAATAATAAGTCAGCTTTTTTCGTTTTTTATATAAATCTACCACTTTCCAAGGTAATAAATCAGAAGGAAAATTACCGAAAACCGATTTCAAAAAGGTCTGTTAGTTTTTTTAGAAAATGGAAAAAGAAACAACTCTTTTTAATCGAGTTAAAATTCTTTACTAAATTCGCTGTCTTTCTTCCACGATGTCCGATCTCCATCTTGTTAAAACTCGATAATTATAGACGGATTAAGGTATTTTGTACCTCACACGTGCATGTGACTACATTTAAATTAAAACATTTGTAAATGTTAAAAAATTTAAGAAAGATTTTGTAGAATATAAATCTTTTTTATAAAGATTAGTAAACTTTGCTGTATATATACGATATTCTAAAAGGTAAATCACATTTATGTGATTATAATTTTTTTTTAATTATTTTCTAATATATAATGGATTGCTCTTTAAATATATATACAGTGTCTCGCAAAAAGCCTGCTCCATATGGAACACTTTTTATTATCACTTTTTTAAGAAAATATTATTCTTAATATTCCTGAAATTCACTCGTAAGGGGGTGAATTAGGGAGAGTATTATTATAAAACTTGGTGTTCAATTTTAAACCTGAAACTTTCTTTATTTTAAATATAAATTAGGATGCGCAGTGAACTTGGTACCCACATTTTTACATATAAAATTAATGTAATATAATGTATATAAGCCCATATAGTACTTTAATAAAATTAATCTAGTTTATTATATACTTTTTTACGTAGATTAAAAAAGTTTAAAAATTTGGTGCTTTCTTGGTGCGTCGTATGATTTCTTTGTATATGTTTAGGTACAGATAATTATTGATACTGACAGTTTATTTTTAAATCATTAAAATAATATTTTGTTAATCCAAAAAAGGCAAACAAAAAAATTCTTGCCATATACAGTGTGACAATAAAAATTAAATATATAAATATAGCATGTTTCCCGCCTAAATATTTTGCAATGACGTTGTTATATTGTTATGCGTAATTATTATTAAGGTTTTTAATTAAACTATCTGCATGGAATTTTATTCTTGATATAGATGACAATATATCTTTCATCATTCCGCATTCTGTCAGGTCAACTGTGTAGTCCGTATTCTCTTCATTTCCTAACTTTATACAAAAGTATTTAGAACAGTTCTCGTGCTTACCAAATACATGATATGGGCTATTAGATATGTCAGGCTTTAGATTTGTTATTTTATGTTCCATTGCAACTTCAGATTCTCGATGGTGTTTAGCAGCTTTGTCGATAGCAATTCGTAGCGTTAAAATATTAGATTTTAACAAACTACGCAATTTGACTGGAACTAACTTTCCTGCGGTACTGTACCTTTTTTCTGCAATATCCCGCAAACGTGCACAACAGCTTCTCAACAAATGGTTTCGGCATTCTATTTTTTCTACTACCATGTTACCATATGGCCTGCTTTCTAATATTTTTTGATAAATACTGCTATCTCCATCAGCAATAAGATATTTATATCTCAATCCATGCATATACATACTACAGTGAAATCCATCTAAAATAGTCTTACTTTCCATTTCAGTTGAAGACCCATCCCAATTTTTGTAGCATCTATGGTCCTTCTCCTCGCCAAACAATTTACAAAAGGAGCAGTATTTGTTTTTTATACTTAAATATAAAATTTTTTTAGTGCGATATCCTATAATCGCACCTGCTCCTAAGTTTGAACTATAATTAGTCTTATAAGACCGTTTCGCCCAAGATCCGTCAGCTACTACCGTTATTAATGGATAACCATTCTTATCAACTTCCCCATTCTCTTTTGCTAACGTAGCTTTCTCTTGTCCAGCTTCTATCATCGAACTCCAAGCAGCTTTATGGTAATAGTCCCCCAGATCATTTTGAATATTACGATACATCCGTTCAAGTATAGGAGGTAACTCCGACAACTGACTTGACCCAATTCCAATCGAAATAGCTCCTTTAACTGCTAAGGCATTAATTCGAAGTGTTTTGCTTTGAGGGTTTTCACTATTAATGCTAAACGTTTCTTCGCAGATGTTGCAATGCAACAAAAATTTTGAAAGTAGGCCTTTTTTGAACTCTTTAACTATTTTGACGTTGTCACCACTGCAGTGAAATAATCCATGATGTGGTAAGTTTAACACCTGCTGAATTAGGTACTGGGCATCCACAATTCTCAGACCTTCCAAACAAATTTTATTTCTTTTTGTTCTAAAATAAAAAAATTACATAAATATTTTTACAAAATATAAATAATAACTTGATTAACTTTTTTTCATTTCGGCTTTGTAGGTATTTATCACCCATTGAAATATACGGATTTAGTAATATACATGATTACTTTTTATTTTTAAGTTTTTCCTCAACGACACTATCCCTATCTAAATAGCTTCGCTTTTGCTGACGGTTGTCCTCCTGACGACTTGAAGATGGCGTAGCCAAAATATCTACAGGAAAATTGGTGGTAGAAGTGGTACTGCTACGAATTCTAAAAATATTGTTATTTAAAATTGTTATCTAAAACTATTATAGTCTATCAAAAAAGCTAAGTGGTCTCTATATTAACACAGTTATTTTCTTAAATGAGTAAAATCAAACAGTAGATTCTCATACACTTTTATTAAAAAATTAAAATTAAAAAGTCTGCATTACAATTGTTTCGAAGTATAACTTCTTCTTCGAATGTGACTTATTTACATTTCGGTGCCTAATATACAGTGTGTCTACTTAAGTTAGAATCATATGGAAAAAAAATTATTGATTTTAGGAAAAATAGTTATTATTCATAAAAAGTTCTGCATTATCTAAAACCTTGAATACAGTCATCAAATATCAAATTGTTTCAGTGGTATACGAGGTTTGTCAAAAAATATGAATTTTGCTCAAGAGTAAAGTACGTTTGTTTCTGACAAAATCCAAAATTTTCATTGTATATATACTAAGTAAACTAATATAAGTGGGATAAGAGCTATATTAACGTACGTATGCGAAATTTGCACAACAAGTGCGTAGCATGAGTTGGGCAATCGCAGAAGTACCTTAATAAACCGTTATCACACGTATACTCTACAAATTTTTATCTATGCCTCTAAATGTAAAAATAAACGCTCATTATAATTTTTGTCTAAGACTTTAGGGTTATTGTTTTCCACCACTACCTACATGTCGATTGGCGACACATCGAAATGTTGGGTAGCGGTTCTAACAATTGAATAAAAACGTTTTTTTTTCTCTTAGCAACGATAATATTGTCATAAACAATGAGTCAAAAATAATTCATTTTTAACGTATTTTTGCATTTTCTAGTAATAAAATGAGTGATTCGGAAAGTTTGTCATCTGATATTGAAGAACAAGCTTAAATAGTTATTTATACAACAAGTGCAAAAAGTAAGTTTGACTAGCAAAAGAAGTTTCGAATTTCTTTAAAACACTAAGCTGCTCTCCGCTCTTAAAAATATAAAATAGATACACAAATAGTGTCTAAAGTTGTGCATAAATTTCACGTACTTCTTACATATTATACATAGAATGCAGAGCATAGAATGCTTTTCATTATTAGACTATATTATAACATAAAACATTTTTGTAAAATTTTGCTTTACTTACTTTGATGTATTGACTACCGGAAGATTACTTTCCACCTCAGAATAATTTTCCATTCTTTTTTTCAAGAACCTAATATATAGAACAAAAAATAAATCAATATTATTTAATTTTAAATATAAATTGGTATTACCTTAATCGAGCCAGTCGCTTATTTTTCCGTTTGTATGTTGGTTTTATTTTTCCCATCTTTCACAAAAATACACTTAAAAAACTTAAAAAAAACTAACTCTATACTCCTAAATATGTAATTTAATCTAACTACAGCTATTCACTAAATTAAAATAAAAAATATTGTAAACACCCTCTAATAAATCCAACTACGTTATAATAATATCTCACAATGCACCAAGAACAACTAAATGCGGTTCTGGTTTCCTTAATTCAGGTAACTCTGACTCACTTAAGACCTCTGAACGTCGGCAGCCGTGGTAGGGAAATAATATATGGGATGGAGTACACGATTTCGAGTTCGAACGTTAAAATTTTGTAGGTACGCTCTTAAAACAATTGTATAGGAGGGTCAAAAGGTAAAATTCCAATTTGGCGTATCCTCATTTCTTATAGAAAATCCGCCATCTTGCATAAGATTTACTACTAAATAGGTTTTCCTTAAGTCTTAAGTTTTCTCGTCTGGTTACTCTAATTAATTTTGGACTTATTAAATACAGTAAAATATATGATCCATATATATGATCCGCAAAATCTTTAAAGAAAAGATTTGAAATTAACGCCATGAAAGAAATTTTAAATTTTTACAGAATCAATCAAGTGTCAAGTGTCTATCTAATTGCGGAAACCATCAGTAATCTGATCTTGACTTGAGATAGATTAAAAAAACACTTCTGTCACCGCATTTGGGGATGCTCGACTGTGAAAAATTCCTTGACAAGACAGCGGAACCAGACTAAACACAGGGGTGGGCCTAGATTGATACACGTTTTACCTCAACATCTGCTAAATCATTAGTATCTTTTTTTTTGTGGCGATGGTGGTGGCTTTCCATTTTAAGAAACACATTACGTATTCAGTAAAGCGTGTCGAAGTCATTTTGAAAGTTTTTTTTTAACTTATTTTCTGTCATTTTTATTAAAAGTGTACGTTGATGAAAATTTTGGTTGCATGAGTGATAAATAAAGTGTATATATCAACTTAGGGTTGAAAAATACGATTTTTAAAAGATTTGCTTTAATACGCAATTATTCACTTTTTACTAAAGTATAAAAATTCAAATTGTATTAACATTGCTAAAAACAAATAATTATATCCAGATCAGTTGCTTTAAGTTCCAAATCCCTAAATTCCTAAAATTTAATATTAGATACGACTGAAACTTATTTAAAAGATGCATGGTTATACAGTTCAAAAGTAAACTCGTTTCGACAGTATTTTTAAAGTCGGTTAATATCATTTTGAAATAAAATACAACCAGTGATATTATTTACTGTATGGTAAATTTTTAAATCGTCAGTGCACATAAGAAAGTTTTAAAATTTAAAGAATTTGGATAAATAATTCATATATGTAAGAAAACTCGATATTTCAAGAAAAATCTATTTTCAAAATTAAACTCAAACAAGTAAAATTAATATTTCGTTCAGGGAGCCGAACCAAAAGAAAGCCCCTTATGTTTTAAATCGTATATTCTTAAAAACCTAATACGTAATCATAATATAAGAAACGAAACTCTCATTGTTAAGACATCTACAGCCACAGCCGTCGATTCATTGACAGGCAGCTGATTGGTCCACCTCAAATGTTTTGGCTAAAATATTGATGATCTAACGTCACGGTATTTGTAGTTCTTACACGGCCAACCTGACCATTATTTCGTTTTCGAATTAATTCAGAAACCATTACGGTGATTTCCTACAACAAAAAAACGGAAAGAGATCCTGCTGGAATTTTCTTTTTTTTTATTTATAATATGGGCGTCGCATTTTTATTTTTTTTAGTTTCCTTCATACACTTTAAAACCAGTCGAGATATTTTTTAACGAAATTTTTAACACGTCAAAATTATTAAACGGTTTCCGATAACAAATAAGCAATCGTGGAGAGTAAATACATTCTGTGCTAAAGTAACAAACAAATTTTAAGAGGATGAGCGTAGGCGATGTTTTTATTATTTATGATTTCGGTGTGAATTTCGACAATAGTAGTTTGTGCAACAAGAGTGGCCATATCGCCATATCGCACGAAGACGAAATTTGAGCACGACGCCGTAGGCGGAGTGCTCTATCTTATTAGTGTGATACGGATAATCCATTCGTGTTTTACAGTATATTTTTTCTACGACACACTATCAAAAGTTATTTTAGGTTATTAAAATAAAATAACTAATTTAAAAATAATATATGACTATTGTTAATTTATATAATATAATATATTTGAAAAAAATAATTTAATTAGTCGCCACTTATATTTTAGTTTTATTATTCATAATTAAATTAATTTACTCTAGTTTAAATAAAATGTATTGTTTATTTTTAAATATAGACGAAATAATAATAATAGAAATTAGATTTATTATCGATTCTACACAGAGATTAACTCATTTAAATGTATATTTAATATTAATAACTAAAACCTATACTGACAATTATTAATTTAACAGAATTGTCATTTATTTAAAATTTAAAAAAAATAATAGTAGTCGGGTAACCAAAAAAGGAACTGTGATTGGTAAATTTCATTTTTTGCCACGTTCTTACTGGTTAGAATGGATATGAAATATTTTCGTTGTTGAACGTAATGGCATACTTTTTTGTTTTGTAGTCTGAGCATAGAATAGCTAATATTCATGTGGGTATAGAAAAAATATATTTCATAAAGTGTTAAAAAAATGTAAATTTGTGTTATTAGAAATAATATATTTAAAAAAAATGTTTTTGTAATTAATAGCAATTTAGGTAGCCTGTTTTAATACTATTCTCTATATATATTTAAACCGGCAACATTGCATTATAATCCTTGGCCTTCTTGGATCTAGGAAAATTCAAGGTTGGGAAACAAAAATAAAATGTTGTATAGTTGGAGGTAAAGATATTCTTTCTTTCTTATTTGGCACAACAAAGGGACTCGTATATAGACATTAAATAGACAATATTACATTAAATATCAAAAATTAATGTAGGATGTTACGGAAAATGCTTGAAGTACTGTTATTTGTCTTTCCTTATTATAAAAAATTTAAATGATTTTGGAATGTATTATTCTAGCTTTTTAAAGTAATAAAAGCAAGTCAAGATTACAGAAAATCAAAAACAATATCATGTTCATTTCCAAAATAATGTAAATCATCAGATACGTGGTTACGTTTGATAACGTAAAAATATAATGAAAATGGAAAATCAAATATCATCAGAACTATCATCTTCACTTGACGTATCATTCAGGTTTACAATGCAGGAATGAGCCAGAAGCACTCGATGGTTATTTTAAATTAGACCATAATTCTTGAGATATACCTTCAATAACTTCTTTAATAATATCTAAAACGCTTTCAAACAATAGAGAATTAACTTTTTTCTGACCTCCTTTTGATGTTACTCCAAATTATTTCTGTTGTATTGAATGTACAACCTCCTCCTCCTCCTCCTCCTCCTCCTCCTCCTCCTCCTCCTCCTCCTCCTCCTCCTCCTCCTCCTCCTCCTCCTCCTCCTCCTCCTCCTCCTCCTCCTCCTCCTCCTCCTCCTCCTCCTCCTCCTCCTCCTCCTCCTCCTCCTCCTCCTCCTCCTCCTCCTCCTCCTCCTCCTCCTCCTCCTCCTCCTCCTCCTCCTCCTCCTCCTCCTCCTCCTCCTCCTCCTCCTCCTCCTCCTCCTCCTCCTCCTCCTCCTCCTCCTCCTCCTCCTCCTCCTCCTCCTCCTCCTCCTCCTCCTCCTCCTCCTCCTCCTCCTCCTCCTCCTCCTCCTCCTCCTCCTCCTCCTCCTCCTCCTCCTCCTCCTCCTCCTCCTCCTCCTCCTCCTCCTCCTCCTCCTCCTCCTCCTCCTCCTCCTCCTCCTCCTCCTCCTCCTCCTCCTCCTCCTCCTCCTCCTCCTCCTCCTCCTCCTCCTCCTCCTCCTCCTCCTCCTCCTCCTCCTCCTCCTCCTCCTCCTCCTCCTCCTCCTCCTCCTCCTCCTCCTCCTCCTCCTCCTCCTCCTCCTCCTCCTCCTCCTCCTCCTCCTCCTCCTCCTCCTCCTCCTCCTCCTCCTCCTCCTCCTCCTCCTCCTCCTCCTCCTCCTCCTCCTCCTCCTCCTCCTCCTCCTCCTCCTCCTCCTCCTCCTCCTCCTCCTCCTCCTCCTCCTCCTCCTCCTCCTCCTCCTCCTCCTCCTCCTCCTCCTCCTCCTCCTCCTCCTCCTCCTCCTCCTCCTCCTCCTCCTCCTCCTCCTCTATCACACGAGTGTGGAAAATCACTTTTCACACAAGTGATGTACAATATTTTTCCTACGACCACAAAATAATTTCATCAAAAAATGTAAAACCAGATTATTATAATAATTGGGTGGGTGGCTCAGTGGTAGAGTCTCTGCCTGTGGATCCAAGGGTCCCAGGTTCGAATCCCACCGTTGGCCGGGATTTTTTTATTTAATTTAATTATTTAAAATTAATTCTGATGCCTTGGTAGGATTCCCCACTCGACCATTCACTGTTGGGTTCTAATTAACAGTGCTGTTCCTAAAGTGGCGCAAGGAAACAGTAACAAGGCCTGTCTGTAGGGGTGTAGGAGTATTAGAGTACTAATACTCCTGCACTATGGAGTATTAGACTACTAATACAATCCATAACCTACATAGAACACTAGGCTAATGACCTTAGATGTTGAAGCCGTACACCAAATAAAAAAAAAAAAAAAAAAAAAAAAAATGTATTTAAAAAAATAATCAACAATAATCGTATTTATTAAATTTTCATAATTTCTAAACAAATAAAAAAAAAATAAAAAAAAAATAAAAAAAAAATTCTGGCACAGCCAGGATTCGATCGCGGTCGTTGGACGGTCTCAAATTGCAAAGTTGATGCTCTAACCAACTGAGCTAACAGGCCTTACGGTAATTGATTGATCTAATCGCTTATGTGTTTAACCAGAATAAAAAGCAAATATATCTTAGTTATTTTAAAATTATTTTAAAAATAATTGTTAAAGATAAATATCTAGGATCTAATTTACAAAAATTTAACAATCATATCGATTTTAGTATTAATATGGACATTACATAGATCAAAATAGAAATTATGTGTTTGACATTTTCTGACAGCTACTGCGGAAAGTAGCATATTCTCACTTGGGTGGAAAGTAAATTCTTATTCATACGCGTGTGATATAGGGCACTTTCCATAGGTCTATATAGTGTGATATGTGTCACTTTCCTAAGTGGTCGTAGGAAAAAGGCATTTTTGTAATTTATATTATGAAATCCAAGTTCAATAACGATCCTAATGGAAAGTATTGACATCCCATATTTACACTAAGTATACATGACTGAAACTAATTTACCCAAAATTTCGACTTATACTCCTTTACCGTAAATGTTGAACTGGATTCTTAACAAAGTCTCATCTATTTACTAGTAATTATCTACTTAGTTAATATAAATATTCCGTACAGTTTTTACATTTATTACTTTTCTCAGTATGTATTAATATTTAACCCACAGTTATTAAACCAAAAATTATCATTTTCCACTATAGAATCTAAAGGTAAAATATTACCTTTTTTTTGTGAATCAGCCTGTATAGGTAAACGGTAATGTAACTTCCAAAGCAGACTTTAAACTATTTAAATTGTTTAATTTATGTTTGTATTTAAATATAAATTTAATTATTTTTGGCAGGCAACTGGCAACCCATTCTATTAATTTAAAAAATAGTCAATTAGAATTATAATTATTATTTACTTACCTTCAGGCATAACATTATTTACTTTTAAAATGTTTTCAAAAAGCCATTTTTTTTTTTTTTAATAAAAATTACAAACTGTAATGTCAATACAGCACTGGATAAACAAACTCTGTCCACTCAATACAGCGATATATTCAATTTATTTAAGTAATGATTTGTTGAATTTTATGATTGGTAATATTTTCTTATTGATTTGTTATTTAAATGTATCGGAATTGGGGATTGTAATGTAAATGTCAATGCCAAGCGTGGCGAAGAACCAATTAGAACATAAGTTAAGCAAAATCACAGACTTAGGATTGGATATACCAGCCCACGTTGACCTGCGTTTCTTACGGGATACTACAAATATAAAGGACCCCGCACTTTTCACATTGATTTTGGATACTGGCAGAATTTGTTCAAATTTTAGTATGTTATTTTTCAGGTCATAAGGGGCAACTTTCTTATGGACCTCAAGTAGGCAGCTCTACAGGGTGAGTTGTTAGAACGATTCAAAAGTAAGGAGTGCAGAATTAATATTTTCAAATATGTCTCCACCACTCTTTAGTATTTCTTGTTTTTTCCATGAAACTTATGACATGTGTTACCATTGTATATAGTTTGTTAATGCTTACTTATATTTTGCAAAATAAATTATACAGCGTGTTCAAAAAAATTAGGAATATCAGTTACTAAAATATGGTGCATTTTACATGTATTATGACTATATGACTTATGGCCATTTCTTTATTTTATTTCATATTAGATAATTTTTATAAGTAATACAGGGTGTAATAAAACTACACAAACAACTAAAAATTACAAAAACCGAGACAAAAACGCATTTAACGAAAAATTGGTATACCTAAAATATTGTAGAGTCTTGAAACGAATTCAGTTTTGCTCGTATTATAATCATAGCCTATAACATAACTTATTTCTTTGTTTATTAATCAGATTAGCTATAAAAGGATTGTATAAGATAAAAGATTGGCGAGTGTTAGATTAAATAACAGCTAAATTATCATGATAGGGTTAACACGTTTTTATCTTTGCAATTTCAGACTACATTTTCTGCATTTGTTTGTCCATATCGGATGCATATGAGATGCTGTGAATCAAATTACGTACATTAGTTAAAGCAGATACGTCCGATGTGGATAAATAAACGTTCGAGAGATAAAAAATCGGATGTGGATATTCAAACGTAGCAATTCTATTTTACATTGTATATTTTTCTTCTTTTTTGAGCTGTCATTAAGAGCAATTTCAAAAGATTGTTATTAGGATTTTTTTGATACTAAGTATTTTATTTTTGTTAGGAAACTTTCTATGTGACGTGCCTTCGCTTTTTGCAATATATTGTGAGATTTGCGAATAATGTGAAGCACACTTTATTTATAAAATAAAATTCAAGAGAATTCCATTACTAGACATTACTGAACATGTAAGACTGATTTGGGAACTATATGCATCTGTGCTCATATTTTAGGTGTTTTGTGGTACCTGGAATACGCACGATTCGAAAATTATATAAAGTACTCTTTAAGTGTTTTATTAAGGACTATTTTAGATGATTTTAAAGGTGCGTAAATAGTTAATGTATTTATTAAAACAGGTTTATAAAAATGTAGTTTCTTTTATATGGATTTAGTGGAAGTCTAAAAATCTATGTAAAGAAAGTGTAATATTTTTATATTATTATTATTTGTCTTTCTGTCACACCCTGTATTATTAATAAATATTATCTAGTATTTAATATAACAAATAAGTGATCAGAAGTCATGTTATAATTATGGTAATACATGAAAATGTACCTTATTTCTCTAATTAATATTTCTATTTTTAAACACTCTTTGTGATTGATTTTAAAAAGTGACAATAGGCATTAACAAGCCACATACAAGTGTAACTCATGCCATAAGTTTTACGAATAAAACATGAATTACTTAAGAGTGGTAAAGATATATATGAAAATATTAATTCTGCACTCCCTACTTTTGACCCCTTCTGACAGCTCACCCTGTAGAGCTGCAAACTTGATGTCCATAAGAAAGTTGTCCATTATGACCTGAAAAGTAACATACTAAAATTTCAACAAATTCTGCCAGTACCCAAAATCAATGTAAAAAGTGCGGGGTCCTTTGAAAAAGTATCAGTTTAGCTAATAGGAGACGCTAAAATTAAGCTATTCATCATTAATCTAGCACCTTTCGTTTTCGTCGTACAGCGATGCAAGGCATAAAATATTTATGCGACTATCTTCGATCATATTTGCTCGAAGGGTGCTATTCGCTAAACGTACAGTCGTTTAGCTGTAATGGAATTGAACGCGTCACTTTTTTTGCAGTTTGACAACTGTGTTTCTAACTCTGAACCTCAGCGGTGTCTTTGGGAACTAAATATGGAATAGTAAAATTTATCTTTACCGCCGACTATACACGCTTCATTGTGTTAAAATAATATTACATTATTAAAACCTTATAATAATCATGTTAGTTGTTCTATGTGTATATATAAAAATATATATAAAATCATTCATTTATTCCATTGATTTACAACCACACTATACAGTGTGGTTATACAACAGTGTGGTTATACAACAATCTATAATACTTTATGGTGAAAGGTAGCAATAATTCGCAGAAGAAAACTCTTAAGATTTTTCAAGCGTTATGAAATGTATTTTTTCTACACCCGTATTATAATAATGCACTTATATGCCCATAATCCGTTTCATAATGATACCCATTATGATACAGATTTTTCATTACGATACAGATTTTTAATCAATAGAAACCTACAATTTTTCAATCAAGCATGCTGTTTGACGTTCGTCCTAGGTTCCTATGTAATTATTTTAGTTGTCAAAACGTATTAAATTTTCGTAGGTAGCTAAACTTCGATAATTATAATATTAAAATGTCTGATATTAGCGATATAGAAGACTCCTCCACACATATCGGAGAAAGCAGAAAATACAGTACAAAATATTTTACCGCAAAAATCTAGGGAAATACCAATACCTGAAGTAATACCATTAATTACAATTTTGTAGAATTTTTTATAGAAATACGAGTAATTACTGTTATTGTGTTCAATACCAATATAAATATAATATTTATAGGTCTTGATTATTTATCGGGTGTAGAAAAAATAGCGTATGCAACTCTCATGTAATGGTTATTAAAACACTCGCATAAACCATACGAAACTCGCCTTTGGCTCGTTTCGTATCCCGGTTAATGCTCGTGTATTAATAACCATCATTACATGATCGTTGCATAATATACTATTTCCTACGACCACTTAGGAAAGTGACACATATCACACTATATAGTCCTATGGAAAGTGTGCTATATCACACGCGTATGACTAAGAATTTACTTTCCACCCAAGTGAGAATATGTTACTTTCCGCAGTAGTTGTCAAAAAATGTCAAACGCCTAATTTCTATTTTGATCTATGTAATGTCCATATTAATACTAAAATCGATATGATTGTTAAATTATTGAAATTGTTTTAAATTAGATCCTAGATATTTATCTTTAACAATTATTATTAAAATAATTTTAAAATAACTAAGATTATGTTTGCTCTTTAATTTGGGTAAATACATAACCGATTAGATCATTCAATTAACGTAAGGCCCATTAGCTCAGTTGGTTTAGACGTCGAACTTATCAACTTTGCCATTTTTTGACCGCGTTCCATCTATGGTTCAAATCCTGGCGGAGCCGAATTTTTTTTTTGTTTTTTTTTATTAGTTTTTTT
>OV651815.1:38231339-38383839 GCA_927349885.1 Psylliodes chrysocephalus | reverse complement strand
AGGTAATTTTTATATGTTATGAAATATATCTGTTATTTACGTTTGGAGAAATAATTAAATAAAAGTTACTTATAAAATTTAACCTGTTAGAGATTAAACGGCAAGCCGATTCTGCAGACACAGTAATTGAGCCCAAGCCGGGAAGGTTCCCATCCTGTTATACTGGATCGGAATCCTCCTGACGACCACCTCCCCCCCTGACTGCTTGGTTTCAGGGGGCCTCAATTTACATCTTTTGATTAGTATGCCATTCCTTCTGAGAGCGCTGTGAAGGATGACATATTATCAGCAATTTGGACAGGGTTTGCTGAGGGCATTTCCCTGTTTTGTAGTCCATATATTTGTCATGTGTGTGCCGTTCTGTGAAAGTCGCCACCTGTGAAAGCTCCCCCAGTCTCCTACTTGGCGACTGGGGGGACCTTCGTCCCCAGGTGTTTAGTCGTCAGTTGCTCAGTCCTTGTCTGAATCGCTTGATGCGCTCTGTCTGGTATTCTGAAAGAGAATGCTGAAAGAGGACGCTGAAAGAAAATCTTAAATCTATGAGACTCTTGAATTTTGCATCCAGGGTCAGTCACTCGCCGCCGTAGTCCAACACCTTGCGTGGTCTGGCGTGTCTTCTGTAATCCGCTCTTTCGTATTCCGTTAGTTCTCTTATCTCGATATTTGGGTGTGTGCGTAATTTTTCGAAGGTATTTGTGACCTTCTTGTGTATAAGGTCTAGAACCCTTTTGGATTCTAGGTCCCTCGTAATGACGTCGTTTCGTGTATATCTGTAGGCATTTAAGGTTCATCTTAAGCTGATGTTCTGCTGGCTTTGGATCTTTTTCCTGTTTGTTCTACAGATGTGTCCCCATGTCGTCGATGCGTACATGAGAATAGGCATTATTACAGCCTGTATGATCCTCATTTTTGTCTGTAGTAGGAGCTTGCTTTTCCGTCCTATTAAGCAGTTCAGTCTCGATCTCGCTTGTTTTGTTTTCTTAACTACCATGTCCACGTGTTTTGTGAAGGTGAGTCCTTTGTCCATGATTACTTCTAAGTACCTGGCTGAGTCGGTCCATGGGATGTCCTGTCCATTCATCGTTATTTCTTCTCCTGGGGGGTGGTGTCTCTTCTTGAACAGCACAGCCTGTGTCTTCTCTGCGTTGATTTTTATCTTCCATCTAATGCACCATTCTTCTATGTCTTCCGCTGCGTCTTGTAGATATATTGATATGAGTCCTGGCTGTGTGCTCGTGGCTGATATCGCTGTATCGTCCGCGTAGAGGGGCATGGTAGTGTTTTGGGTTTTAGGGATGTCTGCGGTATATATGGTGTACAGCAGAGGTGACAGTACCGCCTTCTGAGGCACTCCTGCTTCTGGGGTTCCGGGTCTTGATAGGACATGTCCCATCTTAATCCGGAACTGCCTTCCGTTGAGGTACGACCTGAGCTGCCCTGTCATTCCTGCTGTGAACCCTTGATCTTTCATTTTGAAAATCAGCCCAGCGTGTAATACTCTGTCAAATGCCTTGACGACATCTAGGAATATGGTGCCTGTGGACTGATTTCTGTTGAATCCTCTAGTGATTCCTTCGACGAGTCTTAAGACTTGCAGTTCGGTCGAGTGTTCCTCTCTGAATCCGAATTGCTCGTCGGGGATGATGTTCAGATCCCTTCTTTGTTCTCGAAGTCTTCTGAGGATGACTCTTTCCGCAATCTTACTCATAGCTGGGAGCAAGCTAATGGGCCTGTAAGTTTGCGAAAATTTGGGGTCCTTGTCGGGTTTCCGAATCATAATCACTTCTGCTTGTTTCCACAGACTAGGGAAGTACTGAGTTCTTAAAATCCCGTTAATGATGGCTGTCAGGTAGACTGTGGCTTTCAGCGGGAAGTGTTTAATCGCTCGGTTGGAGATTTTGTCCCACCCAGGGGCTTTCTTGGCAGTTAGGTACTTGATAATGCCTCTCACCTCGTCCGGAGATAAGGGCTCAAGGTATCCTATTTCGGGTTCGTTTTTGAAGTCCTCTTCCACTTCTTCTGTGAAGTCAAGATCTTTATATTCGTGTTCGTTGTTAAAACACTGAGATTCTAGGGAAGTGGCGAAGGCTTCGGCTTTCTTCTCTATTGTGTTTACCAGACCATTTGCTTCATGCAAGGTTGGTACTGGTTTTCTGTCGTCTCTTAGTATTTTCTGGTTTCCATAATCCAGGCTTCTGGGGGTCGAGCTCTTCGAGAAAATCATCCCAGCTTCTGTCAGCATGCAGTTTTAGTTCCTCGCTGATGCGACGTCCTAAAACGTTGGCATAGCGTCTGTCTGCTGGGTCTCTCGTGCGATTTTCTTTGCTCTCTTCCTTGCTGAGATTAGGTCTTTCAGGTCTTGACTTAAGTTCTTAAATTTGTGTGGTTTTGCTACTGTCACTGTGGTCGAGCTGGATGCGAGTGGCTGTTGGATGGCTTGCTCTAGATTTTCAAGAGCCTGGTCGACGTCTGCTGGGACCTCTATTCTGGGGATGTTTCCCAGGTTTCCTCCCACTATTCTTTTAAGTTTTATCCAATTTGTCTTCGACATTTCTTTCGGAGCGTCTAGCCGATCCTGGAGACATGGTCAATATCAGTGCGACGTTGCTAGATCTTTATTTTCTCTGGTAAATCTAAATACATTTTTCGATTTTTAGTATTTCCAGGTGTACACAAGAAATAGGCTTTGTAGAAATAAAAATAGTTGAAATAAACATGATATTTTTTGAATAAAAATACGGCTACAGATTTTTTTTTACATTTTGCTTTTTTGATATATTAAAAATGCTTTTTTTATGTATCAAAATTTGGACTCCATAGCCCCCTTATGCACGACTCCATAAATATGCATGCCAAATTTCATAAAAAAATATTAAAAAATAGGCCTGGAATTTTGGAATTACTTTTAAGTTAATTTAAGCACTTGGATAACGCTCTTAAGATATAACAATAAATAATATTATGACCCGCTGTCTTTTTTGATCTTAATAATGCTTCCAAGCCTTTACGTTTCCTTTGTTAGTTAAACCAGTAATATCTATAATGATTTCTTGTCCGATACTGGGGTCTATTCTGTAAAAATTCCTTTATATTTAACGGCCTTTAAAAATATTGGCGGCCTTTAAAAGTATATTTGTATTCGTTAATTTACTTCTGTCATTACTTAAACAGATTTCTTTAAGATAGTACTCTAATGTATTTTAAAGATCCGTTTAAATAATGACAGAAGTAAAGAAGAAAATATTTTTAAATGCCGTTAAGTATAAAGGAATTGTTACAGAATAGGCCCCACTGTCACGCTAAACAAATATAACCCTATATATAAAATATAAATTTTCTATTTTATTATACATTCTATAAGTTAAATAATTTAGCATAATATTTTATATAATATTTTAATAAACATTAGATGCCATTCATAACTACATTCTCGAAAATGTAAATAAAACATTAAACTAGACACATATTGACCTTAGTGGATTAATATAAAAATCGGCTAGGTCAACAATAATGGGACTCTTGGTCGGGGTCTCATCCGAGACTCTTGGCCTTAGTCTCATCCAATACTCTTAGTTTGAGTCTCATCATCGTCCTGCATCTAATTAGCAGAAGTGACGTGACGTGCCCTCGTCGCCTTTAGATGTTTAGCCCTTAGTAAGGCCTTTTGAATTATTGTAACATTTTTGGATCTTTTATTTATATTTAATAAATTGTTAATTGTTGTTCTGCTCTTTTATTTCCCCGAGTCAGGTAGCAAATAGAGTCAGTCACTAGATAAAGTAGATCGTGACAATACTTTCATTTTATTTATAATGAAACTTAATTCGGATATGTTATTGGAACTCTTATCTTTAATAAACTTCAATCATTCAATCATGACTGCCATTAACAAATTTTTCGTTTCGAACAGGAACTTTATTTACAGAATTCTCATACTTTTTTTGTTTCCTTAAAATTACTTTCCTATTTCCCAAACAAGATTCTAAAAAACACCGACACATTCCCAGTACTCACCTTGTTTGTTTGGTAGTTTTACTAAAAACATCCTTTATAGCTTATTTATCAAATTAGTAAATAACACGTGTATGTATATTTATACATAAAACATGTGATCTGATAGCAATTAGGGAAAGGGTTATTAAACATCCTTCCCAACTTTTATCCTGTAATAAATTAATTTGATTGTGTACATAAACTGAAAGTATCAACATCGGGGAATGGAGTCTATCATAAACACTTTAAGGTAATTTAAACATGCCATTGATATAAATTTCCTTTATTCACAGCTTAAAATAAATTTAAATATTCAATTTTCTTGGATGGTTATGAGGTATTTTATGGAGCTGAAGAGTACACGCATAGATTACCTATTTGTTAATATATTACATTATGATTTAAACAGCATTATCAACATTAAAAATGTAGCTCGAAAAAATCAAGAACACTTTTTTTTTGAATTGATACGTAGTTTTTATGATATTGGCGTGTGTAATTTAAAAATCGGCAAGACACACTTATTTTTTGAAGCTCTGAGCGAGAAATTATACGTTGCCACATTATTCCTTGTAAACTGTAACCAAAGGTATGGATGCTAATAAACTAAATCATGAAGTGGTAGAAGGAGGGAAGTTCCAAAATCAAACGTGATCATGTCATAGCTTACTGTATCCTCTTAAACATATTGTTTTTAATCACCCAATTTGTTTAGCTCTGTGAAGCTGGCCCCCCGAAATTTGTAAATTTTTGTTTTAAAAGCGGCATACGTTTGACCACCTATTGACCATGTTTGACAATCCACTAACTTTTTTGACCACCCTCAGAAACCTAAATATTTAAAAAAATAATAATGACCGAGTGCCCGCTGGCCCCGAAGTTAATATTTTTTAAAACTGACTGCACCATAGGTTTAACCAATTTTTGACCATGTTTGACCACCCCTTAGAATTTTTTTAACACCTCATTAAGACCTACTACGATTTATAACTTGGTTCTGACGATTGACCACCCCCTAAAATAATTTAAATGTTTCTAAGTATTGTGAAAATTCGAAAAATACAATTTGGAAATCGAATTTCAAGTTTGAAAAAATTGTCAAACGACATAAGTTTACAATACAGATCTATAACGATTTAGAATTATGTTTTGATTTGACCACCCCTTAAAATAATTTTAATGCTTCTAAGTATTGTGAAAATTCGAAAAATAAAATTTGAATTTGAAAATTGAATTTTGGCTTAAAAAGAATGGTCGAATGACATCAGTTTGTAATGTGATTTTATTATTTTATCAATTTTTATAGTGTTTTAAGCTCTACGATTTTAGCGAATGGGTTAGGTTATTAAACAACTCATATGACTTTAAAAGAGAATATTGGATGCCACTATATTTAAAACTTCCTAAACTTGATAATCGATCAGTGATTAAAATATAGAAATTAAGTGTAAAGGTTAAAGAAAAAGTCCTTTATTTCTCACAAAGTCAATTTATTGGCGACCGGTTTCGAAGTTGTCACTTCATCATCAGGCACACCTAAATGGAATATCAAGGAGTCAGTTGTAATAAAAACAATTATAAAAGCATGAACGGACTTTAACATATACAAAATAACAGAAAAAACACAAAAGAAAGTTAAACAATAACCTTGACTCACCTTGACTAATTCCATAAAGGAAGCGCTACAAAAAGTTTAACAGAACGAGTTAAAAAAGTCATGTGTAATAAGTATTTTTTTAAAAATGTTTTAAATGTAGGTTAGGTTAAACCACCAGATGTCTTTTTGAATAAAATAATTAATTAAAACACATTTAAGACAGTTAATAATCCCTACTACTCACATATGGCTACCCTCACTCCAAAATATAGAAAATCACTGATCTTTATGATACTATAATTAAATAAGGTAGCGACAAATTCTAATTCACAGAGACTTACTTATTCAAATTTAAATAATTTATTGAAAACTTATCTGTGGTATAACAGGTAGCAGGTACAGGGTATTCGTATGATAGGCTTGGATATCACCAACTGATAAATCTTCATAGTTAAAGTTAAATCTCGTACACTTGTTAGGATGGCTCGAACTAAACCTCTTGAAATACTTGAAACAACCTCTGTAGCTGGAACCAAACTTCTTAGTTTCAATATTTCTACACATGCAGCTGGAACGTTCTTCCTAACAATCTTTTTCGATAAACTTCTAGAAAACCATCGATATAACTTCTATAGAAACTCTACTGAATCATCTAGATACAGCTTCTATTGAAACCATCTATATACAGCCAGGCTACAAGAAAAAAGGTAAAAATATCAAGAGAAGGACTAGGAAGATTATATAGAAAACAGATAATGCTTTTTACTATTAAATGAACATTTAAACTATTATTTGAATAGTTTCACAGAGGCTAAAATTAATATGAAAAGGAAAAATATTATTTAACATATTTAAATATAGTAAAGCAAATTATCTCTTTCCTAACAAAATAATATATAAAATTATATAAAACATGTGATTTCTTGTGTAATTCAGTGTGTTGAGGTTATGTTTCAAATTTGACATTTTAATAAAGAAATTCTTGTACTAAATATAAATTTTCAACAAAATATCGGCAGGAAACTTACCTTTATAAAATCAGACGGTCAATAAAAATATTAAAGACAATTAGTACATCGGATGTCCAAGATAAAAGATAATTAAAATTCAATAATTCAACTTGATCGTTGACAGCTATCAATTAAAATGAATTGCCAACATTAGACATAAGGCATAAACGACAAATGACATTTGTGTAGAGATGTTGGTGTCAAAATAACGAAAACGGTTACAACTGTTACAAACGAAACAAAATACAAATAAAAATGCTAGAATGGAACAATATATTTAATTTTTACCTACAGGAGCATTTATTTTGCTTAAACAAAAAAAAATACGTTGAAAGCTTTTTCGTCTAGAGGGTGACACCAACAAAATGTATATCCGTTTCTATCATTTACAAGTGATAAATAGTATGCAAGTGATTTGAATTTATTTTGTTTTATGTCTGTACACTTTGTTATTTTTTACATACAGTAATTTCGCTCAATTATTTTAAATTAATTTTATAATTTATTTATTTATTTATTTATTTAAAAAATATATTCGAAATAAAAAGGTATAATGTAAAATGCGAATTATAAATTTTATATTGCACGGGAGTTTTTTTAATGAAAACATCTTCGTGTTAAGAATAATTAATTCCAGCATATTAACATCTCTTTAATCTGTTAAAGTAATGTATATTTTTTTCGAACTAAGCAAATCATTTTTCTTGCTTTCGCGCGTGGTTTTGACCTGTAAAAAGTTTGCCAATATCTATAGATGACAAAAAAATTAATGTGACACCAGATTAAGCTGATTGTGCATTGTGCCACAATGAAATACGAAAACGTGTCACTACTACATTTGTAAAAAATCGAAACGCCTTCTTTAAAAGCCAAAGCCAAGCCATATATTGGTTTTGTAAAACGCAGATGAGTAACTATCACATCAATATAAGTTGAAAATTTACATATGAATCTTTGAAACGTAATTATTTTTAACTTTAATAACT
Source organism: Psylliodes chrysocephalus (assembly GCA_927349885.1). NCBI lineage: Eukaryota > Metazoa > Arthropoda > Insecta > Coleoptera > Chrysomelidae > Psylliodes > Psylliodes chrysocephalus. The sequence goes on along the minus strand of OV651815.1, from coordinate 38,376,253 downwards.
TATATACAGTCAAAAATTTTAGCCAACTTTTTTAATTCTGAATATAAATAAAATTTTAAAAGTTCATTATATTGTTTAGTTGTTGCAACTTTACTGCGCTTAAGTACCGCTCAGATTAAAATATGAACTGATTTATAGAGCTTAACTGAAAAACAGGAACTAATGCTTTCATTTCAAAGAAAAAGTATTATGGTCAATAAAAGGAATTTTGAACTGTGATATTTTGAATATTATTATTATCATTATACAAGAGTCATCTTTACAAATTGTTACATATATACTGAACAAAAGTTTTTTAACATAAACATAATTTTCATTATACAAATAAATTAATCTCTGTTAAAGAATGGTCATATTTTATTTATATATTTATATATTCATTTAGACATGTTTTTGTTTTTTGTCTAGATGATATTAAATACTAACTTTTTCTATATAACTTCTTATACCCGACATTGTGAGATAATAAAAAAAAATAATACCTTTCACATTTTTTTTTCAAATCATTTGTATTTTTTGCCCGAATGGATAAATTTTTTTAAATGTGCAATTTACAACTCGGCTGCTGATAGCCATAGTAACAATACGGGTTTTTATACATTTTTTCCAGAAGTTGTATCTAGGTGGTAAACCTAGTTTACTTAAAAATGTAAAATGTCAAAGGACCGTTTACATTGACCTCCTGTATTTTTTGCTTTGGATTTTTGAATAGAGAATATCGGTGGTACAGAAGCGAATGTATTGCTAAACAATGGACGCGTTTCTACTTTCAGATAATCAAAAATACATAATACTTTATTCTATATGGAATATTTTTCGGTTCTTTTGTCTCAACTTCGCGCGTTAGAGTTTAGAATATGTATCTCTCGTATCTACATGCAATTGTTAAAATTATAAATGAATGCTGATTTTGTTTAGTCTCTAATGTAATTTTGTAGTATTTATGCTCCACCCTTAAGGTCGCCATTTCAGTGTATTTTACGTGGTCAAAACATAGGTTTACGATTTTTTACAGAACTTATTTTTCACTGGATGGATTTTAGTGAAACTTTGGCAGCTTATAGAAAAATGTTTAATGATTGAAATAAGACATTTTCATTTGTCCTGCTATTTATTAAATACTATTAAAAAATATAAAAAAGTGATAGTCACAGATGTAGTTCAAAAAACTTTATAGCATTCTACATATTTTTTTGAATATTCTTGCCAAATTTTAATAATCACTGTTGCGTACTTTTTAAGTTCTGTACAAAATACGATTTCATCTAAAATTGATAATTTCACTGCGTCCATGTTGCTTTTTAGTTCAGGACCTAAATTATATGTCCGATGGAGCAAAAGTAGCGAAAGCTTCGCGCCGGGTTGCCATATTTTAAAATTGTCTTGAATTTGGACAAAACTATATTATTATGGTTATTTGCAATTTACACAAATATAAATTATATATACAGGGAGACTCATTTTTTAACGTTTTCTTATTAAGACGAATTTTTAATAAAATTTGGTGCTTTGTCTAAAATTAAAATCTAAATTAACCCATGTTTAAAATAAATGTCTTTATACGAGGAAAAACAAAAGTTTGTAAAAAAATTGGTTAAAGATGTATTTTTTTTAATGTATGCTGAGTTTTTTTTGTAAATAAAGTGTGAATTCGGCAAAATGTGCATGAGCTGGTTATTCAATATGTTAACTATCATGAGAGAAATCAAGACACTCCTAATGAGACCATCCATAATATGGAACAACTTGAAATTAAGCTAGTTACTCCCAATGAAGTAACGAAAGAAATTCAGACAAACATCAACTCACAGAAAGCCCCAGGATATGACCTTATTACTGGAGAAATATTAAAGAAACTACCGCGGAAGGCTATTGTTAAATTGACATACCTCATAAAAGCAGCATTTCGCCTTAAATATATACCTGATGCGTGGAAAATGGCTGAAGTTATCCTAATTCCTAAGCCAGGAAAATCTCTGAATGAAGTGTCGTCATATAGACCTACATCATTGTTACCGATAATATCTAAGTTATTTGAAAAACTGTTACTAAAACGACTAAAACCAATAATTGGAAATAAAAATCTGATCCCTTCGCACCAATTTGGTTTTAGAAACAAACACTCGACAATAGATCAAGTACACAGGATAGTCGATATCATCGAAAAAGCGTACGAAGAAAAATATATATGCTCAGCTATATTTCTTGACGTAGCCCAAGCATTTGACAAGGTCTGGCACGCTGGCCTAATACAGAAACTTGAAAAAATGCTCCCTAGACAATATGTCGACATTCTACAATCATATTTAACGGGAAGAATGTTTAGAGTGAAGCAAGACGAGGCATACTCCGAAATAAAAGAAATTAAAGCAGGTGTCCCACAAGGCAGTGTGCTAGGACCAGTTCTTTATTTATTATACACCAGCGATATCCCTCAACAACAATCTGTTAAAATAGCAACATTTGCAGATGACACTGCAATATTGGCAGTTGGTGGAACTAATACAGAGACCTCAGAAAAACTTCAGGAAACCTGCAACAGAATTAATCGATGGACAAAAAAATGGAAAATAAAAATAAATCAAACTAAATCAGTGCATGTTGATTTTACTCTTCGACCAAATGAACAAAAACAAATAAGAATAAACAATGACGTTATTCCGCATCACGTTTCGGCCAAATACCTAGGGATGAACCTAGATGTAAAACTTAAATGAAAAGAGCACATAAAAAAAAGCGTAAAGAACTTGAACTTAAATTCAAAAAAATGTATTGGCTCCTAGGAAGAAAATCCAAATTGACAGTGCACAACAAACTGCTGATTTATAAACAAATCCTAAAACCAATCTGGATTTATGGCATACAGCTATGGAGATGTGCCAGCAAGAGTAATATCAACATGATTCAAGTTTTCCAAAATAAAGTCCTAAGATGTATTGTTGATTCACCTTGGTTCTACCGAAACGATTATCTTCATAGAGACCTGAAGATGCCAACAATCGAAGAAGAAATAAAGAGGTTTGCTGCGAAACATGAGGATCGACTCCACTCCCACGTCAACGAAGAAGCGCTGCAATTACTGGACAACTCTACACTCAACAGAAGGCTCAAAAGGAAAAAGCCACTTGAGCTAGTGCAGTGAACGTTAATGTTAGTGCTAGTGTAAAACAGTGTAATGAATCTTCACGCCAACTTGTGATGCTTTCCGATAGAAACAATTAAGACAGCCCAATGGGGACTTCTTAGATAAGTAATTAGTTTGTAAGATTTTTAGATTAAAATTGTAGGTTAGTCGGTAATGACTAGCAACAATACTCTAACAAAAAAAAAGTGATGCTACTTTGAAGGCCAGTAATGTAATAATATATTTATTAGGCTATCAGTGACAACGATATCTTTTTGCTCCAGTTTATGGTTTCAAAAAAAAAAATCAGTTAAAATAACACTCATGACTCTTTCATTTACTCTTCAAAAATGTTTTTTATTAGGAAGGATAAAATAAAAAATTTCTAAGTATCCAGTAAAAGCTTTATCTAATTCAATAAATATGTAAATAAATAACAAAATATTCTTTTTAAATGGCCTCTCTGGCTTTCAGTCGTTTTGGAATATTCCTGTACACAATCTCTGGCATTAAATACTGATTATAAAAATTTAGTAATTTGGGTAAAACATTATTCTGCCAAAAATGTTGGTCTCTTAGAATGACTTCTCTATGTAGGGGTTGTTCGTCGTTTATGTAAACTATAAAAAAACACACATAAAAAATTATTTATAACACTGATTTTACTATCGTGGAGTTTTCGCAAGTAAAAAGTATGATAGAAAGAAAAGTTACAGGTGCAAAAAAGGATTTTTCTAATTTTACATATTTTTAAAGATAATTTTGCTATATTTTTAAACTAAGAACAAAAAAAAATATTTTACACTCAATAAATATCAGAATTTCATGAGACATTTTACTCTTGAATTGAAAAAAATTTTTCATTATTTCTCCCCGATATTACAGATCTTTTTTTCTAAAAAAAATGTTAAATGAGGTTAATTTTGTTAAAAAATCTGATGTGTCCAACACATGACTTTCCTATCTAGTTATTACAGGCTTTTTCCGGTTATTTTGTACAACCTATTGCAGCATCTCTATAAATGTTTAGAGGATAAACTAAATATATACATTGTCCACATACATCTACCGCGAAACATTTTTCTATAGATATTCATTGAAAATGAAAATAATGAAAAATTTAAATTTAGCACTTTTCCTACAATTTTTCCATTACGGTCCATTTTAAAAAAATCATGTATGAACAAATATTATAGAGATCGATATCGCAAACAACTTTTATTTTAACAATTTTCATAAAAATCAGAATTTTGCACATTTTGTCAAATTTTTCGAATACGGACCATTTCAGGAAATTTTTACATAAAACAAAAATTATAGATAATAATATTAGAAGTAACTTTTATTTGAACAATTTTTTTCTCCAAACATAAATAACAGATATATTCCATAAAATATAAAAACGGCCTCCCATAAAGTACCCCCCCAGATGTTCCGACTTTTTCCAAAATCTAATCATTTCACGTCAGGCCGAAATAAAACTTAAGTTTAAAATTTAATGTTTTTTTCTTTATCCGTTTTCTTCAAATTTCGAAATTTACACATTTTCTCAAATATCTCGAATAAGGTCCATTTTAAAGAAATTATTTATAGGATAAAAATTATAGAGAATTATATTACAAACAACTTTTGTTTGAACAATTTTTATAAAAAAAAATATTTTTTTACATTTTTTCAAATTTCGCGAATACGGACCATTTTAGGAAAATTTTGTATATAACAAAAATTATATATAATAAAATATGAAGTAACTTTCATTTAAAGAATTTTCTTCCCCAAACGTAAATAACAGATATATTCCATAAAATATAAAAATGACCACCTATAAAGTACCCCCCCAGATGTTCCGACTCTGCCCAAAATCTAATCAACTCATTAGACGCTGAAACAAAGCTTAAGTTTGAAATTTGGTGTTTTTCCGTGTATCGGTTCATAAGTTATGCGTTATACAGACACACACACACACACACACACACACACACACACACACACACACACACACACACACACACACACACACACACACACACACACACACACACACACACACACACACACACACACACACACACACACACACACACACACACACACACACACACACACACACACACACACACACACACACACACACACACACACACACACACACACACACACACACACACACACACACACACACACACACACACACACACACACACACACACACACACACACACACACACACACACACACACACACACACACACACACACACACACACACACACACACACACACACACACACACACACACACACACACACACACACACACACACACACACACACACACACACACACACACACACACACACACACACACACACACACACACACACACACACACACACACACACACACACACACACACACACACACACACACACACACACACACACACACACACACACACACACACACACACACACACACACACACACACACACACACACACACACACACACACACACACACACACACACACACACACACACACACACACACACACACACACACACACACACACACACACACACACACACACACACACACACACACACACACACACACACACACACACACACACACACACACACACACACACACACACACACACACACACACACACACACACACACACACACACACACACACACACACACACACACACACACACACACACACACACACACACACACACACACACACACACACACACACACACACACACACACACACACACACACACACACACACACACACACACACACACACACACACACACACACACACACACACACACACACACACACACACACACACACACACACACACACACACACACACACACACACACACACACACACACACACACACACACACACACACACACACACACACACACACACACACACACACACACACACACACACACACACACACACACACACACACACACACACACACACACACACACACACACACACACACACACACACACACACACACACACACACACACACACACACACACACACACACACACACACACACACACACACACACACACACAGACACACACACACACACACACACACACACACACACACACACACACACACACACACAGACATCATCACGAAAATAGTCAAAACGGATTCAGGGGACCTCAAAACGTAAAAATCCGTCGAAAACTCGAGGTAGAAAAAAATCATGATTCCTATACTTTCCTTATATCTGTATACAGATAGGAAAGTAAAAAAGCAGTTGAAAAATCATACAATAAAAATTAAAATTTCATATTTTTCTTTTTTAGATTTTTATACCTTTTGGACTAGGCACTTCAGAAAATCCATACAGGGGTATTTTTGTAGAAAATTTAATTTCCTACAAATTGTTCTTTGACAATTTTTTTATAACTTCAACTGTTTTGTTGATAAGAACGAAAATAAAACAATTTTTGAAAAAATTGGGCTTTCGAAGCCGACACCGGTTAGACGGGTTCAAGTACAAAAAAATGTTAGTGTGCACTTTCAAAGAGTCACTAATATACTACAAATTCGGACTAATCGCAATGGATTACCATGAAATCAAACGGAGCTATATTAATTTAAATGTTAAAAATCATGGTCTATATGTTATTTAAATGGGAAATATACATCGATCGAAAGGAACCACTTAAAATCAAAATTACGGGCTCAAATTTTAAGGGAAGTTTTTTTCGATAAAAGGAACAAAATTTTCATGTGTCAGAGAAACAAAAAAAATGTTCGTTTTAAATGGAGCACCCTAAATACATATATTGTTGTGATATTGTAAAAATTGAAAATAATAATTATAAAAAAAAATAATATTTAAATTATGTAAATAAATTATGTTTCAGTATATATTTTTTTAAAATAATAACACCCAGTACACGAAACAGTTTGACAAATCTAGAAATACTATGACATTTATAATTTTGGGAAGAAACAATACCAACATAATACTTAATACAATAAAAATGCAATGTAATTAAATTAGACAATCATGATATTGTTTATACAACAATAATATGATAAAATAAAATCAGTCTGAAATTTTAGTGTAATCAATTTTAATAAACTCACTTGTCTTTAGTAAAAAATAACTTACTTTCAAAATGAATAAAATCCTTTCCTTGTTATTGGGCACAGACAAATTTTAACTTATGAGATAAACGAAACTTAAAAATTGTTGATTTTGAAAACAAAGAAAGGGGGTTGTTGAGGAGATTTTCCTTGAACAAGCAGGGATTTTGAAAACTGCTCTCCTAAAAAAGAAATATTTCATAAAAAGTAAGAAATTATACAAAGCAAATTAGGTAATTTATATCAAATTTTACCTATAACTTGTAAAATAGTTTAACAATAAGTTTCGCTAAGTGTGGTTGTACCTACATTAATAAAAGGTGAATTATATGTTACCTGGTAGAATCTCATCCTAGTAATGGTGATTCCTGGAAATAGCAAGCCTGTTTGGACCCATATACATTTGCTGAGAACTTCCAAGAAGGTATAAAAGTTTTCTGATGGCTATTAACAGAAGAAAAATTTCTTGTGATTGATTCCATTGAACTTGTCAAAAGGTACTTATTAATTTAGATTTGTAATACTTACCATTTGTCCATTTATCTCCAATTCATTAGCATTTATTATTTCAAACCAGATTTGCATATTTATAATTTTCAACATGACCTATAAGGATAACAAATAAAAATTTTATAATGCAATATACGTTTATACGTATGTCGAATAGCAATATTTGCAAATGAAATGGATATTTAAAATAGGTAAATACCACTGGATATAAAGTATGCTTGTGGAAGAATGAATGTTTAGAGTAGTTTTTATTTATGAATTATGTTATGTTGAGTATAATTTCTGATCAAATAAATGTATATTTCGATCTTTCTTTATGATATTTTAGTATAGTTATTTGGTAGCAGTTGGCAAACCTGAAGTCGCCAGATTCTATTATTTGATAATACGAGGGCTAACGAATAATTTTTGAACCCAAATAAGAAATATTCCCTGAGATAATAAATTTTTGGCACAAACTAAATTAGACAAATTTGATTAGTAAGAGTCTCATTAATAAATTAAAGGTTATTTACAGGCATAATTGAATAAATAAATAAAAAAAAAAAAAATTACATATACATAAAAATATTTAATTTCATTGCATTTCGTTACCCATAAAAATAAACAATCTACAATTTCACCCAAATAAAACTATAACAATATATGCCAACAATCTTTTAGGATGATAGGAGACGTTAAAATACACAATTTTTGTTCTAAAAATGTATGTCCGAAAACTCTTCGTTTCCAAGATAAAAGTTTTAAATAAAATTCAAATTTTAATGAATATCTCAAAATATTGAATTGGTAGACTGCCTAATAATATATTTCTATAAATATGCGGTGTTGACAAATCTTTTTCACCAGACCAACTTGTTTGAAAACATAAAACAGAAGTATGTTGCGTTTATGATTTAGCTGGCCGATTTTTGCGATATAATGGACAACATATGGAGGTTAAAGAGTGTAGCTACATCTACGTAGGAAAGAATTAACTAAAATTCACATTTAAATCATTGAATTAAAAACCAGAAGTGCTGTGGCGCCCTTTAGTTGTAATTTTTATACCTACTAAACTACCGTTGCCCAGCAGGTCTTTTAGTTTGTAATGTAAATGTTTCTCTTAAGAAGAAACAAAGACACAGAGAACATGGTTCTACATGTTGTATAAAAATAGGACAGTAAGAACAAATGCTTTAAAAACTTTATTTGATTTTGAAAATCTAAATGTATACACTTCAAAGTACCTAATGCAAAAATAAACTATCTGCTATATCTATTTTTTAGTAGTTTCAGTGTCAAGAAGATCCCAATAAAGAACACTTTTTGTTGAAAATTTCAAAATCATCTATTTTTGAATCTACGAATTAAGCGATTCGCTCATATTAAACTGGATACAAATAATCAAATAGGTGGTTACAGTCGAAAATAATGCTCCAAGAACGAATCTATTGATGATGAAAAATCCAGCGGCGGAACATTTCGGCGATATCTTTTCCGCGTAAATTGCTAGATGCATCAACTCGTCTCTGATATTCGATTTTGGCATTCTCTGTTGCAGCAGGTAACAAGTGACGACGAAATCGGCTGCATTCTTCTCGATCTTGTCGCATTTGTTAGTTAAAGCTATTACATTCACCTAAAAAAAAAATATACTTTTACAGGGCTGTTTATTTTTGAAATGGTACAGGCGGAGATATATTATAATTAATACTAGATGAGAATTTCTAATAGATATTTAGCAAATAAAAATAAAAAATCCAAAAAACGTATAAAAAGCGTTAACTGATAAGAGTATCATAGCACCAAATAAAGCAGAAGGGTCCAGAGATGGACGAAATCTGTTATAAATTAGTTTTACTTTTAACAAACTTAAACATTTGGTGATAAAGTCAAAATTGACAGTCAACTTTAAAAATATATCGAAGACCACAATGCAGGACCTCATAACTAACATTTCCACTGAAAATTATAATTTATGATAATCTCGTTTAAATTATTTCTCTTCATCCACTGTATAGGGGAAGTATTACAATTTTTAAACAAAACAAGGGTTAAATTACAGAAAACAGAGTAAAATGGATTGTTCTATACACTTGAAAAATGTCGATTTTGCGACTTACGAGTTCCTGCCTTGTGACCCTCGATAATCTTCAACTACTGTTATTTATAATATAGATAGAAGTTTATTTACAGAATAATAAAATTTACAAATAAATACTAAATGATACAAAGAATATATAAATATAAATAAACTGGTTACTGCATAAGCCTAAGCTTGATTGCAAATATAAACATATTTTAATAAATATTTTTTACATCAATACATTAGTAGGTGTACATAAAATGCCTTACTAGCGCTTAACACAAAACATTATTCGATCAAAAAAAATTTAAATAAAATTTAAAATATGAAAAGCATAATTATATAGGTGCTTAAATCTGTAAGATGTTAGTAACAAGGTGTCTGTTTACAAAAGATAGGATACTGTCATAAGAACGCCTGAACCGACCCTGTTCTTCCTCTTTTATAGCGCGACGTGAAGTCTGACACCCGATTCATGCTCAAAACATTATAGACCAGAGCATACTGGCGCATTCGTTTGCAAAATTGTTTTAATTTGTATTTTTTTTTAAATGTCCGGAAGGCTTTCCTAATTATAAAAGTGTAAGATGACACTCGCAATGAATTAATTTTCATTGCAAAAAATGATATCTTTCTGGCTTTATTATTTTTTTGTTGTTTAAACAATAACATCAACAGATATCGAGTGTCATCTTACACTTTTATAATCAGGAAAGTCTTCCGGACATTTAAAAAAAAAAATACGAATTAAAACAATTTTGCAAACGAATGCGCCACTATGCCCTGCACTAATACTCAAATCTTCTAGTTATGCAGCTGACGCATAGATAAAGCACTTCGCGAACACTTCGAGATTATTCTAGCAGGATTGGTTCTTTCTGGAACGTTACATTTTTATATAAATAGCCGCAAATTTGTCGAGTGAAGTGAAGTTTCAAATTAAGTGTTGGATGGTAAAGACAAATTGTAAAAAATAAATTAGAATTGTGAGTTGTAATAGTGCCTAAGTATTATATAAATTAATAAGTATGCTATAAATAAATTTTAAATAAAGTGTTTTAAATAATTAAACTATAAATAAATTTAAAAAACGTTACTTGAAAGTATTCATTTCCTATAGACTTTGTAAGTTTTCATCCTATATTAAATATTTTTTAATTTTATATCACGATTTCAATTTTTTTTTTTTGCTTTTTTTTATTCTTGGACTTTTGTCTTTTTTTGTTTTTTGTTTTCTTCTGTTTCTTTTTTTTTTGTAGTATTTTTGTATTAAATTAAAAGGTTATAATATATTTAATAGCCATTTTGTTAAACATTTTTGAAATTTTTATTATTTATCTCTTATTTTAGGTCATGTGATATATACTTTTAACCCTATGTAATGTGGTTCGACATTTGGGTAAAGTAATATTGTTTATATAATATCTGGTATTGTGTTGTCGGGTATTGTTACAGATTTTGTTGGTTGTAATTAGTTGAATAAGGGCTTGTTTACAGTATATATCACTAATTTTTAAGATTTTAAGATTATTGTATAGTTTTTTAGTTGGGTATTACCAACGATATTTAAAAATTAACTTTAATATTCTTTTTGTAGAATGTTTAGGGGTTTTAAAGTATACACCTCTCAAACCGAATATTTCATATGTTAATATTAACTGAACCAATGCATAGTAAATGCTGATTTTTTGCTGTTTTTCTCTCGCTGATTCACTGTAGGTGAACCAGAAGCCTGTCACAAATGAAATACATCACAAACAACTTTAATTCGATGATTTTCTCCAAATAACATAAATATAACTTGAAGTAAAAAAAATCAAGCCTCTATAAAGTACCCCCATACTTCAACTATGCCCAAAATCGAATTTGCTCTTTGCAAAGTGGATTAAAATTTATATTAAAAATGTGGCATATTTCTCTTTATCCAAAACATTACCGCAAAAATTGTAAAAATGGATTCGGAGGACTCCAAAACTTAATGATCAGACAAATGATTCCTCTACTTTCTTTACTAATATCTGGAAAGTAAAAAATTAAAATTATTTTTGGTAAATTTTAAGAAAATCAGTATAGCCGTTTTCTTATTCATTTACAAAAAACAATTTCGAACTCGAGAACCTATAGAGTAAAAAATCAATCAAAATATCGAAGCTCAATTTAATATATTTCTTCCCTCTGAGCAATCCATTTGTGCTAAGCCGGTTATCGAAAGGAACCCAATTCGATGGCTGAAGGTCACCGAAATTTTCCACAGGATTCTTATATAATTTCTCGAGAGTTACACCACAGCTTATACAATACAGCTCCACAACTCCGTGTCGGCGTCTTTGATCTGGCCGTCGAGAACCAAGCAAGACGGAATGTTGCTATCTCTGTTAGATTCGAGGAAAAAGTCGGGCCCGGATTAAACAATTTTTTTATTATTGAAAAAATTGAAAACCTTGGCGTAATAAGGTTGGTTACATGCCATATTAAGTAAGTTTTGGGAAATTAAATTTTTAATTTGTTTTAAATCTGTCAAATATAATTAGAAACATTATTTAAATATAAATATTACGAAAAATAGCACATCTTTCGGATTAGAGGTAAAATAATTTGTATGTGGCTAGTAAAATCCTCATTAACAAATTTTTTGAGCTAAAACAGTCACTTCACGACAAATTGTGGCTTGGATCCTTTTTACACCAAGGGCTTCAATTGTTAAAGAATTGTGTCACGCTCGTGGATGCAAATCAAGTGGTACCCCGTGTCTCTGGCAAGTGTTACTCTTCGCGCAAAGGGTTTATACCTAGATAAACGAATGCTTCGAACTGAGGTCTGGGAACTCTATGGTATTTTGGAATAATAAAGAATTTGTGCTTTTATTTTAACAATATTGGTTATATTTAGATGTATTCTTATTAATTGAAATACAGATTTGTACGTTGACAGTTTTTATTAATATAATATATTCAATTTTTATCTGACCATACCGAAGTAGGGAATTTTGAAACTTTAGAGTAATGTGAAATTTGAATTACAATATTACACGATATTACATAATTAGTACTTATTTTAGGTAGGTACTAAATTTGTACTTGGAGAAAGTAATATCGATTTTTACAAGAAAACTTGAAAAGTAAATTAATTTAGTTCCTATTTCTGATGTAAAACTTAAGTTTTGGTTTAAACCAAGAAAACAAATAAATTATAGTTTGTTCAACAAGGGTGGATATGATAGCAATATCACACAAAGACGAAGTTTGAGCACGACGTCGTATGCGGAGTACTCAATCGTCTGATTGTGATATGAACAATCCACTCGATATGGTCAGTATATTTTTTCTACGACCCACTAACGAAAATCTACAAATTTAAAAAATTATTTAAGGTTATTTAGACAAAATAACTAATTTTAAAATAATTTACGAAGTTGACTAATTTATAAAATAAAATTAACATGAAAAATTAATTAGTCCTCGGCCTAGATTCGATCCCGGGCTTTTCGCGTGGAAGGCAGATGCTCTGTCCTCATCTTCACCGAAACTTTCAGGACTTTAGTTTTAATACTCGTAATTAAATTAGTATCATGTAGTTTGATTAAAATTTATTTTTTTTTAAATGTGGACACAATAAAAACAAAAATGCTATTATTTATCGAGTCTACACAAAAATTTTAGGGCAGACACGAATTGAGAACCAAAATGAAAATATTAAGAAGGGTTTATTTTTGTACCTGAAAATATGACACGAATTGAGGACCAGGCTACTGAGAAATAATTATAGTAAGTGCACCGAATTGCGGATTAGGGATTAAGGTTGTAATGATGATTCATTGCGTTAACGAGCATTTTATTACTTTACTTTCGAAATTCTAATATATATTTGAAGTGAGTGTTTTGTGTTTAGTTTATTTTGAGCAGTCTTGTAAAAATGAGTGAAATTAAAATGATCTTAAGTGAAAAGGGAAAGTCGTTACTTGTGTGGGATGATTATAAGTTTCGTGAAAAAAAGGTTCTTAAAAGTGGTGAAAAGTTTTGGACTTGTACTGTAAGTAAATGTAACTCAAAAGTATTTACGCTAGGTTCAGATAATATAATTTCTCGAAAAGAAACAGTGCACAATCATGAAAATGACATAAAGAAATTAAATAGACAAATTTTGAGTGTAGCAAGCAAACGGAAAGCTGTAGAAGATATCACAGAACGGCCATCGAAAATCATACACTCTGTTTTAAGGGAAAACAGTGATACAATGGACGCTTTGACAAGAAAAGACATTACATACATAAGAAATAATATGTATTACAAAAGACGTCAAGTCCAAGCACGTTTACCAAGCAATGTATCAGATGTTTTCGATATTTTACCAACATTAAATTTGACAACAATTAAAAATGAACCATTTCTCTTGGCCACTGATAATATTAACAATATTGTAGTATTTTCGTGCTATACTAATTTAAAATTTTTGTGTAGTAGTGACAAAGTGTATCTTGATGGAACATTTCGATATTGTACGAAACATTTTTTACAGTTGTTCACACTTCATATCGTAGAAAACGGCCATTATATACCAGTAGCTTTTTGTTTATTACCGAATAAACTTCGTTTAACATACGAAAGACTTTTCGTTATTCTTAAAGAAAAGTGTTGTAATGCTAATTTAATATTTGTTCCAAAAATTATTGTAGCTGATTATGAACTAGCTATTCACAAAGCAATTTCTGCGCAATGGCCCACCACAAAGATCATTGGATGTAGGTTTCATCTTGGCCAAGCTTGGTACAGAAAAATACAGAGTTTGGGATTGGCTAAAGAATACCAAGATGAAAAAAGTGCAACTGGAAAATGGATGAGGTATCTTTTTGGATTGTCTTTTTTAAAACCCGAAGAAGTTGGAGAATGTTTTGCTTTGGATTTGGCTGAATTTCAGCCCGATCATATGCATAAAGCTGTGGTAAATTTAGCTGACTATTTAGTAAAGAATTATATTGAAGAAAATTCTTTATTTCCACCAACAATTTGGGCTGAAGCTGTTGTAACTACAGAAAATTCTACCAATGCATGCGAGTCCTTTCATTCTAGATTTAATTCAAATTTCTATTCAATGCACCCTTCATTGTATTTATTTGTAAATGTTTTGAACAATTTTCAAACAGATATTTATATTCGTATTAACAGCCTTAAGGAGTCTGTTAAATGTAACAACAAAATTGTTAGACGAAGATTAAATATGTTAACTTCAAAAATGTTAGAATATAAAAATGGTTCTATAAAACGAATAGATTTTGTAAAATTCGCATCAAATTATCATAAAGTGTATTAAATGTAAATAATATGTATATGTTCAAAAAATTAATTATAAATTGTAAATTGTGCAATAAATATCTATTTTTATCTGAATTCGTACTTTTCTTCAAATTTTGCAAATCCACCAGAAGACAAATAATAATATTATAAATGGGTATAGTGATAAGATACTTCAATTATTGAGAAGTTTGTTCCTCAATTCGTGTCATATTTCCAGGTACAAAAATCTCTCTTAGTAATCTAGTTAACGCAATGAACCCTCATTACCACCTTAATCCCTAATCCTTAGTACGGTCCGCAATTCGGTGCACTTATTTGGTCTGTGCAGGTAGTGGTCCTCAATTCGAGAACACCGAAATTTTAATGTATATTTAATATCAATAACTAAAATATATATTGACAATTAGTTTAACAGAATTGTCACTTATTTAAAAAAATTTAAATAATAGGAGTTGGGTGACCAAAATAGGAACTGTGATTTGTAGATTTAATTTTGTTAAAGTGTTCTCACTACCTAAAATGGATATGAAATATATTCGTAGTTGAACGCAATAACATACTTTTTCGTTTTGTAGTATGTGCATAGATTGGCTAATATCCATGCACAGATTACAAAACGAAAAAGTATGCTATTGCCTTCAATTGTATAAGCTGTGGTTACACTTCAGTGTATTTAGTGCTCAGAACAAGTTATAACTCTTATGAATTAGGCACGTTGTTGGCTCTCAGATGCGACTCGCCATATTTGTACGCACCTTAACAAAGCACACATTTTTGAATACTTACCAAGAGAAAACCACTTCTGAGGAAACGTATAAAGTGTTTAGTCGTAGCAAAATCTTCATTTAATGCAAAAATTATAGGAGTTATAATTGAAAATGCAGTATCTATGTATATGCACAAAATCGGCCAAGCAAAAATTTGATTGAAATAATATAAAGCAAGCGTTATATGTCCTAACGCTTTCCGTGTGTTAAATATAACATACATCACATCATGATCATTTTTACCGAAAGCATAATATTCGTTGATTGTGTTCTTCAATGATTTAGTCAGATATATGTTTGTTAGAGTGATAATATCCAGAATTCCACAGATTATTACAAACACAACTATATACCAACTTCTCTCTACAATGTAACTAAATAATATAGGTAAGTTGAGACAGTTTCCAGTAAAAATAAACATTGAGACTATACGTAACAATGTACAAGATATTATAAAAAGTCCTGTAACCAGAGTCTCTAGTCCCTCTTTAATATGATTTATTTTGGAATACTGCAAAGTTCTTATAAGATATTCCAAATTTGACACCAATCTCATCCATTGTTTTCGGTAAATCAAACGAATTAAACAACAAGCGATCATAAAGACAAGTTCGTTTAATCGAGTTAATATGATTATGATCTTTTTTGAGGGCTTAATTTTTTCAAAATTTAGAAGCCAAAAGTACCATCCATAGTATATACATAAAAATGTTGCTATCAAAATATTTAAAATATTATAAACATACCCAAGGCATTTTTTATTTTTTGATTCCGGGATGAAGCCCAAAAATGAAGCGATTGATAAGAATGTTCGATAAATTCTAACGCTCAGTAATGTCATTGCTGTTACTAACTAGATATTTTTGAGCTAGGAACTTGAAACCTTGATTTTTATTTAATTGACGGAAAAATAATGAATTGGTACAATGAACTTTTGCCGCCCTTGTTATTTTAATAATTTAACGGAAAAATATTGTATTGTAATTAATATATACTTAGTATTTATAGAAAATTAATGTCAAAACTATCCTTTGAATGTTCAGCACCAATTAATTGGGATTATTATAATACAGGGTATTCCAAAAAAATCTTGAATCCGCCTAAAAATTTTAATTAATTAATTAATTAATTTTAATTTAAAGGGCTATACTCATGTTATCCTAATTCTTACAGTCACTGTGCAGGTGGTTAAGACCTTTTTTACCTGACTGTTATTTGATCATAAAATTGCTATAGTGCAGTGGCGGTTGGTGAAAATTTAAAATAGAGGGAAGTACACAAAGACAGCATAGTTACTTAGATGGAATAGCGCCTATAATTTGTGAAAATCAAAAAGATATGGCCACACTGACGTTGTTGCGCGCCAATAATGCATATGCTGCTGTACCGACGCTATTTTTAGTTGGTTTCTGTTTGTTTCTGTTTGTTAACGAGTTACCTCGTAGATGTTTTTAAAAACCGACGTTTGAAAGTTTCGTATCATAAATCTTTTTGTGTTTGTTAAAGGGCGCCTGGACACGATAAAAAATAGGTTTTAATTAATTTTGCATCTTTTGAGAATACTATTGAAACTACTCATGGTGGTTTACTGTTTGTTTAAAGTTTAAAATTTTGTAGGTTGTGTTTCGGTTTGCACGTGTATGTGGGTGAGATGGTATAGGAACTGGTTATCTGAGATGGCATAGTATATCTCACCCACTTCCACTTTTTTATATTAATCTGTTTATACCTTTTACACTTAGATTATACAAACCTTAGATGGAACATAAGACACTGCGCATAATCCTACTTCAAAATTATTCGCACCCACCAATCACAGTTGAGGACATCACATGTCAGAGCGTTGTTCATCCAAATTTAATATGTCAACGAGAAATAATTTGGTATTTTAGTGACGTAAATTTTGGAAATTAACGTTGAAAATGTGTTGTAAAAAGCTTTATTTAGTGTGACGGTGATAAAGGAAACTTACATTTATTTCGGTGAGTTATTTAATTTTTAAAGATTCTATCGACGGCCATATTTGTTTATTTGAGAATAAACAGAACCGGACTTGGTCATGTTATAAGTAGCAAATAAAAGTTATTATTGTAAACTGTTTACTATTTCTTGTTTTACGAAGAATCTTTTTTCAGGAAGTGAAAAAAATAACATAAAATCATTACCAATTTATTCGTTTCAAACTTCACAACTAATTTTCATAGTTTTATTCAAAACTATTTATTTAGTATTTCTCTGTAATAATATGGGATTGATCCATTTAATTTATATTTTGTTTAAAGGTTATTATTTATCAGTTAATTTTCTTTAATACAAATACAAGGTGACCCAACGAAAACTTGATGAGGGTTTTGGAAATTAATATCATGGATGTTGAAAACGCTCAGACAGATCGATTTTAGTTCTGAAGAAGGACATCTTTTTATCATATTAACTGTTATACGTCATTCCCCTACACTTCATTACTCTAACCAATTCAAGTTAAATAGGGAAAGTGCCAAGTATGACACGTCATTGAAAAGATAATTTTAAGGAGAATTCGGCAATATTACTATTCGTTGGATTACTTTTGATTTTAAGGCTCGTTAGCAGCACACAAAAGTGTCTCCTATTGTAAAGTTTGATACTTCATTCGAATGCTATAATTATATTTGAAATTTAATGTATAGCATATTTTTTTATTTTGGTTAATTACACGATACAGTTTGTATTTCTTAAGGTTTGAATTCTACAATTATGTAAGTTCTTGTATCATTCAATTGTGTTTTGTTATCATGTTTATACGGCCCGACCGTGTTATATGGTTGTCCGGGCCGTATAAATGAACATCGCTGATAATATTCGCTTCTTGCTCGCAATAATGTGGTTTTCACATGACTGACTTATGCAAAGCGTATTGGAAAAAGTTCAATAGTCGATACTGTATATATTAGTGAATAGAAATCTATTCTGTGAATTGTATAATCACTTTAAAGATTATTACTTCTTAAGCTGCCACTATAGTAATTTAATAAAATAAGTAGCATCTATCTACATCAGAGTTCATAATTCAAGATTCCTTACACAATAAAAAAATATTTGACAAAAGCAAGAACATAAGATCGATGTATAATAAATTAATATTATTTAAAGGTTAATAAAGTAAATATTCTTTTTTACTAATAGTGACAACGTAATAAGAGGCAAATAAATTTCATGCTAAAATAAGACTTATTGCAGTCATTGTCCTTGTACATATTTTTAACCTCATTTTAAAAATTTTAAATTACAGTTTATCTTTTTTGTTGTCAATGTCATAATATTAAAAAGGCGTTAGAAATTATCATTTTAGAAGGTTTAGATGAGTAAATATTTAATACTAAAAAATATCGAACTGAAAGCTATAAAGTTGCCACTATCTGCTGCCCTTAAACATCTACAATTAAGGACAGGCACAATCTTTAATAAAGAGTTCTAGAACATAAACGATTTTCACATGACCAGATGTCAAAATAAGAGCGGAGCCAATAGTAACTGGTCCTAAGTGAACTTGCAATATTTCTCTATTGCTATTTTTATTTGATTATACAGAATTAGTTCTTAGAGTGGCAGTCATATCTTTGTTATTATATAAGGCAACAAAAAAGTTATTATTCACATACAGTGTCGAGCATTAGGTAAAGTTACAAGTAAAGAATACTCAATAAAACAGTTATATATTTAAAAATGCTTTTTTAAGACCGACCAGAAAATATACACTTTCTGGACAATTTTTCGTCCAGAAAGTAACGTTTTGGCGGTCTAGACCAGAAAGTAGACTCTAGGGATCGGTAAAAATAATCTTTACCGGTCCCTTTTTTTTAATTTTTCCAATCGCTGTTTGATAATCCAGACTGTCTTGCAATTTATTGACAGTTCGTTGATTTTTAATTTATTGTTTATGTCAAACTTGATTTGTGAGTTTTCAAATTTACAAATAATATGAATTCAGATGTTGACAATAAAATTCCACAAGATATTTTAGAAACAGCGAAGAAAGCTATTTATGATTTATTACCAATAAAATCAAAAACCCGCTATGAAAAGACATACGATTCATTTAAAAATTGGTGTCGGGAAAAAAAAGTAAAAAATGTAAAAGAAGAAGTGCTTTTGGCATATTTTGCCGAAAAATCACAAAAAACTGGCTCTTTCATCATTATGGAGCCTATATTCCATGCTCAAATCTACGATCACTGTAAAGGATAATATAAATATCAACAATTTTTTCAAATTAATAGCGTTTATTAAAAAGAAATCGGTTTGTCATATAGCAAAGAAATCGAAGATTATGTCAAGATAACAAATCGAAACATTTCTAAACAATGCTCCCGATATCGAATATTTTATGCTTAAGGTAAGTCAAAATCAAAGAAACGAAGTAAAAACTGATTACAATAAATTTTAATTCTATTCTAGGTGCTTTTAATTATGGGTTCCGCAGGTGCATGTCGCCGCGAAGAACTCGTTAATATGACACTTAATGATATCGAAGATAAGGAAAAAATGTTGATAGTTAAAATCCCCATAACCAAAACGAATACCAGAACGTTTATTGTAAATTCCCAAAGAGATTTGCAACGTTATAGGAATTATTTGCAATTGAGGCCACCGCATACCAACCATAAACGACTATTTATTTTTTTTTAAATGGGAAGTATTCAACCCAAGCAGTAGGTTTGCATTCTGTGGGAAAAGCCCCTAGCAAAATCGCCTCCTATCTTAAATTGGAAAATCCAAGCGAATTCACAGGCTGCTTTCGTCGAAGCTCAGCGACTCTGCTAGTAGATGGAGGGGGTGATATTATAAATTTAAAATGGCACGGAGGATGAAAATCCTCAACCGTAGCAGAAGGTTACCTTGAAAATTCAATAAAAAAACAAAATTGATATAGCAAACAAAATCCATGCGGGATGTTCCACAAACAATATGCAGCAAACTAATTTTGTTAGTACCGCTACAAAAAACATAACAATTCCCAGTATTTCAGACACATCTTCCCTTCAGATATTTAACGTTTACAATTGTACATTTAACATAAATATTCAAAAATAATGTATTTGGCCAATTTAGGCATTATCTAGTTTCTGTTTAGTTGTATGTAGTATTGTTGATTATTACTTAATTATAACTATAAAATAAAATAAATAAAATTAGTTTACATTAAAAAGTCGATCTTAAAAAAAATATTGTACGTCACACGACCGGAAATTAGTGTTTTACAGGTCTCACCAAGCTTCCAGCACTTGCCTACGGCTTGCCCTGGAATCTGCTTGTCTCGACCTGTAAAACACTACTTTCCGGTCTTGTAACGTAAATTACTAATATACACGCGTATAATAATATATAGAGTAGACTGAAATGGACATACATGTAATGAAAAAGAGCTCGAAAAACTTTTTTATAGTTAGCCGCAATTTCGGTTGCACTAGGTATTGTTTATTAACAATCTAACTAAAAACAAACTTTTATTTTAATGTACATGAAGTTAGTTTTTTTAATATATTTCTGTACTCTAATAACAAATTTTTTATGATATAGAGGTCTATTCTGTAACACTTTAGTTAATTTTTTGTCAACTTTTATTATGACATCACTGGAAAGGTAATAATTTTAAAAATACAACCTTTATAATACTGCACTATGTCGACATAGTTTATTTTACCTCTCAGGTATTGATAGAGGTAAGTGTTTCATTTGGTCTTGTATAATATAGGTACAAACCCAACATAAACACAACTATTTAGTTTCTTAAATTTATTTAGGCTAGTGCAATATTTATTATTAATATTGTTTAAAAATCAACTGTTATGTAAGTTTAGCTTCCATTTTTTTGTAGATGCAAGCGATACAATTATTTGAGTAAAATCCTCACCGCTACATCAGTCTGAAATTGTTTATCAGTACCTCTAGCATTTATAGATAAATCATATTTCTATAATTTCAAATTCGTTAGGGACAACCTACAAAATAAAACAATTATTCATACAATATTGTACTACGATCAAGAAATTATCCTTGTTCGAATGAAATATATAATAAAATTGTCATACTTCTAAAATTTCTTTTGGTACAATTATTTTTCTTGGTTGGCAACAGCAATCTAAGATCTGTTTAAAGTTACGTACCTACTCATCGCTTAAATTGGATGGTTTTTCTGTAAAAAGATTATCGTTTTAAATAAAAGTCAACCTAATAAAGTTGCTACAGTTTATACCCGACACTCTCGGATATAATTAAATTTTGTCTCTGTGAGATCCCTGCCGATGACATTGTATAAAATCAGTTGAAGGTTTATTATGTTTTACCGCATCACTAAGTAAAGTTATCTGCATATTAAAAAGAAACTATGGAAGAACAGCTCTGTTAGTAAAAAGTTTTGTCAATAAAGTCCGAAATTTGTTTATTATAAAGTACAAGGTATTACAAATATTTAACTAATTTTTCAGAAGAGGTTAGCAACCTTTCTCCTCTAACACATATTATTAACCTATGTTTTCAGACTGAAAAATTCCCCATCAATGGAAGCAATCTATTGTTACCCCTATATTTAAATCAGGGGATTCCAGCAGAGTAAATAATTATAGACCTATTTCATTAATAAACAATATAGCAAAAATATTTGAAAAGGCACTGAAGGCGAGGCTAACTGCTTTCTTTCAAACTCACGGCATTATATCCAGCTATCAACATGGTTTTATAGAAAATTCAAGTACTGAAACTGCAATTATAGATCTTATAAGAAAAGTAGTCGGTGCCCTGGATGAATCATTGGCATGCACTGCTGTATTCCTTGATTTAGCCAAGGCATTTGATACAGTCTCTCATGAAATACTTCTAAACAAACTAGAAGACTATGGAATTCGGGGCGTGGCGCTTAAACTTATATCTGATTACTTATATAATAGTGTTCAAAGAGTAAGGATTGGTTCTGAATTTAGCTGCGAATCAATTATTAAAGTGGGTGTTCCACAGGGAACAGTCTTGGGTCCCTTGTTGTTTCTTGTTTACATGAATAGTATAACAAAAATTAATAATTTTAAAGGTCATCTTGTGTGTTATGCCGATGATACAGCCATAATTTTCACCGGAAAAACGTGGGAAGACGTACATCGCAAAACAGAAGCTACATTAACTAAGGTGACACTATGGTTAAACTATAACAAACTAACATTAAATATTAAAAAAACAAAATTTATTGCTTTCAGCCCGACTGCTACAAATCAGCCAATTAACTTACCGATTAAACTACACAGCCCAAACTGCGAGCTAAACAATTGCATATGTCCCACTATTGAAAAAGTCGCTTCCATAAAATATTTAGGTGTTATACTAGACCAATATATACGTTGGACAGAGCATATCACTCATGTAAGTAATCGAATAAGGGCTCTAATGCATACATTTTATGTACTTCGCGATATTCTCTCTAAGACAAAAATAATCATGACATATTCTTCATTAGTGGAATCTATTTTAAGATACTGTATTACGGCATGGGGAGGGGCTATAAAACACTACACTTAATACTCTGCAAGTAACACAAAACACAATTTTGAAAATAATATTAAAAAAAGATAAATTATTCACTACCATACGATTATATAATGAAAACGAAATCCTCAACATTAAATCACTCTTTATCTACCAATGTATCATAAAAGTATATAATAGCCCTGAACTATTTCAATATTAACAAACTCGATTGACTCGCTCTATTACAAATATGGACCTTTCTACTCAACTTTTTAAAACATCTCTAACCCAAAGATCCTTCTTTTACTTTGGTCCCAAGTTCTACAATCTAATCCCCATACATCTCAAACAAAAAAGTAAACTATCTATATTCAAACAAAATATTAAAAAATATATAATAGATAACCAAATCACATTTACTGCTATAATGTTGTAAGCTATACCTGATTTAAAATTCTGGATAACCCTCGTCTGCTTCGCTTTGCATATGTACTCAATCTAAAAAAATTTTGTATCCTACTTATTTTTATACCTACTTAGGCACTAAAATATAAAATGTACGTTTTATTTCAAATCTTTTAGAATCAGCACAAGCAACACAGGCAGTTTTTGCTTAGGCTTGTTGCTAATTCTAGATTTTTTGTAATCTATAATAATCTTAAAATATTATTATTATTTGTACTTTATTACTATTTGAATTTGAATAAATTGAATTAAATTGAATTTACGTCACTCTCGAGACGATACAAACGAAAGATTACTTAGGATGACCACAGCTAATTGATGAATTATTACAGAAACCGCCAATGAATTTGCATTTATTATGGGGAAAAATTAGCAAGATAAAACGGATATTGGTCCCTAAGACAGTTTAGCCAATGGATATGTGACAAGGCAGAAGCAGCGAGTTACCTACCTTTTACTAGTAAGACACAAACAGCCGCTAGTGGTAAACCACCATACTATAAATGGAAATAAGACTACTTTAGTTACTGCTTAAAATTTTCATAATACTCAACTATTATGTTTAAAATCCACAAACAGACATTCTTTAGAAAATTGTCCAAATTTTTTAAATTCAATATATGCTTCTCTTGTTTTAAAATAAATCATCGAATAGAGCAATGTCGTTCAAAGAGAATATGTGGCATTGAAAATTGTGAAAAATTACACCACCGATGTCTTTATAATTTAGAAAAAAAGCTTCTTCGCAAGAAGTCGTTGCTAATACATTAGGAACTTACAGTTCTGAAATTTTATTACATACATCACCAGTAATTATAAAAACACCGACTAGAGAAGAAAAAACACATGCTATGTTTGATAAAGCTTTTACAGTCACACTTATAGATAAAGAGTTTGCAAATCATTTAGGTTTATCAGGGAAAGAAACTAGTCTAGATCTTAAATGGACAGATAATGAATCACGCAAGAGTCAAAACAGGTTAAATTTGAAGTAGGAGATAAAGATAGAACTGAGTTTTTCCTAATAGAAAATGTATATACCTTAAAAAATATAAACTTAATAATACATTCAGTAAGTTCAAAAAGAATGAAAGATAAATGGATACATCTGTATAAATAGTACGGATTTAAAGACAGTTTTTGCAAGGCTTGCAATATCTGAGTATTTCGGAATAATAATGGTTGGTTTAGATATCAGAATTTTAAATTCAATTTTATATACGTAATTTCTGAAATTTTTCTATTTGGTCATTATATGGAAAAGTATTTGCAAGAGGGGCAAAGTTCTTCTTTTCCCATTACAAATTTGTTAAGTTCTCTACAGCTAAAGTTGAAATTTTGGTAATCATAAAATTACTAAAAGACTTAATAACTTGTTTATTTGCTAAAAATTCTCTTCGAATGCTCCTGTGCCTCAGCAAGAATTGCATGATTAGGTGACGATACCATAGCCCCTAAACATATTTTTAAGGCTTTAAATTGAATACGATCTACAGATAACAAATTTGAATTACACGTCGATCCATAAAGAGTACATTCATAATCCAGTATAGAACAATTATAAGATTTGGCGATGTTTGGGTCTACATCCCATTTATTTTTTGATACTACACGTAGGAGTTAAAGTCCCGCATCACACTATTTCCTTATGTATTTCATATGATTGGTCCATAGAAATTTTTTATTTATAATCCAAGGTATTCACTAACTATGGATCTAGTCAAGTCACCTAATGAGCAGTATTCAGCAGTTCTGAGTCTGTGACGCGTAAGGCACATGATAGCTGATTTCTCCTATAAAATACTAAAACCTATGTTAATAATCCAGTCTTTCAAACAATAAAATACATATTTTAAGTCTCTTATACAACGTTCATATGAATTTTAAATGGAATGGTATAAAAGCATATGTTACCTGCATTTTGGATGATTTTAATGGTATCATCCATCAAATCATGTAATTCTACTGTATATATGTTGAAAAGAAGTGGGCTTAAATCGGCTCCTTGTGGTAGACAATTATATACGGTTCACAGGCCATGTAGTACATTTTCATGATTACGGATAAATATCTTTCTGTTTAAAAATAAGTTAATTATGTTTGCAGATACCTTATTATTCATCTTAGATTGTAAAATGCCTAGATCAACCACGTCATAGGCGCCTGTTAAGTCTATGAATAAACATATACTTCTTCTTTATTTCTGGAGAAACAAATTTGTGCGTCAGTAATTAAGTATGTCAGGGCATCAATTGTGCCCTGACCTCTACAAAATTCGCACTGAGTGCTAAGCAAGAGAGACCTACTTTCAATAAAAGGTTCTATCCTAAATTTTATCATCCTCTCAAAGGTTTTGGAAACACATGACATTAATGGGATAAATCGATAGGATGACAAAACATCTATGGTTTTATTTCATTTAAGTACAAGACAAATGATTATATTTTTGAATATATCAAAATATTCTTGCTTTAACCACCAATTATAAAAAAACCGTAAAAATATTTTTTTTCCTTTTTTAGGAAGATTGTACAAAATTTTATATGTGAATTAATCCAGTCCTAGGGCAGAATTTCTGCTCTTTTTTAAAGCTAAATTTAGTTCTTCATGAGTAAATGAAATAGATAAAGGATTTGACGATATAACTTCTAAAAATATTACCAGGAACAGATGAGGAAGCTAGTTTATCCAGAATATTTTCAATTAGTTGTTTGCCTAAAGGGGACTTTCTTTTCTGTTGATAATTATTAATTAGTGAAAGATCTAATAAAGTGCCAGATTTCAGATATAGGAGTACTCTTATTTAATTTGTTTAGGAAAGACCTCCAAGTAATTCTTTGTTTTGACTTGAACAACTGTTTAGTCCTAGCAGCAATATTTTGATAGTGTAGGTAGTTATTAAAATTTCCTTGTTTTTTTAATTTCTTTACTGCTTCTGCACGATTTTTAACCATGGCCGAACATTCCTCGTCCCACAACAATTTCCAAAATATTCCTTAGGACGGATTCTAGAATAGTTTTGTATTAGATAAAATCTGATGCAAGGAAGTTTAAACTCTTTGTATCTCACAGAATAGATGAAATTCAAGGAAAATCTAGTCTAGAAAGTTAGCATTGAATTCCAACACCATTTACACAGTTTTCCTTTTTGAAACTTTAATGTCTTTTGAAAGGAACAATGTTTTTGAGCACTGCAAAATACTTGCAGTTGTATACAAAACACATGACTATTCTGAAGTAGTCTTAGACACTAGAACAAAAACAAAATATAAAATAAATTACAGTCATAAAACTAAATTATTGTTTAAAATAGCAAATAAACAAACAACATAACCTCAACAATTCTTTTATGCTTAAAATAATACTAAATGCTTTTCCTTGAAGAAGTTTTTTGGTACCAATCACTGAATTGGCACACTTACCTCCAATTTATTGAAATCGCAGTTTTATTTAAACACAACTAACATTGTCTTATGGGGATTTATAACGTTTTTAGAATTTAATGAATACATCGAGATAGAATAAAGTAGAGACGACATGAACACCATTTTGCGATATGACAAGTGAACGCACATTGAGTTGTATTTTGATTACTTTAAAGTTAATAATTTTATTAAAGTTGAAGGTGGTAGCCATGTGTGAGTTATAAGTTCAAAAAGGTAAATCAAACGATAATTTTATATTTGAAGATTGACAAAATAAAAATATTTTTATGTCATTTAAATATTCTCACCAAAACTGACTAGCTCCACTAGCTCGAGTTTGACATGTGACGTAAAAGTGCGGACACTTAGCATTGCCATAGCATCTCCTTTGTATTCTATCTCAACGATAGGAAAAGTTTCGTATATCCCGGCCTACTTTGTGACCTTACGCTTTGTTTTTGTGCGATGCACAAATAGCGTAGTTTTAAGTAGTTACATTGTTGGTTTCATTGATCTGTTGATTTCTCTGTATAACTACTACAGGCATTTGCGGAAATCTCTGGTGCTCAATCAGCATAGTTTACTGACAGAGACGCGACGAGCCAGAGCCAAGTGGCGTACTAAAGAAATAGAGATTAATATGTATAAAAATATTAAAATTGAATTGACATTTTTACATTATTAATATGTACAAGTAAACCAATGAAGAACCCGCCTCTGCTTAAGTAACAATGCAATTTTTGTGTGTAGCTAAGAGCCAATGCAAGAAATAAACACTAAAATTTTTTGTATCAGTTTTTCCTTTTTTGAACAAACGTTATTAATTATTATAAAAATAATTGAACTTTAAATCGTCCTGCTGGAAAGTTATTAAACTGTCGCTTACCACCTTATACCTTTCACCCATCGATATATTTGTTGCATCAAAGCAATTAGATACTTACCACGGTCAAAAGAGTTCTAAGCAATCTAAAAAAAGGTTTGGAATGCGAAAAATCATCCTGAATGGCGCTAAGCAAAGAAGTCAAAATAGACAAAGCAGTTTCAAAATATATGCACAACATTATCCAAGCGAAAATTTTATTAACGTAGTTCAAAGCAAGCGTTATGCTTCCTAACGCAAGGCGAATGTTGGATATAACGAACAATATATCTTTCTCATTTTTTCTGATAATGCCTGTTCCGTTGATGGTATTTTTCAATATTTTGGTAAGATGTTTATTCGCTGCGATGTTGATATCCAGGATAACGCAAATTATTACAAATAAAACAAAATACCAGCATCTATCTATGGTGTATCTTACTAGCGTAAAAGGGTTAAAACTAGTCTTTGACAAACAAAACATTGAATATATACGTAAAAACGTACAAATTATAACAAAAATTCCAGCAACTAACGTCTCTAAAGTATCTTCAATTTTATAGATTTTGGAATCCTTTAAAATTTTAATAACGTACTCCAGATTCCGTAGCAACTTTACCCATGCGTTTCTATATATCAAACGACTTATTCCACAGGATAGTACAAACGCCATTTCATTAAGCCGATACGATAGGATTAAAATCCTTGGTGGTGTTATTTTATGCTGAACGCTGCTCCACAAGGACCATCCTTGAAAAGCACAACAAATCGTGATAGCAACAATATTTAAAATTTTATAGAAATACTCTAAGCATTGTTTATTTTTGGTTTCAGGGATAAATCCCAAAAATTTAGCGACAAGTGATAATTGTCTATAAATTGTAACGCTACGTAATGCCATGGTTGTTTTTAATATATTTTCACCATTATTAAGGATTATGCTTGTGGAAAGTTATCTAATTAACTAATGGATTTGCTGATAGGTATATCGATATTCTAGGAAACAATATTATTACTTATTAATCGTTTGAGTATTTTGATATGCTTTTAGTATCAATACATTTATTTCATTACACAGGGTATAACAAAAAGTTAGGTCATAAATAAAACCACTTATTCTGGGGTCAAAAATAACCCGATTGAACATACCTTACCTCAATGCAAATGTGCATACAAAAAAGTTACAGACCTTGGAAAGTACAAAATGAAAATCGATTTTTTGTACTATTTTATGAACTGTTTAACTTTTTGCAATAAAAATGTTTTTGCAAGAGCATCTTTTTCACATAAAACCACAAAACATTTAGGAGGTCTTAGAACCCCTAAAACCCCCCAAACTTTTATATGCGTTAAAATTAAATTAATATTGTGACACCATTGGTTTAAGGAGGTCCTTTTGCCACCAATGTTAAATAAAAAATATTAGATTATGACTAAAATTAATTTTTTTCTAATAGTTGAAGTCATTATTTATCTAATAGTGAACTTTTAACCATACCTTACCGTGCAAATTTTTGAGAAAAAAGAATTTTAAAAATGTGAGTATTTGTACAGTGTCTTATGAGAAAGTAAGACAACAACAATTTTCAAATTGTAATTAAGTATACTATTATTTATTGATTAGATGGAGTAGAAAAAACTAAAAATAAGGTTTTTGAAATATTTAGGTTTTGTTTTTTACAATAAAATATATAGGTTACCGTGGAATTTATTGAGAAATTAATATTAAAAAATCACAAAAAATTTTCAACTAAGTTGCTTGAAATTTTTTTTTAATATTAATTTCTCAATAAATTCCACGGTAACCTATATATTTTATTGTAAAAAACAAAACCTAAATATTTCAAAAACCTTATTTTTAGTTTTTTTCTACTCCATCTAATCAATAAAAAATAGTATAATTCGAGAATTGTTGTTCAGGTCTTACTTTCTCGTACTCATATTTTTAAAAAAATATTTCTCAAAAATTTGCACGGTAAGATATAGTTAAGAGTTCACTATTAGGTAAATAAGGACTTCAACTATTAGAAAAAAATTAATTTTAGTCATAATCTAATAACTTTTTTTTTAACATTGGTGGCGAAAGGGGTGGCGAAAGGACCTCCTTAATACGTCATTTTTTTTTTGTTTTTTAACACTTTTTCGGAAGGCCAGTGTTTATCGGGATCCGGCCTCTTTTTCATTATGCTTCAAAATTTTGAAGTTGGCGGTTGTAGTTTCTACGGATAAATAACAAGCAGTTGCTTTAACAATTACATACTGTCAATTGAAGCTTTCGATTATTGTGCATTTCAAGAGTGTTAAGAAAAATTAAGCTTTCTGTTATAATGGTTTACACTTTTGCAAAAATGGCAGATATGCATTTAATTCTCAATAAAACATGGTTTTAGATAATTATCTGTAATTCTGGTAATCACAGGCATGGGCGCCGTTACACAATTCTATGGGAAGGAGCAAAATTTTGAAAAAATTTAGAATGTTTATTTGTTGGAAAATAAAAAATAAAAGAGCAATTTTTTATGATGAATTCAATTATTCTGTGACGTCATGGCTTATTTCCGGATTTTCCAAAAATAACAGAAAATCGCAATTTATTTTTTTATTTTTAAATGGAAACCCTTTTTTATAGAAAATTTAAAATGGTAAATTTGCGATTGTAATTTATATTTTCGTAATTTTTAGTTCGAAAGAACCCATAGAAATTAATGATTAATACTTGTTTCCTATCAATCACACAAGTCACAAGATTGCATTTTAGCCATATACAATAATCAAAGTCAGAAATTTGATCATTTGCTAAACATTTAAGATTTAAGGGATGTTGAGGAACATTTCTGATGTCTATTATTTCCAATTTTACTGTTCTTATTACAAAAATAACGTTTTTTTTTTCTTCTTTTTATACGGCTATCCATTTATTTTTTTGATTTAGTTTCCATTTTGCTACTGAAAATTTATATAATTTCCAGTTTTTTTGCTAGTATAATTTACAATTCCGGTTGCTCATTTTATTGTTTTAACCTATTTTTAAAGAAAAAAGTATAATGTATACGTGTATTTGATACGCCAAAATTACAAAATATCGCCTTAGAGTACTTGAATTATCCGCAGCTTGGACTAGTATCGCTTTTGCTTCCCCTACCATGACTTCGCACTGATCGAATAGACCGCAGCCATGTTTTATCATGCCTTAGCTTGCTGAACATTCTTTCGATTAACTCTGTCGTTATTGGAAGAGCCATAAATATTTTTAAAGCACTTTGTATGTCTAGATAAAATTCACAATGTTTGGACGCTATATCATTAATGGAGAGCTTATTGTGTGCAGAAAGCTCTTTCGTACTCCAATTAGCTATCCACGTTTGTTGTTCAGCTTCAAAATTGTTCGATTCCAAATTTTTCCGCTACTTTCATTTTCTGATCGGTAGTAAAAATAGTAGTTTGTGCAACAAGAGTGGATATGATGGCCATATTACACGAATACGAAATTTAAGCACGACGACGTAGGCGGAGTGCTCAATCATCTAAATGCGATGTGGACAATCCACTTGAGTTGTACAGTATATTTTTTCTACGACGCACTAACGAAAATTTACAAATAAAAAAATATTTTAGATAAGACAAAATAACTAATTTTAAAATAATTTATGACTTAATAATTTTTAAAATAAAATAAATGAAAAAAAAAAGATAAAAGTTCAGTTTATTTTTCCCCATATTAGAATTGAACTCGACTCTTCTGTGTGGAAGGCAAGAACGCTAACCACAGGATCATCTACTCTTTTATATTTATTGATTTAATACTTTTAATTAAATTGACTTCATGTAGTTTTATTTAAATTAACAAATTATTTATAATTCTAGACGAAATAAAAACAGAAATGCTATTATTTGTCAATTCTACACAAGAATAACCCATTTTAATGTATGTTTAATTTCAATAATTAAAAAATATACTGAAAATTAGTTTGACAAAATTGTCACTAGAGTCTTCGGAAAAGCTTGGTGTAAGCGTTTTAATAAGGATATCCAGATATGCAATAAAAGTATTTAACCTATAATATTCTTTAACTATAATAGCCTGAATATTATTTCTATGAGATTGTTATTCGTAATGCATATCTTACGCGTTGTTGATTAAGTCGTAAATGATAGGGAGGGCAACTGCCCTCCTTACCCCCCCCCCCCCCCAAACGACGCCCATGATCACAGGTGGATGTCAAGGGAACACTGCAGCAGCTGCAAGGCGTTATGTGGAAAATATCCCAATCGGAATACACCAGAATATAGTATTAATCATTTGCGGGAGACGGGTACTTCTCCCGTAAACGATCAATGGTACTTTACGACCGCAACTTGTTGTCATCCCAAAAATGGATACAAACGATAAGAAGATTTTAGAATTAGTCTAAGAAAACCCTGGAAGCATTACAAGGGCAATAACTGCTCAATTAGATGTTGGTCACATGACGGTTTGAGAAGATTAAAGGAACAGTAGTGTTCAAAAATAACAGACATTTTTTAACAAGATACTCAGTTACTCTTATAAACCACCCTGTATAAATATTAAAAAGAAAGGTAACGTAAAAATAACATCATAGTTTATCATTATATCCATAGACAAAATAAAATTAAAATAATGTCTCAATCACATAAAAACAATATAGAACCACCCTATACATACAAAATAAAAGTTATTTTTGAATCGACTTATCCTCACAAGAAAACACACAACAGTTAAAACATTTAAAATGACATCTCTCTCTTCATATAAGTCTATTTCATTTACTTTTATTAAATGTTTAAAAATAAATTAACAAGCTAAACATGTACTGTTCATCGACCGATAGGGACCCGACACCGTAAGTCAGATACAGCTTACCAAGGGCAAAGGTTGATCGGAGCCGTTTTGAAAAGATTTGTTTTCACATTTGAACAGTATGGTGCATTTTTATTTTCTCTCTGTGAAAATTATCGCAGTACCGTAAGATGTTAAGGTTCTTTTAGACCATCATATGAGTTCTCAGTTCAGTTTCAATTTCAGTTCAGTTCAAAAAAAAAAGAAACCTTATGAAGACGGGGAAATGATGAAACAGGCGTTTTTAGAAGCTGCTGATTCGTTATTTGCCAACTTTAGAACTAAAGACGAGATAGTTTTGGCTATAAAATCTATGCAACTTTCTGCTAATACAGTGATGAGACGTGTAGAAGTAATGAGCAATGATATTTTTTTACAGTTAAGAACTGACTTAGATAACTGTGTTTATTTTTCACTTCAACTGGATGAATCAACAGATGTCGTTGACACTGCCCAGATGGCCGTGTTCGTCAGGATGGTTTTTAGTGATTTTACGATTAAAGAAGATCTTTTGAAGTTTATTCCGCTGAAAGGACACACTACTGTACAGGAGTTGTTTTCTCATTTAAAAAATATTATTTCTTCCGAGAAAATTCCAATATCGAAAATGGTAGGCTTGACAACCGATGGCGCTCCAGCTATGGTGGGTTGTGATAAGGGTCTGGTGGCGTTATGTCGTAAAGATGAAACTTTTCCGCAATTTATTTGTTACCACTGCATTATCCATCAGCAAGCATTATGTGGAAATTTCCTGAAACTAAACAACGTTATGAAACTGGTGGTAAAAATTGTAAACAAGATTAGAGCTCAAGCGTTACAAAGAAGATTATTCAAAACCTTGGCAGATGAAGTTGACTGTCAATACGGGGACCTACTCCTTCACTCTGAAGTCCGATGGTTAAGTAGAGGACGGGTGCTAAAACGTTTTAATGATGTCCTATCTGGCATAGTTCAATTTTTCAAACAACGCGATGAACCGACTCCGGAACTAGAAAATTCAATCTGGCTTAGAGATTTTGGTTTTCTCGTAGATATTACAGCGAAATTAAACGAACTTAATTTGCAGCTTCAGGGGAGAGACAAAGAACTAGCGGAAATGATTTCTGATATAAAAAGCATTTATCAAAAACCTAATTAACAGCGATACCAAGCATTTTCCTATTCTTTCAGAAAAAATATCTCAAAATCCATTAGAACCCTATGACAGCAAAAATCATGTAGAAATAGTTTCTACCCTAAAGAATAACTTCAAAAATCGTTTTAAGGATTTCAACGAAATGGCTTTAGTAGCGCAGTTTGTTGTTTTACCCTTTATGGAAATTGATATCCAACAGTTTGCAACTTGTGTTATGCAGAACTTTGGCGAAGACACCGCTGCAACAGAAATGGAAGTAATTGAGTTTCAAAATGATTTAGCCTTAAAATCGTTAGTCTCAAGTACCAAATGTATCTGGCCTATTGTAAGTAGGTAGGAATGTAGCTATGAACAAGTACGTACTAGTAATATTAGTTATTTTGTTATTAGTTTATTATTAGTACCTATGTATTATGTATTACCAGTTAAATAGTAAAATAAATACATATAATGATAAATTAACTGTGGATTATTTCATTTACGTTGCGTTACATGGCTTCCGTGTGGGTAGCTTGCTGTTTATTCCAAAATTAACAAAGTAGCTCAACACATTGAGAGGTTGGCAACCACTGTCTTACTGTAATAGTATCATAATATCTGAAACTTGTAAAGCTCTATAAAAATTACTGAAATACTGTACTTTAAGTAAAGTTCTGTTGCAGATAAAGATTAATAATTTTTTTCAGAAAGTCGTGTTTTAAAAGGTTTGTTCCAACAACGATTAGAAACCAGTCATTGCCACCAGGATTGTGCGCAGTATAAATTTGGCGGTCTGAATAATCTACTGCGCAGAATTCTGATGACTGTTTTCGGATCGTTGTTGGAACACACCTAATATAACGATATTTACGAATCTTCTGCGAGTAAGGGACGTTAACGAACAAATTTGTTTACACTTTAATTCTCCGTATCAGTTTCATTTTTTCTTTCGTTGTTTTGTGTTTATAACTGACAACTGAACTAAAACTGAAAATGAACTGAGAATATGACCGTCTAAAAGAACCATTATAAACCGACATTTAATTACCAAATATGTAAACTAGTAATTTAAGTACATTGTATAAAAATGTTTTAGTTTAGAGTTTATTAAGTTTCAAATATATAAGTTCAAGGAAGGTACATTTTTAATTTCAACCAGTGAAAGTGCATTCAAAATCCAGAAGTTTGGTACACGAACCGCCTATAAAATAGTTACAGTTCATTGCAGAAGGAAACCCTTTTTTGTGACTTGGAATCAAATGTAAAAATTCTATAGCCCGAATCAAGCAGCTTCATCTCTATCACGTAACAACTCCTGTAATTCCACGATGCGTCGACCACTGCACAGGTTATTTTCCACGTTATTATTATTTAAGTGGGCTAAGAATTTTAATTTGAATTTATGCATTCATTTAAAATATAAATTAAAACAAAGTTAAGATAAGAATAAGGTACTCAATAAAAAATAAAATTACAATTATTTTTGTTAGTGTTATTAATATTTTTTTTTCCAGTTGTAACACTTTTTGTTCCCTTTTTGAGACGGTATGCATAGGGAAACGAAAGGTTCGTGGGTTCTGAAAACTTTTAATAGTGGACGCCATTTAATTTTGATGGTATAGAAACTAAAAAAGCAAAGACTAAATAAAAACAACTAGTTTTTTCTACAAATTATTTAATTCCGTCCAGGCGAACAAATAAGAAAAGGTCCAATACTCGATATTGAAAATAATTTTTGTACAAATTTCAATCTTTAAAATGATTTTATAAAATAATCTTAGATGCCTACTCCTAACTAAAGTTAGTATCTGCTAATTTACAAGTCCACTAATACATGAGTGGCTTGAATGATTATCATAAAATATGTACATATATGTTAGAAATTTGGAGTGTGATCTGTCGCGTTCAATATGACTTTGAGTATAGACTCCGAGTCACATACTTTAATTACTATACGGGACAAGAGAGAGGTCCGACACGCCCAACATAGGCCATTTTGAACCCTATGACACAGTTTATAGCTAAAGAATCAGATCGCTCACTCTGCGTCGGCACTTTTTATCTCAATGTTCCAGTTTATACACTACGCAACTCAGATAATACAATATATGACAACCGCCTATAATAAAACAGCAGTCTTCTGCGTATTCTGAATTTGTATCCCTGGAGTGGATGTTATTTTGGAACTTTCAACTGGTCCGAGTGAGCTAACTGATTCTTTAGCAATAAACTGTGACTCCAAAAATAATATTCACTGACACTGACAGCAGCAAGCAAAATATCAGGTGCGTTTTAACCATCCGCTTCTGCTTCCGGAATTGTCGGTTCAGTCGTTCTTGTTGCAGATATTATCTATGGCTGCAGATATTTAAATCAGAACAAAAATATTACACTGTATATTATGTTGTTTTGTTATTTTCTGATTGATGTATTTTTTTGTCAAATATATAATTTTGTAAAAGTCTTGTCAAGATATTTATTATTTTTATAAACTCCTCTGGATTAAGCAATCCAATCCATTCCACCATCTGCAATAGGTTATGGTCGCCCAGGCGGTTGTGTTTTGATACCAGAGAAGTTGAATATATATATTTCCGAAGATATTTACTGTAGTGTGTTAAGCTAGACCAAAGGTAGGATCTATCTACTGCTAACGAAGTATTAGTGATGGCCGCACATGGAAACAGTTCACTTCCTTCAATCGACAAACTTGTTGGTGCTGATAATTATAAGAATTGGAAATTTGCCATGCAGATGTTTCTTAAACATGAAGATTTGTGGGAATATGTTAATGGTACACTTACACCAGGATCTGAAAAGTTTGATAAAAAGAAAGACGAGAAAACTATGGCCAAGATATGTTTAATGGTTTCTCCTAACCTTTATGTCCATGTATCTAGTGCCAAGGGAGCGAAAGAAGCTTGGGACAATTTAGCGAAGCTTTATGAACAAAAAGGTCTACTGGGTCGCCTGCGCCTAAGACAAAAACTTTTAAAATGCTCTTTAAGTGATTATCCTGACATGTCGTCTTATATATCGGATGTAATGAATATTTCTCAAAAATTAGCAGACATCGATGCACCCGTTGCCGACGAAGATTTGGCTGCAGTTCTTCTAAATGGACTTCCAGAATCTTTTGAACCAATGATAATGGCATTAGATAATAGTGGCATCACGATCACTAGTGAAATGGTCAAAAGCAAACTACTGGCAGAAGGTTACAGAAGACAAGATAATAATCAATCTGAAAATGCATTAGTGGCAAAAAACTCTAGTTTTAATAAGGGAAAAAGATTTCCATTTAAATGTACCAAATGCAACAAAGTTGGTCATAAGAGAAAAGACTGTTATTCAAAGTCAACTCCTAAGCAGAACGAGAATAAACCACATAATTCAAACGTGTTATTTACCACATGTGATAAAGCTTTATCCGTTAAGTGTGAAAACCCTAATCGATGGTTTTTAGACTCTGGTGCAACGTGCCATATGACGTACTCAAAAGATTACTACGAACGTTTTGTAGAATGTAAATCAGAAATTAGTATGGCAAATAGTAACAAAAGTGCATCTATTGGTGTCGGTGACATACCGATTTACACTGATGGAGGTTTAAAAACAATAAAAGATGTAGCATATGTTCCTGACTTGGCAGTTAATTTGCTTTCTGTTTCAAAGATGGTAGATAAAGATTTAATCGTTGTTTTTAATGAACATGGCTGTAAAATTTATCACAAAGACAATTATAAGATTAATGGTCAAATTGTACTGAGCGGTTTGAGAAAAAACGGTATGTTTGAGCTCAAAGTACAAAATACATCAAATAATACTACGATGCTTACTCAAACTGATGCCATGTCAATAAATATGTGGCACAGACGCCTTGGACACTTAGGTAATAAAGGTATGCAACAAATCAAGAATTTAGTTACTGGTATTCAATATCCTGCTCACAAATTTGATCCATGCATTGCCTGTGCTGAGGGGAAGCAAGCTCGAGAACCATTTTCAAAGAAGAGAAGACCCAATCGACGACGAGCTGCTGATTTTCTTGAGATAATTCATTCCGATGTATGTGGGCCAATGGAAAAGAAATCATTGGGAGGCTCTATATACATGGTAACGTTTATTGATGACTATTCTAGAAAAATATTTGTGTATTTTATTCAACGCAAAGATGAAGTTTACAACAAATTTCTAGAATTTAAAGCACTTGCTGAAAATCAATCTAATAAGAAGATTAAAACTTTTAGATCCGATGGAGGCGGAGAATATGATAATCAAAAACTGAAAGAATACTTGACTTCCAGTGGTATTAAGTTTGAAACGTCGATGCCTTATTCTCCTCAGCAGAATTCTATAGCTGAAAGAGCTAACAGATCGATTTGTGAAATTGCGAGATCTATGATGATGGACAGTAAGTGCGATAAATCATTGTGGGCAGAAGCCTGTAACACCGCTGTTTATTTAAAAAATCGAAGTCCCCATGTAGCATTGAAGGGAAAAATCCCTGAAGAAATTTGGACAAACCGAGTACAAGATCTAAAACATCTGCGTGTATTTGGTTGTAAAGCCATGGTACAGGTTCCACGTCAGAAAAGGAGAAAGTGGGATGCTAAAAGTGTTGAACATACTTTTATTGGATACTGTGAAGACTCGACAGATAATAATTGCTACAAATTATTAACAAAAAACAATAAAGTCATCAGAGCTAGAGACGTGATCTTTTTTGAAACATTTTCTAAACAGAAAGACTTAACAGAAGAAAATTTTGTTCCTTTGGAAAATATTTTATCTCCTGAAGATCCAAATTCTGCAATTTCTAAATCTGAAGAAATGCCCGTCTCTGTGGATGATGTTGAAGAAGAAACAGCGGATGAGCATGTCGATAATACTACTGTTGAACCCGCCGAATTCGTTGAAGAGCCTAGGTATCCTGTTCGCATCAGAAATAGAAAAGAATTCCCTGATTTTGTAACTTTCCAAGTTAAAACTGACTGCTTACCAATCGATCCAGTTAATGTGTCCGATGCACTCAGTAGAGCTGATGCTAACAAGTGGTATGAAGCTATGGAAGATGAATACAATTCTTTAATTAGCAATGAAACTTGGAAACTAGTTGATAAACCAGCAGATGGTTGTATTATACCCTGCAAGTGGGTATTTAAAGTAAAACTTGATGCTAGTGGTAATGTGACTAGATACAAAGCCCGATTAGTTGCTAAGGGATACAAACAAACCTACGGAATAGACTACGATGAAACCTTCGCTCCTGTAGTGCGAAAGGAAAGCTTAAGACTATTAATTGGTATAGCTGCTGAATATTATCTTAAAATAGATCACATGGATGTTAAAACAGCATTTCTTAATGGCGATCTTAAAGAAATAGTATACATGAGTCAACCAGAAAATTTTGTTAATGAAGAAAACTCCAGAAAGGTATGTTTACTGAAGAAATCCTTATATGGTTTGAAACAAGCTGCTAGGTGTTGGAACTGCAAAATTCATGAACATTTATTAGGCATAGGCTATAAACAATCACAATTTGAACCCTGTATATATCATAATCTGCAAAATGGTACTATAATGATTATAGCCCTATACGTTGATGATTTGATAATTTTGTATAACAATATAGAAGAAAAAGAACAACTCAAGAAACAGCTAACTACTAGTTTTAAAATGGAGGATTTAGGTAACATTAAATATTGCTTAGGCATAGAAATTATCAAGCAAGGGGAAGAGATTAGGTTAAACCAGAGAAAATATATATTGGATCTACTTGAGAAATTTCGTATGCAAGATGCTAAAGTAGCTCGTACACCTATAGAAACGAAACTGAAACTCATAGGTGGAAATAAAAATGGTGAATTACCTGATGTACCCTACCAAAGCTTAATGGGTGCTTTAATGTATTTGTCTACATGTACACGCCCAGACATTTCTTTCGCCGTTAGTGTACTTAGCCAATTTAATACCAATTATACCATGGAATTGTGGCAACATGGAAAAAGAATACTTCGTTATTTAAAAGGAACCCTAAATAAGAGTTTGGTATTCAAACCTTCAAGAAAAACACTTACTGGTTTTGTTGATGCAGATTGGGGTGGAAGCGACTTAGATAGACATTCTTACACTGGATTTATTTTTAATTATGGTAATGGACCAATTTCATGGAGTAGCAGAAAACAGCGATGTGTATCTTTATCGAGCACAGAAGCAGAATATGTTGCTCTTTCAGAAGGAGCCAAGGAATGTATTTTCTTAAAAAATTTATTGAAAGAACTTTGTGCAGAAGATGGAGTTGTAACGGTATACAATGATAA
Source organism: Psylliodes chrysocephalus (assembly GCA_927349885.1). Taxonomy (NCBI): domain Eukaryota; kingdom Metazoa; phylum Arthropoda; class Insecta; order Coleoptera; family Chrysomelidae; genus Psylliodes; species Psylliodes chrysocephalus. The sequence goes on along the minus strand of OV651815.1, from coordinate 38,335,801 downwards.
CCAAAGTGCTATTAGCATGTCTGCTAATGCTACTAATCACAATCGCACAAAACACATCGATGTACGTTATCATTTTATACGTACCTGTATTTCTAATGAAGAATTTATTATTAAATACATGCCAACCACAGAGATGCCCGCTGATGTTATGACAAAAGGTCTACCATTAATGAAACACGAGAAGTGCCTTAGAAGTATTGGCATGATGTAAGAAGATGTTGCATTGTTGTAAAGTTATTTTATATTTTTGTTTTTCTTTAGGGGAAGTGTTGCAGATATTATCTATGGCTGCAGATATTTAAATCAGAACAAAAATATTACACTGTATATTATGTTGTTTTGTTATTTTCTGATTGATGTATTTTTTTGTCAAATATATAATTTTGTAAAAGTCTTGTCAAGATATTTATTATTTTTATAAACTCCTCTGGATTAAGCAATCCAATCCATTCCACCATCTGCAATAGTTCTAACCTGTCAGATTAAAACAAGAAAACCGACAATTCCGAAGCAGAAGCGGATGATTAAAACGCACCTATTAAAAATATTGCGCCAAGATGTAGGCAACACGTAATAAGGGTACAAAATGGCGGAGTTTTCTATCTCCTTTTGAAAGGCACTCAGAAAGCGGCGCAGTGCGACCATTCTCCGTATAGTAAAAGAAAATCAAAGTATGTGCTCCGAGAGCACTCTTTTAACTCTGTGTTAGAAAATCGAGTTCTGTCGGGAAGTTAAATAATGAAATGTCAATTATGTCAATGAACGACACATATTATTGTTCTGTGGGTTTGTGCGAGGTAATATTTGTATTTTAAAATTGTTTAACTCATATAAATTATTATAAGTAAATTCTGAAAGTTTATTTTATGTTATTCCCTGAGGTTATTCCATTGTAATGCATAATAATTAACTGACCGTTGACTGAAATATTCGATTGAGGTTACGATTTTTACTCTGAGTTACAGAGCGCGTTCGAGATGGTACTACATTCGCTCTTCGACTTGACAGGACTCTGCTCATGCCCTGCCCACTCCATAGAGCGTCATCTCGAACTTGCCCAAAATGGTTCACCTTGTCTTCATTGTTTCCGCCTGAGTTTCAGAGATCACAAAAGTCATGGAACCGGAAAGGCGAGAAACGGAAATAAGATTCAGCCATCAGGCATCGAGAACCATACCAGTCCCTTCGGAGTTGTACTGGTGTAGTCAGAACCTCGAAAGAACAAACTCATAAAAATGACGAAAAACGTACCTACTGGTTGTCAAGTTGAATGACAGTGACGGTTACTTGGAACAGGTTAGAAAAATGTCAACAAACAATATATTTAAATTTATTAGGACTTCTAAAAGTTAAAATAGATGACCAAAGGAAATAAATAATTAGAAACTAACGAGACTTGTGTACACTTTAAAGGTATGTAACACGATTAAACCATGGCATTAATAATTAAAATATTATTAATTTATTTGTGATAAAAATGACTAAACCAATGGTATTTGTAAGTGAAATACTATTTAATTTATTTGTAATAAAACTAATCCAATGGTATTTATAACTGAAATACTATTTAATTAATTTGTGATAAGAAGACATGCTTTTATTCTTAAAATTTAGTAAAAACCTTAAACGATAATCCATACAAATGTCTCACGTTCATTTAAATATGATTATTTTCAGCACGTTACGCTGTTGGACAATCAAATTTTTTTTTCATATTTTTTATTTTTTTTTTATTTTTTTTTTTATTTTTTTTTATGTAAAGTACGTTTAATAGAATTATTTTTGAGTCCGGAATATGTGGTTCTATTTATGACCTACCTTTTTGTTACACCCTGTGCATATATTTTTTTAATTTCTTATTCAATATTTTTACAGTATGGAGCAAATGAAAGGAATATTCATTATTTCGTAACTGATTAAAATACTTGTAGGAAAAATCACGTAAACTAACGTAAGTTTTGTCTTAATTAACCCGACCATTTCATGTTTCTTAAAATGACGGAATTTTATAATGTCCCTTTCTTAACAGATACAATACCGTCACCCATATTGATTAAACTAATATACAGCGTGTGTCTTTCCTTCAATCTAATTATGTCACGGATCGAACTTCTTGTATATAATTAAGAGAAGTTTCGTGTCAAGTTTCTGTATTCTGCGCTTTACACCCAGCGGGGGTGTTCCATTATGCTGTGCAGCTCTCATTAAATCTTTTCCTTGCTTAAGGGGTAATGATGGATCAGGATGAGGCAGACGATCTTTATTAATAAATCCTTTAGGTACTCACTTCACCTGCGCTATTCAGTATAATTTTCAAGATATTCATATAAATATCATGCAAAATAATTGCTAGCTGTGTAATTATAGGCGAGTGAGCCATTAATCTAGAAATTGATATGATTTTGATTGTATATAGTGCTATACTTTAATAAAAAAGCATTGCAATTAGCATTTTAAATTACTTTTACTGTCGAATCAGATGTATTGAGTGCCTACACGTATTTAGTACTCGTAATGTTTGTGTGATCGATTATTGAAGAGTAAAGATAAAATTAAGGAAACCAACATATTTGCATAAATAATTAACTTATAAATTCCCGTAGTTGCTTAAAAAGTAACTATTAAATTCATCTGCAATTTGTCAGACAATTCTCTGTAAATCCCCACAATGAGGGGTAATATTTTAACCGTTTCATTACTGTGGGAGCATACCTATGTGTCCCAACGAATTTTAAAAAATCTAAAGTTGGACGTTAGCCCTCTTTCACACGAAGATACAGTATGCGAGATACGCGTATCTGAGATACAGATTCGCGGTCAAAAACTTGGGCTACTGTGGTATAAGTATTAACAAAAAAATAATCTGTGTGTCCAGTATCCTATAACAGGGATTAGGCTTAGGACTTGGCGATTATCAAAATAAAAATCGATTATTAACAATAATTGATTATTTTCGAATAATATTCAATCGAAAATAATTGATTCATTAAAATAATCGATTATTCAGAATAATCAGTAAACCGAAATAATCGATTGATCGAAAATAATCGATTCATTAAAATATTCTATTATTCGGAATATTCGATTTATCGAAATAATCGATAAATCGAAAATAATCGATTTATCGAAAATAATCTGTAATAGAAAATAATCGATTAGTAAAAAATAATCAATTAAATGAAAATAATCGATTGGTAAAAAATAATCAATTAATTGAAAATAATCAATTAGTAAAAAATAATCGAATACTCGAAAATAACCGATTAATCGAAAATAACCAATTCATCGAATATAATCGAATAATCGATAATATTCAAACAAAAATAATCGATTTAACTAATAAAATAATCAATTAATTAAAAATAACGATTTTTTGAAAATTGTAGTTTGGTCGAATCTAATCAAACGATTAATCGGAAATAATCAATCGAAAATAATTGATTAAACGAAAATAATCGATTAATCTAAAATATTCAGTAAACTGCAAATAATTGATTAGTCAAAAATAATCGATTAATCTAAAATAATCAATAGAAAATAATCGATTATTTAATTACTCTAAAATAATCGATTATTTACAAATACTGAATTAATCGAAAATAATAGATTAATTGAACATAATCGATTAATCAAAATTATTCAAACAAAAATAATCGATTTAACGAATAAAATAAGCAATTAATTACAAATAATCGATTTAGTGAAAATTATAGTTTGGTCGAACATAATCGATTAATCGGAAATAATAAATAGAAATTATCGATTAAACGAAAATAATCGATTTATCTAAAATATTCAGTTAATTGCAAATAATTGATTAATCGAAAATAATCGAATAATCTAAAATAATAGATTAATCGAAAATAATCGAAGATAACCAATTAGTCGACCATAATCGATTAGTAGAAAATAATCGACTAATCGGAAATAATCAATTGATCGAATATAATCGATAAATCGAAAATAATAGAAAATAATCGATTATCAATTATTCTAAAATAATCAATTATTTACAAATAATCAATTAATCTAAAATAATAGATTAATCGAATATAATAGATTAATCGAAAATAATCGAATAAACGAAAATAATCAAGGGTAATATACCAAGACCTTGATAATAGTCAGCTATTTTTGTTGAATCTAAATCTCAAAAATATTTTAATATCAATTTGATGAGACATAATTTTTGGCATTAATCAATTGACTATTAATGCCAAAATTATGTAGAATTAAATTGTAAAATGTTCGAGAAATTTAGCAACAACAAAAATAGCAGAATATTAATCAAGGTCGTGTTATATTTGAGACGATTATTTCACTAGATTAAATATTGACTATTTTTCTAGAAAAATAGTCGCTGATATTTAGTCTAAATAATCAATTGAAAATAACCGATTATTATTCCCACCCCTAATTTTATAAACTTTATGCTCCATCACTATTTCATAGCGTTAAGTAATAACAACCTAGGCAGTTGAATTTTTATTAAAAAATATCCTGCGCCCATAATATAATCTCCGTTGCAAAAGTATCCATGTCTGAAAAGGTCCATATATCGTAATAGTAATTCTGTATTCGGCATACGCATTCAGCCTCCGCGGCTGAAGGTGCCAGGATACAGAAATTCCGTATCGCAATACTGTATGCGTCGCCCGTACCAGGTGTAAAGGTCCATTTGAATGTATATTCAGCCTGTATCTTGGATACGCTTGTCTGGCATACAGTATCTTCGTGTGAAAGAGCTCTTAGTCCTGTAAATGCATGTTATTTTGGGTTTACCGTATTCTTCGATCCTTTTACAAACATTTCCTTATACTATTTAACCAATATTAAAAAAAGTGAGAAAATTACTATTTTACATCGCTTTTATAGTGCAAGATAACAATTATTTAAATGAAGAAAATATTCTGCATTTTATCGTGCAAAATTTGAATTATTGTGGAAATGGACATTCAAAAAAACCGGCCAAGTGCGAGTCGGACTCGCTCATGAAAAGTTCCGCACCATCATATAAGATTTAATTTATGTATGTACTCTTTAAATACTTTATTAAGATCGAGCAAAAAAGCCCAAAAAACACGTTCCTAGAAGGGAACCTCCTTTAATTTTTAACACGCTTTTATTAGCTTGGTATCTATGTATGTATCTATATAACGGAATCTTTGAACGTGATTTTCACTCGCTACAAAACGTCTGATTGATTTAAAACTTCGCGCACTTATCAAGGACCGATGACAATGCAATAATTTAAATAGTTTGTTCCATTATTCTGATCAGGACCTTCAGAATTAGCGATTTTTCAAATCCGATACCGTATGTTATCCCTGTGGTAACTTTTTATCAAATTTAATTTAATGTTAGGGGTTGAGGGAAGAGGTGTGCATTTTTTACCATCTCTTTTAATACTCTATTCATTAATGTACTCATTATTATGATTATTCTCAATAAACCCCAGTTCGCTTTAGATGCAGTAAGTCAGTTGTTATCCCTGTGATAATTTTTTTAGAAATATTACTAAACGATTCCGCCAATATCACAGAGGTTGTATAAAATGGAGATATTGGCGAAATCGTCTAATATTAAAGTGGATTTCAGCGAAATCACCGAAATCATAAGAATTTTGACCTTAGCAGTTTACCACTAGGTTTTCCGTAAACAATTTTAAAAAGCTAAGCACGAATTTTTCAATTCAATTCAATTCAATTCAAAGAAAACAATATATGGATAAATATATACGGACGGAGGTATATTTATACAGCTTTAGGTCTTACAATCTCCGGTGTAATAGCAGAAATATTTAAAACCTAAGTCAAATCATCATCAGGCAATTCTTCATTTAGTAGTTGAGAATAGGATGATGCAACTTGCTGATTTTCGTCTCCCGTTCTAAATTATCGCACCATCAAAAATGATGATATTATATATTCATAAATTAAATTTATTAAAAATTATTTGTTACTTTTTAGTTTGCTTTTATATTAAAGTGTGTTTTTTAGTTTTTTTTTAAATATTATTTTTAGTATATTTTATTTGTTGTTTTTGTAAAAACAGATAGACAGACGGACGGACAGCGGAGAGGCATAGTTAGAGGGTCTATTTGGTTACACTTCGGGTACGGAACCCTAAAAATAAATATTGTTTGGCGTTTACGTTTACTGAAGAGTATCTATCAACTAAAAATTATAACTTCGCGACATTTTACATAATTAATAAACATATTCCAAAGATAATTGGTTTTTCTGCTACTGTTCCTAAACAATCTCTTACATGCTTCATGGAGGCTCTCCTAATCGTAATAACAAGATCTACTTACATTGTTGTTAAAAATATATCTACCTACCTACCTCTTGCCAAAATTCCATTTTGTATTTCCTTAACATAAGTAATAAGTAATCTTGCAAAATTGATAGACCGTGTTAGCCCTTATAACGTTATTTGCATTCTGGGATGAAAATTCGCCGAGATTCAGGCTACTCAGTTCACCTATCCTTCGGCTAGTCTTCATACCTGCATTTTAATCGATTTTGATATTCTCCATACTTTTTATTCTGGGTCGAAAATTTTTTGGAATGGTTCCATTATTAGTATGACTGATTCGAGCCGTGTGTAAATCGGTGCTGGGGCTAAAATCCAGTACTTTAGCTATTGTTCCTGCTGGTATTTTAACTCTTTTAATGGTGACCTTGGTGGGGTGTCTTGATTCGGCCACATAGGCGGATTGAAAATTCGGATTCTGTCCGGTAGGGGTGCTAGTGTTGGCCGGAGTTTGATGGTTTATAGCATGGATAGGGTTTCCCAGGGGATCAGAGATGTTCACCCCCTCTGAGGGCTTGGTTTCATTGACATCCGTATTTGCTAGGGTGTCCACGTTCATATAATCTTCGGATTTGTCGTCACTTGCACTTCTACTAAGGATTGGGGAGTTAATATCGGAGCTATTTACTTATTCGCAGATTCTCCGTACTTTTTCGGAGATTCTACGAACTTTTTTTTGTAGATTCTTCATAGTTTCTTTAAGGTTCGCCTGTTTTCCTGGCCGATGTTCTGGATCTCGTTGTTGTTTTGAGCCTGTTTCAGTAGGAATACTGTTGGGATCAGGTCTAAGGTTATGGGGATGGGCATTTTTAAGTACGTTGTCGTCGTTAGGTAGAGTTATTTTAACATTTCTGATGGTCGTATCCATGCTTTTCTCTGACTGGAGGATTCGTTTAAATCCCCGTAAACTTTCTCTAGGAGTGTTTGAGGGTCATTTAGAGGTCGTTTCGGGAAATTTTTAAACAGGGTTCCCATGTACTGTACTGGGCAGCTGACACTTGTGTTAGTGTTTACGGTGGTTAGACCCAATATAGTGGCTTTACTCACGTTTAAAGTGGTTTGTCTTTTGGTTTTGGCCTTTAAATGCCCTGGAGTTTGTATAATTGATATATTTCTTAGCGCTTCAGTGTGTCTCCGTCGATTCCGTTGGCGTTTTGAATAGACTGTAGGGTATTCAGTGAGATTGGGATCGCTTGCACCGGAGGGCTCTACCATGGAGCGAAAACTTTTTCTTGATGTTTATACTATACTACCTGGCTGACTCGAACGTAAAATGATTGAAAAGTGATAATGAATTTAGGTTAATAACCTGGTGTCGCTAATCCGAACTACAAAGAGCGGTACAAAATTCGGCAAAATTTCCTCTGACAAGTCCAAAGGGTAAACTCGACATACTACCCTTTGCCCCATCTGGTATATGATGCGGACAAAAGGTGTATTCAGGGAGGCATATGCGCATTTTGTCAACAAGTTACTGCGCATCGAAACTGGCGTACGTCCGTTTTACAATAACACAATTATATTTAAAATATAAAGAAAACCTAATAATTACAAAATATCTCACTAAAAATGTGTTAGTAACTTGCCAAAACTAGTAGTTTCACTTTTTTTTTATTTATCTATCGTAAATTTGAAAAAATATGAATTTATTCAATTATTTGTACAATGTAAATCTGGCTTTGGATAACATAACCCAAATCTCGTTAGCGCTCGAGTCGACTCGATAGCCGAAACCCGAATGATACAATGGTATATTACATATCGAGAGTTGTAAGGAGCTTATGACATGCGAGTAAAAAAGTTGCGCGCGAGCCGCGTAGCGACGAGCGCAGTAATTTTATAAGCATGTAATAAGCTTACAACTCTAGTTGTAATTTATAGAAATAAAAAGCATAACAAGTAACTTTATTTCACAAAATTCTGGAACAATTTAAATTAAACATTTATTTGTAATAATTAATTGTAATATTTTGGCAATTATTTATAACTATTCCCTTACGCGGTGAATGGTGGGATGACGTAAACTGTAGGTGTGTTCTTCCTTCAACATTTTGGCAATTGTTTTTAACTTATCCCTTACGCGGTGAATGGTGGGATGGCGTAAACTGTACGGTGTGTTCTTCTTGGACATTGGTATTTTCAGTATATATAAAGGTTTGTAGATTATTTTCAATTGAATTTATAATTCTATTGGCTGTTGACGTCTTATTATTTATTGACTCATCGACATATTCTTCGGCTGTTGTTGAAGATTTCCATCCGCCATGTCGCCATTAGATCACCACCGGCATCAACCAAAAGAGTGGCAGAAGTTCGTTTTAAACGGTGACCTGTATACATTTTGGGATCTGGTAACTTTAAATATTCGGCTATTTGTTTAGGAACACCACCTATTTTGTTTAATCCTACCACTTGTTTCGTACATTTACCTTTTTGATAGTTAAGGAAAAATTGATTTATTTGCGGATCGCTAATTTATTGCCGAACCTCTATATATTGTTTGCAGATTTTATAGAAATTTTCGGAAATTACGAAAGATCAACATACTTTGGTTTTCGTATCAGGGATTTTAACCAATAATATGGTACTTAAATCACCGATATCACTAATTTTAATATTTTTTAATTCTTGTTTTCTACAAGCTCCACATATTCCAACAATTGCAATAACCTTAAAATAACAGTAATATATAAGTATACATGTTTACATTATTTTTCAAACTTCTTAACATAGAATATATTGCCCATAATGAGGACAGTTTAAATTTTTTAGCGATTTCTCCAAAATAAGCCAAGAGTACGTTTTCAGAAAATGATTTTATATTATTTGTTGTACGCCAATCCATAAATTGCTGATATACCTTTTTATATCTTTCTTTTGCTTTTTCTGGTAATAATTGGTTATTGGTAGTGTTCGCAGCTAACTGAATAATATTGGGTGGTGTCCTTCTAAATTCATCTTCACTATCCGATGAACTCATTTTACTTTTTTCTATTTAAATTATTTGTACATTTACATTGACAGCTTGTATTATTAATTTAATTCTGTCAAAATAATGGCAAATAACTTACAAGGCTTATGTGATACATTATATTTTCATGGAACTGAAGCCTAATTTTTTTTATTACGTGCTAGTCATTACGTGTTAGTAACTGTAATGACATATTTACTTAGCATTCAAATAGTAAGTAATGGACAATTTAAGGGAGTAGAAAAAATACAATATGGCTGTCGATGTAAACAATTCTAAGTGAGTTTTTCTTTTATTTAATACAATTTTAGGCATAAATTTAGTAATAATTTACTGTAAGTAAACTGATTTTGATACTTTTGCATGTCTATGTCCTATAAATGCATATATTTGATTGTAATAGTAAGAAATCTTTAATTCTGATATTCATTTTGATAATAATTATCCTAGATATGCGAATTTAATTACATATATTAACCAAACTTTTTAATTTTTATAAATCTAAAGAATTTTCATTACATAAATCAAGAAAATCCTAATTAGAAGTAGTAAATTAAAAATTAGTTAAGTCGCTGCAAATGCAAAAGAAATTAAAATCATGTGTTCATGTGTTTTAAGAAGTTTTTCGCTTTCAACAATTGTTTTTTTTTCTTTTCGTTTCAGGATTTATGGATGGAACTCTTGTTTTATTTCGCACGATTAAAGAAAAATTTTGTTCGTTTTGTGTTATTTAAAATAGTTGTTTATTCAGAAAATATATATTATCTTTATTGTTGTAACCAATAAAGATTCTACAAATAATATTTAGTTATAAATACAATTATTTATTTTATGCCTCTAAAATTATTTAACATAAAATTTTACATTTTTATTAGCATTTTTTAACACGCATGAGATGCGTGTTAAAAAAATGCTATTGAAAATGTAAAACTCCTATATTTTATCGAAGTAAATTCAAAAGCCCGCCAATTTTAAAATTAAAATAGCATTACAGCTTTTAGTATTAGTTGCACAAAACTATCCCATATGTCGCTGAAGGCAAACATGTTGCCAAATTTCTGTGTCAAATCTGCAACTCTTATTTATCCTTCCTCAATGGGTGTATTATTGGTTAGACAGTGTGACAAGCGAGTCTACCATATAGAAAGTGATGTCTACGAATAAACATAAATGTATGTTTTGGTAAAAGTTTTTCAACGTTAGTTTGTTAGTTTTCTGTATTAATATTACGTTTTAGTTTATATTAGGTAAACCCTCTTTTACTCAGACTTTAGAAACATTTTATTTATTTATTTATGTACTAAAAATTAACAATTATTCAAAACGTTGTTAGTTTCTTTAAAATATATAAAAGTTGAAGTTTTATTGCAAATACCTTTCTAAGTAATCTCATTCTACACTATGCTTTTTTGTTATATATAATATATCTCATATTTAAACTGTATTTTGTATAAAAATGGCTCACATCCAGAGATTTTTTCTTCTCTTTGTCACCAATTGGTCAATTTGGTCACGAGGGATACTGGTACTGTTCAGATTATAGAAAAATACTGCCGTCTTCAGAACAGGATCCTCTACTATATTTTAACATTGCACCTTAAACTTTTCCTAACGCTAATGCGATATGTCTATTGTAATTCTAATGCAGATTAAAATTCTGCTTCCAGGTACCAGAATGGAGCGTTTATGTAAATTTTATAGTTCGAGTTAACGATGATACGGGACAAACGCGAGAAGAAACTTGCTTGCTCGCTTGGCTGTACTCCTCTCGTTACGACGAATCAATTTTAATTCTCTGGGTGTGGTTTTATAAATTATTAAGCAGTTCTGGGAATGTCTTCATTATGTACTTACACGAGTTGATGCATAGCTTTATTATCATCACATTGGGTTTCTAACGGGTTAATTTAATTTAAAACGTGTCTAATTTCCTACAAATATTTAGATTTGGATAGTCAAAACACAAGATAATATTGAAATCCTTGAATATTTGATATTAAAGGTAAAATCTGTAAATGGCATTCTTGTCAGTTACATTAATTAATTTAGGTCTCAATTCATGATAGGTATTTTCAGTTAAAGCCAGCCTTACATTGAAAGGACCCCGCACTTTTTACATTGATTTTGGGTACTGACAGAATTTGTTCAAATTTTAGTATGTTATTTTTTAGGTCATTAACGGCAACTTTCTTATGGACCTCAAGTTTGCAGCTCTACAGAGTGAGCTGTTAGAAGGAGTCAAAAGTATCGAGTGCAGAACTAATATTTTCATATATATCTTTACCAGTCTTAAGCAATTTATTTTTTTTCCACGCAACTTAGGGCACGTCTTACACTTGTATATAATTTATCAATGCGTACTTGCATTTTGTAAAATAATTTATACAGAGTATTTAAAAAATTAGGAATATCAGTTACTGAAATAAAGTACTTTTTCATATATTACTATAGCTTAAGTAAGACTTTTGACCATTTTTTTGTTTTATATAACACTGGATAATTTTTATAAGTAATACAGCGTGTGGCAAAACTACATAAACAACTAATAATTACAAAAAAAAACACATTTAGCGAACAAACTTGGTATACCTACCTAAAATGATCTAGAAATAATCTTAAAGCAAAATTAATTTTATAGTAATAAATTACGTTAATAATATTTACATGCAGTTTGGTAGTAATATTAATTATAAACTGAATTTTCTTAGCGAGTCAGTTTTGTGACATCGTCTGTTTTTTCCCCTTACCCTTCATATATGCAATATACAATATATATGTACCTACAATGTATACAAAAAATATATGCAAAAAATATACCTAATTAAATTACATATTTCTCCATATTATTAGTTTTTTTTTGAATATTCTTAAAATTTCAACGAAATTATACGCACGTATGAATACTAGAAATAAGTACGATTCTGAACGACACATTTTCATCCGAAGGCCGAGCTTAAGCGTTGCGCGACGGAATCGACGCAAACCGTTAGCCATTTTTCTGCCGGCAGTTTGTGTGAGAAGTGTACGTGAAATTCTTGCCACTATGGATGAAAAAATTTTTAATGAAAAATGAGTGTGTTTTATTTGCAAATTGCCAGATTTTGTATCGTGGCCCTGTAGGTGCATTTTAATTTTATAATTATTTTATTTTGTATATTATTAATAATTCTCGTTGATCAGTAGTTTAACAATAAACTTTATTGATTTCATCATCAGTGACCTCGATAACCTATAAGTACGCATTTTCAGAAAAATGAAAGCATTTTAGAATATTTTGTCAGCCATATTAGATCCGAAATTTTTAATCTTGAATTTATTTTCATTATTTTCACAAGTAATGACCTAAAAAACCTGTATATACACATTTTTAGAACAATCTACGACTTTGGACATTTTTTTTATCGGCCATATTGGGTCCGCCATTTTGCTTTTTACAAGTTTGACATCAAATTTGTAATCAGCAACCCCAAAAACCTGTAAATACAAGTTTGGAAGCAATTCTGTCCAGCCATTCCGGAGCGTCGCTAAAAACAAAAAAAAATAGTTTTTTTGGTATGGTACCCCTTTAGCGACACGCTATCGGTATGGAAGTGCTAAAGTGATGCAACAAAGCATCTTAAAACCAAAACGCCATACCGGTACCTATTATAGATGTCCATTGCTAAAAATGACATGTTTGCCCCAATATGGCGGCCACTTGGCGACGCCCCAGAGGTATGGCGTTTTGAAATCTTTGTTCTACAGCTCATTGTTAACCAAGATCACGAAATAACAGCGTGGCGCCCATGATACATTCTACAGTGAAAAAATTACGTGTTTCGGTAAGTATGGCGGACCTTAAGTGACGCCATATTGCTATGGCATATTGAGTTTGCGGACTTTGGCAACCTCGTTGACGACATAAAACAAGAATTAAATTGGGGCCTATGACCAAGGTCATGGATATTAATTACACGTTTGAAAATTCACCCCCCTAAAAGCTATACTTTAGGAGTGCCATACCGGGAATTCAAAGTGTGGATTAACGTTGTCTATCAGCCCCTAACGTCTCGTCGTGGGGCCTATGATACATGCAAAAACCATCGCGGCTCCTGGTTTATTTCGTATAAAATAATTTTGATTTATAAAGAAATATTATCCTGTATAGTAAAAATATAATTTAGCACAAATGTAAAAAATAAATTGGTGACTTTATTGTGATTTGTTATATAGGTAATGTTAATAATAATATCCTCTAATACCCAGAATTTGAACAAAATATTACCAAAATTATTTCTCAGTTTTTCTTTTCAAATAAGCAAAACAGTTTAAAATTAAATGCAAATCATTTGAATTTATCTATCAGGAATGGTAACTTTCTTAGAAAAAAAAAAACAATAATTAAAGGAGTTTGAGGTAACGATACTGTGATTTACAAATCTTTACCTTATTTTGGCAACATTACTACTGATATAGCTAAAATATTACAGAATAACGTCAATAGCCTGAAAATATATTTTGAAGCTCAAAACAGCATAAAATCTCTACTTTCTAAAACCAAAGACAAAATTAACAAGTTGGCTCCAAGTTTTTTAATTTTCATTTTAGTAAAATCTTGTTTTTTAATATATTGATGTGATATTTGGGTATAACATGTACACTTTTTACTTTCCTATCTGTATACAGATATAAGGAAAGTATAGGAATCATGATTTTTTTCGACCTCGAGTTTTCGACGAATTTTTACGTTTTGAGGTCCCCTGAATCCGTTTTGACTATTTTCGCGATGATGTGTGTGTGTGTGTGTGTGTGTGTGTGTGTGTGTGTGTGTGTGTGTGTGTGTGTGTGTGTGTGTGTGTGTGTGTGTGTGTGTGTGTGTGTGTGTGTGTGTGTGTGTGTGTGTGTGTGTGTGTGTGTGTGTGTGTGTGTGTGTGTGTGTGTGTGTGTGTGTGTGTGTGTGTGTGTGTGTGTGTGTGTGTGTGTGTGTGTGTGTGTGTGTGTGTGTGTGTGTGTGTGTGTGTGTGTGTGTGTGTGTGTGTGTGTGTGTGTGTGTGTGTGTGTGTGTGTGTGTGTGTGTGTGTGTGTGTGTGTGTGTGTGTGTGTGTGTGTGTGTGTGTGTGTGTGTGTGTGTGTGTGTGTGTGTGTGTGTGTGTGTGTGTGTGTGTGTGTGTGTGTGTGTGTGTGTGTGTGTGTGTGTGTGTGTGTGTGTGTGTGTGTGTGTGTGTGTGTGTGTGTGTGTGTGTGTGTGTGTGTGTGTGTGTGTGTGTGTGTGTGTGTGTGTGTGTGTGTGTGTGTGTGTGTGTGTGTGTGTGTGTGTGTGTGTGTGTGTGTGTGTGTGTGTGTGTGTGTGTGTGTGTGTGTGTGTGTGTGTGTGTGTGTGTGTGTGTGTGTGTGTGTGTGTGTGTGTGTGTGTGTGTGTGTGTGTGTGTGTGTGTGTGTGTGTGTGTGTGTGTGTGTGTGTGTGTGTGTGTGTGTGTGTGTGTGTGTGTGTGTGTGTGTGTGTGTGTGTGTGTGTGTGTGTGTGTGTGTGTGTCTGTATAACGCATAACTCATGAACCGATACACGGAAAAACACCAAATTTCAAACTTAGGCTTTTTTCCAGCGTCTAATGAGATGATTAGATTTTGGGCAGAGTCGGAACATCTGGGGGGTACTTTATGGGTGGTCATTTTTATATTTCATGGAATATATCTGTTATTTACGTTTGGAGAAGAAAATTCTTCAAATAAAAGTTACTTTTAATATAATTATCTATAATTTTTGTTCCATGCAAAATTTTCCTAAAATGGTCCGTATTCGAGAAATTTGACAAAATGTAAAAAAAATAATTTTTTATAAAAATTGTTCAAATAAAAGTTGTTTGTAATATAATTCTCTATAATTTTTGTTCCATACATAATTTCTCTAAAATGGCCCGTTTTCGAGATATTTGAGAAAATGTGTAAACTTCGAATTTTGAAGAAAACTCAAAAACGGATAAAGAAAAAAACATTAAATTTTAAACTTAAGGTTTATAGTAAAAATATTCACATACATATGTTTTCTTTTTAACCGACTTCCAAAAAGGAGGTGGTTCTCAATTCGTCGTAATATTTTTGTAAGGTTTTAGAATATTTTGGCCAAACATGTGGCAGAAACGTAAAGTTGTCATTTATATAATTTTTTATAAGATAGTCGTAGAATTGGGTTATTCTGTCATTTTCTGGCTTAATTTCAAACAAGCCAAACGTGTAAACTTCTCCAACATCTTTAGGATCAAGGAAAGGTAATCCAAATAAATAGAATGATTATAAATAATTTGCAAAGAACCTGTATTCAACGTATGCACAAAAAATTATTCTTACATACACATTATGTTCAGCCTAGACGTAGGTATAATATTTGCTATAATAATAATATATAATAATAATATATATAATATAATATAATAACCACAAATAATAACAAAATTACTATCAGCTTCAATAAAACCAGACGACTATAAATCATTACTTCACAAAGTGCCGATATTTAAATTGAAGTTACAATATTATATGCCGAAAGAATGTGGTGTCTTCACAAAAAGCCTCGGCAGACTGTGCAGCTTAATTATTTTACACAATATGCAGACGCTTCATGATGTGACTAGGATCTTCATAAAAAGATGAATTTCACTTTATTATAGATATTTAATGTCGGATATTATCACATATTATATTATTTTTGCTGTTAAAATAAAATAGACCAATGGGATGCAATTCGAATAGTCCTGGGATGCAACTCGGAGGTTAAAAATTCTACCTGATCTGTCTTGGATATAATTCGGCGGTTCCCCTAAAAGGCTTTATATGTTGATAACTATTAAATGATTTTAATTTTTATTTTTTTGATGTCTTAGGGCCATTCGCACCGCTTTTACTTAGCATCTAAGTGACACTTAAGAAGGCATAACCGTTTGCACCGTTATTAAAGTTCCACTTATCAAGGCGTTAAGAATCACTTTACTAAGCCCAGAAATTTTTCAGCTTAAACCATTACTTAACCTTAAAATGTTTAATTTTTATAATTTTGAGTGATATTGACTGTCATTGTGTCATTGATTTATTAACATTTGTAAAATTGCAATACACAAAATGGAAATAATGGAAGATGATGAGGCTTTGAAAATGCTTGATTTCATTAATATAAGATGCCACGAAGAATATAAAATAATATATACAAAAAACGATTACTTTTACACTGCGATTTGAATTGGCCGAAGAAAATTCTTAATAGCCTTGATGAAATTAAAGCAAATTTATAGTATCCTTATAATAAATATGTAGGTTTCAAACTCAAATATTTTTACAGACAACACAATTATTATAACCATTTTTATAAAAAATGTTTTTTTTGTGATTCTTTTTTGTAAAATTAGCATTAAACTCATCCCCATCTTTCAACGTTAGTATGATTTCCATAATTTTTTTATATTAACTAATTGAATTAATACTAATTTTACTTTCATTATGGCTGTACTTCGTGCTCTTTTTTATTACTTCTTAGTTTATCTATTTTTTTTAAACAGTCCTGTGACACAGGAGAGTTTTTCTCTTCTGCGCCTGTGACAATCATAACTTTTGCTGCGTTCAGTGAGACATAACAATCCCAACCGATACCAATCGCTTTCGTTCTACGGTATGTATTGCTTTATATCGATCCGTATCATTTGGGAGCGTTTCATTTTTGCGATAGTTTCTGCTTCTATTAAGTAAGATGAGCGGGAAACCTCTTAAAATCAACCTAAAACGCCTAAAACCAATCGCTATTTACGATTGCTAGAAGAACAACCTGGTTGTGCATTAATGTGATAAAAATAATAAAAAAAAATACTTAAATATTAAAATTATTGTAAATTGTTGATGAAAACTCCAAGTGGCAAATAAACATATTCACTTTCAATTGAAAATGCTACGTTTCATTAAATTAGAATTATCGTTCGATACAAATTTAATTTTTGTTAATTGAGCGTACCGTTCAGTAAGCTGATCCCACTACCCCAATCGCAGCAAGAATCCGATACACTCATTAAACGCAGCTTTCATTAAACATTCAAAATAAAATTCAAATTTGACATTATTTCTTCTTTTTCTAGAAAAATCTTGACGTTGCCAAATCAATCCGACACTTAATTAATCGTTGCTTTCTATTGATTTGATCATCGGAGATCTCCGAGCGCTTCAAAAGTGTTTGAATTGACACTCCGAGAGATCCCTAAAGTGTTTGTTTCGCTTTGGAGCGAGAACATAGAGCGAGCTCGATGTTCTCAGAGCAGAAAGATCGAGAAGAGGGAGAAATTTGTCTTTGTCTCTACCTATCTCTTTTTAATTAACTTACAAACAAATTTGAATCTCAAAATTAAAGACCAGACAAGAAGCCAACAAATTACTTAGCCGCTTTTGTCTTATAGCTAAAATTATTCATTATAAAAAAACACAAAATGTATGTTTGGAAAATACATTTTTTCTGTCCAGATCTAATCACCAGTAATCACAGTAATGGAGTATGAGAGCGAAGCGGGCATTTGTGGTAAATGCTGCATTTCAGGGCCATTACCCCTTATTATTAAAAGTTTTTCCATTTTCTTTACTTTTTGCTCACTATTTTAACATACAAAATAGAAACAAGAATCACAGAAAAGCGAGGTTATGTTTTTTAGTCTGTTTTATTTGATTTGATTCAATGCTCTATTGTGACGTCATCACTTCTCGGTCTCCTCGACGCTCGCTCGATCGAGTTTCAAATCAAACGCCCCTCTAATAAGCTGGTGCGAGTTAAACTACGATAAGTAATACTTAAATAATAAGTTTCACTTTACTAAGGGGAAATTTATTCTGAAGCGGTGTGAATGGCCCTTAAGTATATCAAGATTAAATATACTATTTAGCGATATAAATATGATATTAATGATGCCAGGTTCTTATATAAGATAAAAAGGGTTGAAAAGTAGCCACTTGCAAAAAATGTAAAGAAAGTAACAACAATTGTCTGAGAATGAGGATTTACATTTTATTTTTTTATAGAATCAAAATTTTGCAAGACCTTCATTAATGGCATCTTCAGTGCTTTGTATACATGCAGCATATAAAACTTGAATTTATTGGTTTATAAATCTTCTTAGTTTAACTTCAGCCTTATATTTTTTGTAATGTATCCTAGCATCTTTACCATCAATAATTTATTTTGTAAACCAAGGTGAATATTTGTTAAAATTATTATTTTAAAACGTATGAATATGTATAATCTCGTACAGATTGGAACATGCTCGAACAAATTTTTTTGTCTTTATATCGATCTACCAGTCAGCCGACGAACTATTTTTCTCAAAATAAACGAATTTATAAAAGATGGTAAACAAGCCACTTGTTGATGCAGCTTTCTGTAGTCGCCATCTTCTATTTAAAGATAATGCTTGGGCATTGTAGTTTGTTTGCTTGCGGATATTCGCAAACCTCTCGGCTTGGATTTGACGAATGGCTGTCAAGTGGTTGCGATTTGGTTGCTTTTGTTGTCGCTTTTGATATTATAGGGTATATACGAAAATTACCCAAAAGGAGTCGTTGTTAAAATAATATCTGAAATACGTTCTATAATGAGAGATACTGAAAATGCTATTGAATGAATATAAAAGTCAATTTTTTTATTATTTTGAACATTTAGGATTTCAAACGTTTCTTTTGTAATTTTATTACAATCTCTTGATGGAATGGATGTTAATATTTTGAAAATTGATATTTAGATACTCTTATCCTTGGTGGTATCATACATTAATAATTTTGTTGAATAAAATACATTTTTTTAGATAAATAGGATAGTATACTAGTATAATTTAAATATGGATAATGTCGAAACTTCCACAAAATTAAGCCTGAGTGTAGGCAATATTTATTTATTTTTTCAATTTTTTTTATTTTTAAATATAGACATTAGTGGTTTATGCAACAAGAGTGGATATGATTGCTGTAACCCGCGAAGACAAAGTTTGAGTACGACGTTCATCCATGTTGATAGCTCGTTTGAACTCAGACCTGTGCTTTAAAGCATTCCCCAAAAATATCAATCAAGCGGCGCTAAGTCTGGCGACCATGGTGGCTATTTTACAGTGCCTCTGGTACCAATAACTAGATTAGAAAATTATTTATTTAGATAGGTTCATTATCTGAGGCAAAACAAAGAAAAAGCCAGTACTATAAAAATCACTCTAAAAATTCTGTAATATCTGAAATATATGACAGTCCCAGTTCCACGGTTATCCTAATATATTTGGCGCCTGTGCGCCAGTTTTTATTAGAAAATGGTATATTTTTTAATAAAATTCATAAAAAATTAAAAAACTTATAAGTATTATAAAAATAAACAAACGTATGTTATATTTTTTCCTAGCTAGGCAAATTTTAAGAAAACACACGTTTAATATCAAATTTCAAAACAAAGATATGCTTACATATATTTTCTATTTCATTTATAACATGTTATTAAGTTATTTTAATCATAAACAGACTTTGATTAAAAACAAAAAAAATACCGCCCGAAATGGCTTGCTCTCCGGGATTATAGTCCATTTAGTAGGGTGGTCCTGGACTACATCGGCTAAAATATAACCTGTAAATAAAAAACAATTTTTTTTCTTGTTGACGAAACAAACCCGGTAGGCGAAAAATAATTACATTTTGACCACACACTTAAAACACTTTACTATTCGAAAATAACAGCCATCCATTCAACCTTAGAAGCTCGTTTTTGGTCCCCTGCAAGGAATTCCTGCGACAATAACCCCGGCATTAAGTATGGGCAATTTGGACCTTGTCGGAGTGGGTCAACTCTCCGCTCTCCAGCGGTGCCTCCCGGGGGATTGGGAAGGTTTCTTGCCTCCATTACGTTTACTTGCAGCATGTATTGTACCTTAAATTATTTCTAAAATGGCTGACAATTTTAAATTTTTAATATAATAATTATAATAATAAAAGCTTTTATTGGCAAATAACAAAAAAAAGCATACATATAACTAGAGAGCGGAATATATGCAAAATGCATATATATGCATTTTTTGCATATTTTACCAAAGTTCAGAAAATATTGCATATTTTTCCAAAATTCAGAAAATATTGCATATTTTACCAAAGTTCAGAAAATTTAAGAAAATATTGCATATTTTCGAAAAAAAAATGTATTACTATACTGTGCAAATCAAAAACTGTTTTAACAGATTATACAGATATATTTGAAATAAAGACCTTTTAAATTTTTGTATTTGTTTTTAAGTGTCACTTCTTGTAAATTCTTGTTAATTAGTTCTTGGAGGGTGGCATGCACTGGGTTTTTACCTTCTTAAGAGATTAAGGTAATTGTTAATAGATGGTATTTACACAGATAAAGTATTACCTACAATGCAATAAAACGGTTTATATAAAATTCTCAGTAATTTCTTGTAACCAATCTACCCTAACAACGGAATATTTTGAATGTTTTTCATTCAGTTTAATGAGATAGTATCCTCGTTATTTGCCTAGTGAAAAGTCTTGTAATAATTTGTTGTTTTAAAAGTGTCCTAAAATGTCGAAAATTTCTTCGTGGATTATTAACTTTCCAGAGTTGGAAATCAATGGGGATAAAGTTTTTTGTAAAGCTTGTGCCAAAATAGTGGTTTGCGAAAAAAAGTTCAAAGTGGTTCAACACGTAAAAACATCATTGCATAAAGCCAAATTGTAAAAAATGAAATCACAACCGGTTCAACAATGCGTTGTGAGGTCATTTCAAAACGCCGACAAAACAAAAAGTGACAAGGAGGTATTTAATCAGGACTTGTGCAAAGCTCTTGTTGCGGCAAATATTCCATTAAAGAAGTTACAAAACCTACATCTAAGAGAATTTTTACAAAAATATTGCAATCAAACCATTCCTGAGGAATCTACACTCAGAAAAAAAATGTACATGCTATATATATAAATGTAATAAAAGAAATTAAAGTTTTACTGGATTATAGCAATTTTTACATCATTGTTGATGAAAGCACAGATGCTTGTGGAAGATATATGGTACATCTTATGATTGGAGCCTTAAAAAAATGAACCAGGTACATCATATTTAATTGCATCAAAACAGTTAGAAAAAACTAACAATACAACTGTTACCCGATTTATTCAACAATGTCTAGCAGAATTTTTTTTACCAAATCAAATTCCCTCAGAGAAGTTCTTTTTAGTGTTTTTGTCTGACGCAGCACCATATATGATAAAAGTAGGGCAAAACTTAAAAATATTTTATCCAAATATGGTCCACGTTACTTGTCTTCTGCATGGAATAAACTTAGTTGCAGAAACTGTGAGAACAGAATATCCTTTGGTTAACAAGCTAATTTCGAATGTGAAAAAAATATTTTTAAAAGCCCCTTTAAGAGTGCATTTGTATAAAGAGAGAATGGTAGGGGTGTGTTTGCCCCCGGAACCCGTAATTACGCGATGGGGGACATGGATTAAAGCAGCTATATTCTATGCAGAAAATTTTGAAGCAATTAAGGATTTAATTTTGGATATAGAAGACAATTCACAATGTGTAGTGCAAAGTAAAGAATTGTTAAAAAATCCCCTTGTGCCTAAGCAACTTGTGTTTATGAAGGTTAATTTTAGTTTTTTACCTGATGTAATAACTTCATTGGAAAAGAAAAATTTAAGTTTAATCGAATCAACAAATTTTATTGCAACAGTTTCCGATAAATGTAACAATGTTCCTGGTGACATAGGCCTTAATATTAGAAAAAAATTAAATACAACTTTATTAAAGAATGAAGGGTTCAATGAAATAAGGGAAGTGAAAAACATTTTTGAGGGAAAATTTTCCAAAGAAGTTTTACGTTGGCCCTGTACATTACTTCCAAAATTACGGTATTGTCCTATTACTTCGGTAGATGTTAAAAGGACCTTTTCTATATCAAAACATATTTTTACAGACAGAAGACAAAAATTTTTAATAGAAAATTTCGGAAAATATTTAATTATAAATTCCTATTATAATATTACTATTTAATATTTTTATACTATTCTATACTTAACTTCTACTAGTTTTCGTGTTTTAAATAAATTTTTATATTACATATTTTCTTTTGTTTTTTTTTGTGTAATGGCTTTGATAGCGTACCAAATTAGGAACAGCAATGTTAATTAGAACCCAACAGTGAATGGTCAAGTGGAAATATTCGCTAGGCATCAGAATTAATTTTTAAATAAATTAATTAATTTAAAAAATCGCGTCCCGGCTGGAATTTGAACCCGGGACCCCTAAGTCAACAGGCCAACGCACTAACCACTGAGCTACCCACCCCCTACTTTTTTTTTAAGTATTTTTAACAAATATGCATTTGCATATTTAGGCATAATTGGACAAAATAACTGCATATTTTTGGTAGAAACGATGCATATATATGCGCATATTTTGTTAATTTTGATGCATATATTCCGCCCTCTACATATAACTATAATACAATATTTGCCAAAAGGCAGAGTTAGGTCTAATCCTTGCAAGCAAGGGTAAGTCCTCTCTTCCACTTAACCTATAATAATAATGATGATAATAATATAAGCTAGATAAAAACAAGCGAAATTCAAGTCATTCCAAGTTAATGACGCACAAATAATAATATAATAAATAGACAACGGACATATAAAACACAAGTCTAAAATGTTAGTTCATTAGTAAATAGCAAGTTTTTTTATTTTATTTTTTATAGTGTTCAATGAGCAAGTAAGAAGATGTCTCGGAAACCTGTTGTATAGCATGGTTATATTATACGAAAAGAATGATTCGAAGAGGCAAGTAGAGTGAATAGGCGGCGTCAAGTAAGAGCGAAAACGTACGTTAATATGATGTACGTCTGATCTAAATTGTATTTTATTAAAAAGATACGATGGTTCTTTATAGATAATTAATTTATGATAAAATATAAAATATTGTAACAAGATTCGTTTTTCAATATTTAGTCACCCTAACTATGTTAAAGCTTCAGAGATATGGTCGCGACTTTTTGAACCAGAAATCAAACGCACACAAGAGTTCTATACTAATTGTAGTCTACGCAAATCATATTTTAGCAGTGCCGGACCATATACTAAATCGGCAAAATTTAAATGTGACAATACCAAAGCCTCACATAAAGTAATTTTACTTTTTCGGTCTAAAAGGCCCCTATTTGCATAAATTAACTTTAAGTTGCAGTAGGCTCTCTTAATAATTAAGTTAACATGTTACGTATATTGCAAAGAAGTGTCCAGAATCAAACAAAGATTTTTTTAAATTTCAACTAATGGTATAGGTGTATCATTTATGTTTAAGATAACAGAGTCCAGAGTTCGTTTTCGCGGATTTTTTCTTCCAAAGAAGAGAACTTGGGATTTCGATGGGTTTAGACTGAGGCAAAAATATCTGGCAGTATCCGCTAATGATTGAAGATCCCTATTTAACTGTTTTATTGCTAATTGAGTATTATTTTCAGGGAAAGAAATATAAAGTTGAGTAACGTCGGCATAAAAATGGCTAGTGATTTGTAAAATTCAAAAGTGTAGATATTGAAAAAGGTCGGTCTCAAGACAGAGCCCTGGGAACACCATTCTCAACTATCAAATATTGCGATACTATTTTGTTTACAACAACAGCTCGCTCCCTTCCCTGAAGATAGCTGCTCAACAGCCAAACTGCATTATCGGAGAAACCAATGTAATGAAATATGGCTAGCAACAGTTCATGTTTCATTCTATCAAAAGCTTTGGTAAAATCTAATAGTACAAGTACTGTTAATTCATTACGATCAATTGCCCTAAGAATATCATCAGTAATGTTTAATAAAGTGGTAGCGCAACTATGTTTATGTCTAAATCCTGATTGCTGTTGAGGTATGATAGTATAATTATTAATGTGTGAACTTATTTGTACATGAACAATTTTTTCGAAGCACTTTGCAAGAGCACATAATATACTAATAGGACGAAGTGATTTATAATATAACGGTTTACCACATTTGGGCAGTGGATGGATTAGGGATTTTTTCCAGGTAGACGAAAAAACATTATGGGTAATATAATTCTATGGATTTCTAGTTCGTTCGTTAATGGAAAATTAAAAGAAATAATATTAGGAAATATATTATTTTTGTAATAGTCGACTGTTAAATTATTCACAGGAAAATCAGATTTCGATGCATTTACAAAATACTCGTTAATTTCTTTTGGATTTTTTAGTTCTATTGGCAAGGAATGGTTCTTAGATTTAGAGTAAATATCTAGATTACGTAATTCCTTCCAGAATGTTTTTTGATTTCCGCAGTTTCTTAACTTTAATTCTAAATAAGCCTTTTTTCTCTTTGTATTGCACTCTTAGTTTCATTTCTTAACTATTTGTAATATTCCCAATGACCCTGAACACCGGTTCTCTTAAACCTTACTAAAGCTCTATCTCTAAGAGATATCATTTTCTTAATAGTGTATGTGATCCAAGGAGCAAAAAGACTTGTAATTTTACAGTCTTTTGTGGTTCGTGGTGGTCAAAAAGAACGAGAAGGATATTATTAAAATAATCAATTTTATCATCAATGTTACGTAAATGAAAAATTTTATCAAAATTAGCTGCTTCTGGTTCAGCAGTAAAATGGGTAATGTTAAAAAGATTTGAAATTTCTAAACGTGATAAAGGAGGGATCTTTTTTTGGAACTTTATTGGAAAATGTTAGAGATGACATACAATGATCAGCTACAATAGATGCATCAGTTACAGATACTTTACCCTTGATAGTTTCAGAGCATATTACCAAGCCCAAAGCAGTAGCACTTTTCGATCCATAACGTGTTGGTTCATGAATTAACTGAGATAAATCGTAGGACTGTAAGATAGTATCAAACCTCTTATAGCAACAACTATCAGGCACCATTGCATCGATATTAAAGTCTCCTAATAAGATTATTTGGTTAAATTTAGGTGCAACGATACTAAGAGACATATAATTAATATTATAATATGGTAAGGTGAAATTTAGAACAATCAAAATAAAGAATATAAAACAACTTATCTGGTGAAACAGGTCTACCAAACTTAAATGTAATATAAAATTTAAAATTTTTACAACATAATTCCAATAAAATCTTAATATAAGTTTTGAAAATAAATTTATAATTTTAATATTCAAAGTAATTAAATTGCCTAAAATTTGATTGTTCACAGCAGTTTTTTAAAAAACTAGATTTAAGAGAGAACCTGGGTTTGTTGTAAAAACAAAAGAATGCTGTCCAGATATTCTTGAAGGAGGGAGACGTATTTCTTATTTCTACTAAAAATAAATTATTTGAAATTAAAGAAAGAAAACAGAAAATATAAAATTAACAACCTAGAAGTTTGTATTTTTAAGATTGTATGTAATTTAGAAATAATAAAAACACAGTTAAACATAGTGAAATATAATTTCTTTGCTAAAATAAGAAGATGCTTCTTTTGTTTTGGGCGGGACACTGAATGGGCGTGTTTAGTGAAGGTCTAAAATATATTTTTCCAAAAGTTAACACAAAATTTAATCTAAAATTTTTTTTTTGAATTTTTTTCTTTTCAAATTTTCCTACAAGAATTTTTTTGAATTTGATCAAATTCATGCAAATTTAAAACGCGCTACAATGTTTTTTTAAATATCTTTATATTGAAGCCTAAAATCTGATTGGCTAATTTATAACCTTCCAAATAGTAGTCGATATGTTTTTACCTTGTTGGCGCATCTTATAAAGAATTACGGATAACCGACAATTTAAAGGTTAAAATATATATTAAAACTAAAACAATATTTGTTTAAATTCAGTTTTTATGAAGCAACTTGACACATATTATTTCAATAAACTTTATTCTTAATCGAAATGTTATTCAGATCCTAATCGCGATATCGTCAAATATTTTCTCTAAGTCTGGAAACGTGGTTTCGGCTTCATCTGTCCTCGTTTTTAATTGTGAGATTATTTTGATTTATTTTAAAGCTGTTATTTGATTTTTTTAAAATGGCCAAAGTACAAACAGGATTAGAAGAAGAATCTTTAGACAACTTACACAAGGTGGATTCTAACATGATTAATGATTTTTTTATGTAAATAATCTAAAGTTCTGAAAATCGCAACGTAAAGGCGAAAACAGTAAGTACACTTTCTAAGCTCAAAATCTTTCTAGAATTATTATATTCAAAGAGATTTGTATTTAAAAAAGAAACTTTTTTATTATACACACTCACTATTCTATATCGTAGACATTTTATTTTGGATAATAATATAATAATAATACTCTCCCTAATTCATCCCCTTACGAGTGAATGTTAACCCCTGAAGCCAACAGAGTGACTTGTGTAGGGGAAGGAACGGATATTAATATTATTTGCCGTGGCGCTCCGGGGCGACTTAAAGATGACTGATGGCACCATTTAACTTACAAGTGAGGAAAACCCGGAAAACCTCACCCACCATAGGATGTACCTATTTATTAAACAAAAATTATTCTATTGTAGGTCTACCAAGGAAGAGCACTATCATATGTTCGGTTACCATTTGTAACATTAAAGCTAGAATTACCCCAGAACACAAAAAGTTTATAGCGTTATTCAATAACAAAAGAAAAAGGTTGTATCTTGTAAATTCACAGAATATTCTGCTATCGAAGGTAATTTTAATTCCTGTCAATATTAAAAAGATCAAAATACTATATTAAATGAGTTTACATGGTTCTATTTTTTTAAGGTGGGTGCAAACATAGTGTTGCTTTCTTGTTGTGGCTTCTAAACACCATGGAAGCACTGAATACACTGAAGTCAGTGTTGCCAGGCTAGTACAAATGTACTAGATCCAGTACATTATCTAAGAATCTGTTACTCTAGTACACTCGAAGCAAAATCTAGAACGTTTTCGATTTTTAACCGACTTCAAAAAAGGCGGAGGTTCTCAATTCGTCGCAATATTTTTTTTATGTATGTATGTATGTATGTATGTATGTATGTATGTATGTATGTATGTATGTATGTATGTATGTATGTATGTATGTATGTATGTATGTATGTATGTATGTATGTATGTATGTATATGTATGTATGTATGTATGTATGTATGTATGTATGTATGTATGTATGTATGTATGTATGTATGTATGTATGTATGTATGTATGTATGTATGTATGTATGTATGTATGTATGTAAGTATGTATGTATGTATGTATGTATGTATGTATGTATGTATGTATGTATGTATGTATGTATGTATGTATGTATGTATGTATGTATGTATGTATGTATGTATGTATGTATGTATGTATGTATGTATGTATGTATGTATGTATGTATGTATGTATGTATGTATGTATGTATGTATGTATGTATGTATGTATGTATATGTATGTATGTATGTATGTATGTATGTATGTATGTATGTATGTATGTATGTATGTATGTATGTATGTATGTATGTATGTATGTATGTATGTATGTATGTATGTATGTATGTATGTATGTATGTATGTATGTATGTATGTATGTATGTATGTATGTATGTATGTATGTATGTATGTATGTATGTATGTATGTATGTATGTATGTATGTATGTATGTATGTATGTATGTATGTATGTATGTATGTATGTATGCATGCATGCATGTATGTATGTATGTATGTATGTATGTATGTATGTATGTATGTATGTATGTATGTATGTATGTATGTATGTATGTATGTATGTATGTATGTATGTATGTATGTATGTATGTATGTATGTATGTATGTATGTATGTATGTATGTATGTATGTATGTATGTATGTATGTATGTATGTATGTATGTATGTATGTATGTATGTATGTATGTATGTATGTATGTATGTATGTATGTATGTATGTATGCATGCATGCATGCATGTATGTATGTATGTATGTATGTATGTATGTATGTATGTATGTATGTATGTATGTATGTATGTATGTATGTATGTATGTATGTATGTATGTATGTATGTATGTATGTATGTATGTATGTATGTATGTATGTATGTATGTATGTATGTATGTATGTATGTATGTATGTATGTATGTATGTATGTATGTATGTATGTATGTATGTATGTATGTATGTATGTATGTATGTATGTATGTATGTATGTATGTATGTATGTATGTATGTATGTATGTATGTATGTATGTATGTATGTATGTATGTATGTATGTTCAGCGATAATTCTTTAACACCGTGTATAATTGAGTATATGGGAAAATCCTCAAACTCTTCTTTTTTTTTATGTATGTTTAGCGACAATGCTTTACCATCTTGTCCGATTTATATGATTATTTTTTTGTTAGTAAGGGGATACATCAAGGGTGGTCCTATATAAATTTGGTTAAGATGTCATGGCATCTGCACGTTTTTAAAGTCGGTTTTTTTTAATTTTTAATTTCTAATACTTGGGGGGTGGGTGGCTCAGTGGTAGAGTCTCTGCCTGTGGATCCAAGGGTCCCAGGTTCGAATCCCACCGTTGGCCGGGATTTTTTTAATTTAATTTAATTATTTAAAATTAATTCTGATGCCTTGGTAGGATTTCCTACTCGACCATTCACTGTTGGGTTCTAATTAACAGTGCTGTTCCAAAAGTGGCGCAAGGAAACAATAACAAGGCCTGTCTGTAGGGGTGTAGGAGTATTAGAGTACTAATACTTCTGCACCATGGAGTACTAGACTACTAGTACAATCCATAACCTACATAGAACACTAGGCTAATGACCTTAGATGTTGAAGCCGTACACCAAAGAAAAAAAAATTCTAATACTTGTCATGTTTTTATCTGACGTAAAATATATGAGAGAATTTTAGCAAGTGTACATTAGATCTCTGCAGACGTTATGTAAACTTAGATTGTAACATTTTTCATATGTATTCAAAGATGTAGATTACAGTAACGTTAGTGGATGTTTGTGTTCGTTCTCTTTAAAGACTTTTTTGCTCTTCAATGAACCAAACCTTTACAATTCGAAAAATCTAGTACAATATATAGGATCTGGTACATTTTTATGAAATCTGGTACATTTTTTAGACAAATCTGGTACATAACAAAAATATATTCTGGCAACACTGACTGAAGTGCAACCCTCGGGAAATTATATAACAACGCTGTGGCGAATTTCGGTGACAAAATGAACTTGGTGATTCCACCAAAATTTTTAAACAAAAAAAAAATTATTAAAGTATTAACTACAATTAAAAATGTTGTCTACTACGGTTACACAAGTTTCGGTTGTTCCGGTGTCAACCTTCGGGCCTTCGACGTCACTCAGACGGCAGCTAGGGGGTGGATAGCTTACAAAAATTCCGGAAATAGTAGACAAATAAATAGGCGCCAACTGGGTCTATATAGTGGCCAAACTATGATCCTATTTCCCCAAAAACCCAGTAAATGAGGAAAGAAATAAAAGACAAACCTCAACTTATGTTCCTTTATAAAGAAAAAAATAAAAATATTTAGTAAATATACAAACTAATTACCTGATGGCTTAGATATTAAAAAAAAAGTTGGAGGAAATTAAAAGGAAAAACTTACACAGTGTATGTATATGCATAATCCAAAAAAAAAATAAATGTATCAAAGTATGGAACGGTTCGTCGTTAGCTTGGTACCAGGCATGACGCTTGCGCAAAACATTAATTTCCACCTTACATAAAAAAAATATAATATAATAGTTAACTTAAATATCGTGCATCACCGTACCTATACTACTTCATATATTATAAAAACAGTAAACTTATAATCTTTATAATCTTATAACCCTCTCCAAATTGGAAGGCGATATCTGCTTAACTTTTGGTTAAGACCAAACTACCCAAAAGAAAATTATTAAACCATGAAATTTTATAATTAAGTATAATTCATAGAACTAAATAAAAATATCAAAAAAAATAATAAAAATACAACATATAAAGGACTTTAGACAGAGGTTATTTAATTAAACTCCCAGATTGGAAGAGGTTACTTAATCTCTGCCCCCACACGGGTCTTCTGAGATTGCTTAACTTATAGTTAAGTCTGGTCCATTTAATAATGAATAAATTGAATAAAGTAAAATTATGGCAGTAGCCCTTAATAACTGAAGAATTACAACTTAAACGTGGAAGCAGTCCAAGTGTTCTGCGACCCGAAGAATTACTACATCAGCATTAAGTGCTTAAATTAAGTAAAAAATTTAAAATATTAATCAATTAAACGATGTATCATTTGATAATACTTAAGTTATGAGTGAAAGAACCCTAGAACATTCTATGCTCAAAAGTATAAATAATGTTGAGAATACCTTGACAACATTCGGTTGAAAGTGAATGTATAATTTAACAATGCACGCATGAAACCTTCAATATAACGTATAAGAAAAACCTGATAGTAGGGTGTCTTCTTTCACAGCATTCCCATCTTCCTATCCAGAACAAGAAACATTCTTGTAAATCTAGCTACAAGTAAACTAGGTGGCTAGTATACCAATGTTCTGTGTCCCCTCGATGAGTCCACGATGAAACCGTTGAACTCCGGACGATATAACCCTCTGTGTACAACTGTTGAAATCCTGGGTCAACAATCCCTTGGGTCAAACTGTCGTCGAATCCTGGGCTAACAACCCCCTGGGTTAAACCCTTAAAATATTACAAAGAAAAATGTCAATACACATTGACTCAAGTATCCCGAACTATAGGATTACCCAAAAATGTACATAAACTAGAAAATATTCAGTATCTAGGATAAAGAAAAACTACATTGGCTCAACAGTGAGTCATAAACAGTATTATGAGCTCCAATAATTAAAATTCTGTTACACATGGTTGGTAACATAACCTAATATATACAAAACATACCTTTTTCGTAAAGGGTTAACTTGGTAGCCTTTCAAGGATGAGAACCACGTGAGATGATTCACAGCACAACAATATTCCACACTCCAAATGCTGTGAACTCCCGATTATTGCGTTAAAATCCTATATTAGATATGGGCTGGACCAATGACCATGGGAATTTACCAATTCACTAAAATTCCCCTCAAAATACGAAATGTCCATTTACCCACAATTAACCATGAAATAGAATCTAAAATCCCCTTTAATTAGGGTAAGCCGATGGGGCTAAATATTAAGAAAATTCTATTTCGACACAAAAATCGTCTCTCGTGACTGAATACCCACTGACAGAAAAAAACAATACGTCAGCCGTCCAAAATGGCCGAAATCCCTTTTCGATAAATGTCAAGTGGGTTCAGAAATTCATCCTCAAGAATTCCCCACTATATAACTTAACAGACCATTTACGAAAGGTACCCTAAAAACTATATTTATATACAGTATAACTACATTTGGGAAACTGTTCCCGACAAAAAATTAACACAACAGCGATCGCAAAACAAAATCCCTCACGACTTAAAATCGCTCATTGTGAAACTACCTTACCTCGGGTTCTGAGCCCGATATTGGAACGTACTACAAACATGACATTTGTCGGTGTTCTGTCGTCAAATGACGTTTATGTCATTCACTGTCATAATTAATAAACATTAATCCAATTCTGACAGCTATAAACAAAGAAAATCTTAAAGAATGGTATCGTAAATAATTAATTACCCAAAGGTGAGACTATAATACATAATATATATAAATTTACAACGAAACTTGGTCTATTTTTAGGAGGGTTACCATCCTTTTACTTAGTGGTGAGATGAAATAAATTGTAATAATGATGTCAAAGTTAGAATACAGGTGAAATTAGTTAATGACAAAAATAATAGTGATATCATCAATACGATTTTACCCTTTTTTTTCGTATGATTAACCAGGTAAGCCAAAACAATTTTATTAATTCGTGGGGCCAAAAATGAACGTTACATTCAGCAATAGAATTGGGTTCCTTTCGATAACCGTCTTAGCACACACGGACTGATCAGGGTTGGTTTCGTTTTATTTTAGATTTATATGAGGGAAGAAATATTAAATTGGGCTCTGATATTTTAATTGATTTTTTACTCTAAAGGTTCCCGATTTCCAAATTGTTTTTTGTAAATGAATGAGAACACAGCTCTACTGATTTTCCTTAAATTTACTAAAAATAATTTAATTTTTTTACTTTCCGGTTATCAGTAAGGAAAGTAGAGGAATCTTTCGTCTGACCATCACGTTTTGGAGTCCTTCGAATCCATTTTGACAATTTTCGCGGTAATGTTTTGAATAAAGAGAAATATGCCACATTTTAAATATAAATTTTAATCCACTTTGCAAAAAGCTAATTCGATTTTGGGCATAGTTGAAGTATGGGGGTACTTTATAGTTATATTTGGAGAAAATCATCGAATTAAAGTTGTTCGTGATGTATTTCTCTATCATTTTTGTTAAATGTATATCTTTAAAATTAAATCGAGAAATACGAGGAAAAGTACAAAATTATAAATTTTTCAATATTTTTGTTGGCAATAAAGATATGAAAAAATGTTTCGAATAAAATATTTATAGAAAATGTTCACTTTTAATTCATTTTCTAAACACTTGATTGTGCAGGAGATATTAGATATGTAAAGTTGGAGGTTACAAAATAATAAATATTTTACATCTTGGTCATATTTGAGTCGGAATTATTTTCTATTTTTATTAAATAAACGTTGTATTACATACAACTAAGTGTGTTCAACTTTTTGATCATAAAACATTGGAGTAAAATAAGGGTTAAATAAAACAATTCATATTAAAGAAAATACCTTTAAAAATACGCTTTCTATTGATGTCTTAAAATAATCAATTTTGCTTTTTTCTTACGTAACATTTGCGAATGATACTGCAATATTGGCAGTTAGCGGAACTAATACAGAAACCGGAGGAAAACTTCAGGAAACCTGCAACAAAATCAATCGATGGACAAACAAGTGTAAATTAAAAATTTAAAAAAACTGACTTCAAAAACGTGCAGATGCCATCACCACATCTTAACCAAATTTATATGGGATCACCCCTGAGGTACCCCCTTACTAACAAAAAAAGAATCATATAAATCGGACAAGGTGGTAAAGCATTATCGCTAAACATACATAAAAAATGAAGAGTTTGAAAATTTTCTCATGAATCCAATTTTTAGATTTTGACAAAATTTATATGGGAGCACCCCTGAAGTACCCCCCATGGAGGAAGGATAATTAAGAGTTGCCGTTTCTTTGAAGAAATATGGCAACAGGTTTGCTTGCAGCGCCACCGGTAAGGGATTTGTCCAACTATTTCTCAGTCGGTAATATAGATGCCTGCATATTTTATTTTATTTAAAAATTAGCGGGATTTTGTTTGTAGCTCTACTTTAATTAGTATAACTAAAATTTTGCATTTTTATTGGCATTTTTTACAACACAGACAAGGTGCAAGATGTAACAAAATGCCAATCAAAATGTAAAATTTTATGACCCATACTTTTAGGAAGGGTAAAATAATGTAATATAAAATAATTGTATTATCTATTATATCATTAAAACTAATTTATAATAAATTTTCTAAATAAACAATATTTTAATAAAACAACTAAAACTTTCTGTAAACTTGGGTAGGTAACAAAACACATTAAGCAGAACCATCCATATAATCTGAAACAGAAAAAATTCAAAGTAGTATTTTAACTTCATATCATTTTGAATCTCTTTTTTCTTTTAGACATTGTCACAGTTTTATACTTTCATTATAATATTTTATAATTAATAATGGTAGTCCCTTCATCTTTTAATTAGATGTAGTACTTTAAAAAAAACAGATGTCTGCGGGATCAAGCTTTGAGGTCTTTATTTGATTCGCAAATTTTACTTTGCTGTTTTCTAATTATAAAATAGAGTATTTTCTCCCTTGGAGCTAACCATTCACTGGATTGATTTAAAAATCCAAGAGCTAATTATTGTTTTTTAGGTAATAATTATATTTCATTGGATGAAATTTTAATCGAATGTAACTTTCTTTTCACTGGTAATTTGTTTGACGGTATGATAACAATATTACTTTAGTATTACTCTTTACTGTTAATTTAGCTTTCAAGGGTACCAAAGGTAAAGCCAATTTACAGTCTTGTAACCTATAATGGTTTTTCGCAAGTGGAATGATGAAGTTTATGCGGCATCATTTAGTTCCTTGCTTAATATCGGAAGGAAATAAAAAAAATGTGTTCTTAAAATGTACAGCATAAATTGGACAGTAAATTGTACTATTTACCTTTATACAAACAACGCTATTACAATTAGATATTATGAATTTATTACGAACAGGACCTGCTAAACACATGTTAAAACATCAAAATATCTTTGCTTAATTTTAAATTTAACATGTTTAACTAAAATTAAATAAAAGTAAAAGTACTTACCACGTTTTATTCAGCAACCATAACCATATTGTTTTGTTCAGTTTTGTTATTGTATCGGTTCGAACGGGTGACAATCCCAAAGTCAGATTTACATTGTACAAATAATTGATTAATTCATGTTTTTCAAATAATTGTAGTATTTATATAAATATATAATTTTAAAACAATACTTACCGTGTATTACTTTTGTTATTAAGCGAAATATATTTGAATTATTCAATTATTCAGTGTACTTTAAATTTAAATATCATTTTATTATTGTAAAACGGACTGATATGCGCGGATGTGTTGCGCACTAACCTGTTGATATAACGCGCATATGTTATAAGCCCCCCTGGTACCCCCCTTTCTAATAAAAAAAGAATCATTGAAATCGGGCACCGTGTTAAAGAATAATCGCTGAACATACATAAAAAAAAATATCGCGACGAATTGATAACCTCCTCCTTTTTTGAAGTCGGTTAAAAAGTGTAAAATAAAAATAAATTAAACTAAATCAGTGCATGTTGAGTTTACTGTTCGACCAAATGAACAAAACCAAATAAGAATAAACAGTGACGTTATTCTACATCACGATTCGGCCAAATACCTTGGGATGAACCTAGACGTGTAACTTAAATGGAAAGAGTACATAAAAAAAAGCGTAAAGAACTTAAACTTAAATTCAAAAAAATGTATTCTAGGAAGAAAATCCAAATTAGTGCCCAAAAAACTGCTGATTTATAAACATATTCTAAAACCAATCTGGATTAATGATATACAGCTATAGGGATGTACCAGCAAGATTAATATCAACATGATACAAGTTTTCCAACATAAAGTCTCAAGATGGATTGTTGATGCATCTTGGTTCTATCAAAATGATTATCTTCATAGAGACCTGAAGATGCCAAGAATCGAAGAAGAAATAAAGAGGTTTGCTGCGAAACATGAGGGTCGACTCCACTCCCACGTCAAAGAAGAAGCGCTGCAATTACTGGACAACTCTACACTCAACAGAAGGCTTAAAAGAAAGAAGCGACTTGAGCTAGTCCAGTAAACGTTAATGTTAGTACTAGTGTATAACAGTGTAATAAATCGTCTCGCCAACTTGTAATGCTTTCCTATAGAAACAGTTAAGACAGCCCAATGGGGACTTCTTAGATAAGTAATTAGTCTGTAAGATTTTTAGATTTAAATTGTAGGTAAGTCAATAATAACGTTTATAGGTCCTCATTATTAATTCTAAAATAAAATAATAATAAGACTAGTGCGCATCAAAAATATATAATAGCTATAAAATCCGAACGGGGCAGGTTTTGAAAGACACAACCTACCCCGATTTGTATGTCACAACCAACCCTTGAGGAAACTTATGTTTTGATCTGATAATACCGCCAAAATTATTATAAATAGGTTATTAACGTTATAAAAATAAGAAAGAGCGTACCTGATTCAGTAGTATGACACCTTAATATCTCTTATAGTTGTTACTTTTATCACTCTATAAAACAATATTTTGAGTCATAAATATTTAGTAATAGAAAACAGAAACACTGACGCTCGTTCTGCTGAGATGCCCATGACGCTGCTGACATCTAATAATCGAGAGTAAAAGCATCTGTCACGACCAACCCCAGTGTCCCCTACTTTGTTTTGAGTGGAAAATGAGAAATGCTTTCTTATCAATCAATATATTTCTATTTACTCTTTAGCTGATTAGTTTTATTTATACATTTAGCTTCCCAATTTAGACCCAGGTATTTTGATGTTTGCTTATTTGGTATAATATTAATGTTTTAGTTTATTGGTAAATCATCTATTCTCCTATTGGTAAAGTTCGTGTGAGCAGATTTTGCTTCGTTGATTTTTATGGATCAGATTTGTACGCTATATTTTTTGTTTTAAAGATTAGCTGTTGTTTCTTCTATGTGTTTAAAATAGCTGTTTCATCACCAAATACGGCCAATCTTGTATTTTCTACCTCTAGAATATCATAGGCGTAAAAATATAATACTCGTCCAACATTACTTTCCTGTGGGACGCCAGCATATATTGAATTGACAAGAAGTTGTTATAATCTTCTTATTGGAGATTATATCTGGGTGGGAAATATGCAAATGCAATAGTAAATATATTTTTTGTTTTGAAAGATATGCTAACAGCTTGCAGTTCTTTGGTATTAATTTGGAATAAGTCATGTTACTTTTTATAATAATAAACGCTCTCAGAGAAATGCTAGGATAAATTAGTATAAGACAGATCTAATATACTTTTATTAGGTACATGTTGCAAAGATAAATTTTAGAAAACAGAAGGAAAAAGAATTCAATAGGTGGAAAGTTTTAAATATTAAGGACTAGTAATAAAGAACAATAGAAGAAAAGATAAAGAAATTAATAACATTAAATTAAACAGAAAAATTATGTCGGAAAGAATCAAGGAACATAAAATCAGTATAACGTGACATTGTATATTACTATTATATAGATTACAAAGAAATTATTTCATATACCACTCACATTTGTAGAATAGAAACTTAAAAATGACCTCCTTTATACATAAACCCAGTATCATCCACTTCTGACAATGCCGAACAACAAAAGCTCAAATGAGAAATAATATTGACAAAACACCAAAAATCCGAAATCAAATTTGAAACTTTTCTCATCTCATATCTTACCGACATTGTCGGTGGAACTTTTGACGGAACCATCCTTAGATCCTCGCACCTTTTGTGACAAGGACAATGCGGCTTCCTAGCCGCAAAGGTGGTTTTTGTACCAGAAACGTCTAACCGTTCGACACCTAGAATAACACGTGAGGATCAGTCGAAAATCTTTGATTCATGATGCGGAAAGTTTAAATTGTTCGGCGTTTTGTCTGTTTGTTCCTGTGGTTTTGTCTAGCGGAAATTGTATTGTAGCTATTATGAGATTAAACTACTAGCACTAAAAAAATTACAAAATTTGCTATTTCGCTGAATTTCGTTAATAATGAACAATTTGAAAAGTTTATTAAAACAAATATAAAGTAAGAAAAAGGTTGTTTAATTTAGTAATCAAATGACAAAAAGCTTTAATATTATCATGTAATGATGGTTATTAATACACGAGCATTAACCGACGAAACGAGCCGAAGGCGAGTTTCCTATGGTTTATGCGAGTATATTAATAAACATTACATGAGAGTTGCATACGCTATTTTTTCTACTCCTGATAAATAATCAAAAACTGCAAATATTATATTTATATTTGTATTGAACACAATAACAGTAATTACTTTTGACACTTTTCTAAGATTAAGAAAGCACGTTACCAACTGTATTAAAATAGGATACGCTAATCTGAAAATAATTTATGGCAATCGACATTATCTAGACAAAATTGTAAAGAAAAATCTTTGTGAGGCGTTGGTATTATCTAAACTTAATTTCTGTGATAGCGTATACAGGGATTTCATTTCAAAACTAGCCACCCAAAATAACTTTTAAAATAACTTTAAAACAAAAATCCACGTTAATTTATATTTACGGGGGGGGGGACATTTTACAAGTATCTGTAACCGTGCAGTTTCATCCCCTAAGCGGTGGTGAATATCACTTCTAAAATTTTAAATAGAAAGGGGTATCATCATATCATATCTTCTTAAAGGTCTCTTACCGAGATAAACAAGTTAGCAAAAAACCTAAAATGTTTTTTGCGTAAGATATTTTTGACCGTAAATTAAAACAATTTATTATTAGTAGATTATTGGTTTCGTTGTGTACTGACAATTTAATTTTGACAATGGTTTATTCTTTACAAGAAAGAATTAAAATAATCTTTATTTATGGTGAAGAACAACGCTGTGCACGCAGAACTGCTCGTGTTTTTAATCAGAGACATCCCGATAAAAATGTTGGGCATCAGTATGTGTTAGATTTAGTTCACAAATTTCAAGAAACTGGAAGTGTGTGCAATAAAACTGTAAGGAATCGTAGAGTTTTAACTGAAGCTGCACAAGTTGAGATTTTAGGTCATTTTGCCATGGAACCTCAAACATCAATACCAAAAGTCTCCAGATTAACAAATATTTCCGTTGGCTCTGTTCATAAAACGTTACGGCTAAATAAATTCTTTCCTCACAAAATACAGCTTTTACAACAGCTTGCTGAGGATAATTATGACAGAAGATTAGAATTTTGCGAATTAATGACTCAAAGGGCAAATGAAGACCATAATTTTATTAAAAATATTTGTTTTACTGACGAGGCAGGTTTCTTTTTAAATGGATTTGTCAATAAACATAATTGTAGGTACTGGGACAATACAAATCCACATGTTTTTTGGGAAAAGCATAGCCAATATCCTCAGAAAATCAACGTATGGGCCGGAATTCTTGGTAATAAAATTATTGGTCCTATTTTCATGGAAGAAAATTTAACTGGGGAATTGTATTTAAACTTATCAGAAAATCTGATAAATCGTCTTATAACCGAATCATTAGAAAACCAAATAGATCAAGATGGAAATTTGTTACTAGACGAAGAAAACCTATTTTTTCAACAGGACGGAGCACCTCCACATTATGCCTTGCCTGTTAGAAATTGGCATAATGAGACATTTCCAGATAAATGGATCGGAAAAAGGGGCGCTATAGAATGGCCAGCGAGATCACCCGACCTAACGCCCCTTGACGTTTTTTATGGGGACATCTAAAAACTGTGGTGTATAAAACTTAACCTCGTGATATTCCTGAACTTAGACGTAGAATAGTGGAGGAGTGTGAGCGGATTACACCAGAGACGCTTTAAAAAGTGCGGGATGAATTCGAGCTGCGACTTTACCATTGCCTTGCCAACAATGGCGGACATTTTCAACATCTTATTTAGGTACAATGTAATTCTTACGCAAATAAAATATTAATAATGTAAATACAATGTGAATAATAATTATTTTAATTTAAAAGGTTAAAATGGCATAACTTGGTGAAAATTTAATCCGATTTAAAAAAATAATGTGTCAAAAGATTGGAAAAAAAGAGACCTTTAAGAAGAGCTATCACCCTTTCTATTTAAAATTTTAGAAGTGATATTCACCACCGCTTAGGGGATGAAACTGCACGGTTACAGATACTTGTAAAATGTGTCCTCCGTAAATATAAATTAACGCGTTTTTTTGTTTTTTTTTGTGTTAAAGACATTTTAAAAGTAATTTTGGGTGGCTAGTTTTGAAATGAAATCCTTGTATGGTCCGAATATTGATAACCAGGATACACGAAAAATTCAAGTATAACAAAATTCTTGTGTCAGATTGATTTGTGGGATACGCCTCCGACTACCTATTTTTAATAAATTAAATCAATTATCCTGGTTGAACATGTCTAATCGCAGGCAGCATCACTCCTTGTATCTATTTCATAAAATAATAATAAATAAATGCCCATTATATTTGTTTATCAAAATAATATACCGTCATAACATACATAATCTAAATACAAGACATAGGTTCAGACTGAATATACCCTATCACAGAATCGAAACTTTCAAGCGTTCTTTCAGTTATCAAATAGTCAATGCATATAACTGTTTACCAGATTCACTTAAAACTCTACCAATGAGCACATTTAAGGTCAAAGTTCGTAATTTACTATTTTTTAAGCAATTATTACGTACCTAGGTTCTTTGTGTTTATTGTTATTTGTAGTTAGCAAATGCAATTCAGGCTTTTTGAAATTTATTTACTTTTATTTGCTTTTTATATTTTTTGTTTCTTTTTTGTTTTCTAGGATTTTTTAAAAAACAGAGGGTGAGCTATGCTTATGTTTAGTAAAACTCATTTAGCTGACACCTCACCGTTTTTTCACAACATAAATAAATATGTATTTTAAGAATATTGTAAATATACTTGATACGCAAGCCTTCTCTGTTAAAAGGTTCGAAATTGCCGAATTCTCCTAACAGAGAAGTCGCTGAAATACCTCAAGGGTGTGGGATAAAAAAAAAAAAATTTGATTGCTAGAGTGTAAAGTTAGCTTTATTTTGGGTGAAATGTTAACCAGAGAACCATTCGTATGTTTTTTATAGGAAATATTTTACCTTTAACATATTTTTTTCTCCCCGCATACAGTAATATTTGGATGTAATATAAAACATTTTATAATTTTCATTTCTCATATCTCCCACTTTGACAACTTGGATCCTTAATCCAAGTGGCTTATTTGCCATCATCAGTGCTCATCTACATCCACAATTTTTGTAGATGAGCACTGATGATGGCAGATAAGCCGAAAGCGCTTTGCATTGATTAATAAAAAAGTTTTGCACGAAATACAAGTTTTTCCTTTTGAATTTTGATAATATAATTATCGAAGTTTAGCTATCTACGAAAATTTAATACGTACTGATTTTGACAACTAAAACAATTACATAGGAATATAGGACAAACGTCATATGCACAGCATGCTTGACTGAAAAATTATGGGTTTCAATTGATTAAAAATTTGTATCGTTATAAAAAATCTGAATCATAATGGGTATCATTATGAAACGGATTATGGGCATATAAGTGCATTATTATATTACGGGTGTAGGAGCGAAAAGTGATAATTTGCCGGTTGTGACAGAAAGTTTCCCACGCGACACGTAGCGGAGCGCGACAATCTGTCAGAAGCGGCAATTAACTTTTTGCTTAAAATGCACACTAGATATTTTCTACGATCACACTTGTTTAAGAAATAGATATAAAAACTGAAATTTTGTCGTAAGTAGTGTATAATGTGTTGCCTATATCTATGTTGATTATGAAAAAAGCAGTTGATATTTAAAATCAATGTTAACCTTTATAACAACAAAACATGTAACTACGTACATCGTACAAATATCTTGAAAATTATTTATTAAAAAGAAATAATATTATATTATACCCAATTTAAGTTGTGCGAGCAACAAAGCTTTCACTTAATGTCAAAAGCCTACTTTGGGATAGTGATCGTAGAAAAAATAGAATTTTGCTTTATTATAAGCCTTAAACGTGGTTTTTAGTACGTATATTTGATGTTTTAACGACATCGCGCCGTTGCTGTTAATTAAAACAATAAGTATTAGAAAGATTCAATAGTTTAACAATAAGGCCATATACAAATACCGACAAAACAAAAATTGACAAGAGACAAAGGTGCAAAGCTCTTGTTCCGGCAAATTTTTCCTTAAAAAACTTGCATAACCTACATCTAAGAAGATTTTTAAGAAGGTATTTATCTTAAGTTTTAAATATTTAAAATTCAAAAATGTGGCCAGATATAATAGGATTAAATAATGTTTACATAAAAACAACGGATGCCAAATTTTTTATAACCCAGTAGATAAACCTCAATATACCATCAAAAATCGTGACGGAGAATTTCTAAAATAAAATGTTTACCATTATTTGTTTCAAAATAAAATATTTGGTTTCTTTCCTAAAATATTTAAAAATATCAACTTATTTCAATCCTTGTCTTACATTTTTTAGTCATTTTTATCAACAAAAATAACGTAAGTATGTAATCTCTACATGTAGAAAATATTTACAATTCAATCAATTCAATTAGCCCTCAACTTTCTTAGAAAGGATTAACATTTCTAATCGGCAGAAAGTGTTAAACAGATTGTAAATTATTTTAGTTAAGCTTTACATATCTGTTTATATAGTCCTTTGACTGTAACACGAAGAATTGTTAGTTCTGTAATAAAAGGCGATAAAAAGCGATATTGATCAAGTGAATCTGTGCAATAAAAATGTCACAAACGTCTAATTATGCTCCTGTGAAACTAATGTGCAATTTAACCGTGCATATGAAAACTTTAGTGTTAAATGTTCATAACGCTCTTGTACATAAACATTTAAATAGTACTGTTCAGAGTATAGTTCTAATTGTTCAAATATGACCGAAGTTGAAAAAGAAACCATTTATAGACTTTTGAAGCAACGAAAGGATGAAAGTATTACAGTAGCACCTAAAACCCACTCAAACAGACGAATACTATGAAACAACTGATACGAAGAAAAGTGCATTCATTTCATTTACAAAAAAAGATACCTACT
Source organism: Psylliodes chrysocephalus (assembly GCA_927349885.1). NCBI lineage: Eukaryota > Metazoa > Arthropoda > Insecta > Coleoptera > Chrysomelidae > Psylliodes > Psylliodes chrysocephalus. Next base: position 38,293,083 of record OV651815.1, on the reverse strand, counting down.
TTGGATAAACTTTTAGTAGACATTAATGGAGATGAAACTTTGCCAAACGTTAAAAGAGACAAATTGTAAAAAACTTCACATGAATTAGACTTTGTTTGGAAGAAGAACGATAGAAAATCTGCGCTCATAGAGAAAGATGAAATTATTTGTTGGAGGAGGTAATATTTAGGGAAAATTAGAAAATTAAGAAGAAAATACAAAAATATCTTGTATTTGGATAAAAGAAAGAAATTTTATAAAAAAAGTTTGGCAAGATAAACAGGTTACAAATGCTCGTCAAGCATTTATAAAAGGTTTGTCTACTGGCTTAAAATTGCCAAATGGTAAAGGTCGGTTTAATTACACCAGCACAAAAAAAAAGTTGTTTGTACATCAGACACTACCTACCTACCGGCATGTATTTTGACCCGCCGAATCCGAATTTCAAGTCAGTTTGGGCCGTCCACCCTTCAATATCGAGTAAATTGTAAAAATAGTAAAAATAAGATAAGTAGTAATAAAAAAATTTATGAATCGAAACAAAGCATAATTCATAATTTTGATCCGCTGAATACTGCGGAGGTCATTTGAGAACAAAAAAGTTTGATAACAACAAAAAACAGTTCAAAATCTGAAAAAATCTTTCGCCTCATTCAGTTCATACATCAGTTTTTAGAGATATTGCAAGAGTGAATATTGAAGGGTGAACGGCCCAAAGGTGACTTGAAATTCGGATTCAGCGGTAGGTCGTGTCTGATGTACAAACAACTTTTTACTTTCCTATCTGTATACAGATATAAGGAAAGTATAGGAATCATGATTTTTTTCGACCTCCGGTTTTCGACGGATTTTTACGTTTTGGGGTCCCCTGAATGTGTGTGTGTGTGTGTGTGTGTGTGTGTGTGTGTGTGTGTGTGTGTGTGTGTGTGTGTGTGTGTGTGTGTGTGTGTGTGTGTGTGTGTGTGTGTGTGTGTGTGTGTGTGTGTGTGTGTGTGTGTGTGTGTGTGTGTGTGTGTGTGTGTGTGTGTGTGTGTGTGTGTGTGTGTGTGTGTGTGTGTGTGTGTGTGTGTGTGTGTGTGTGTGTGTGTGTGTGTGTGTGTGTGTGTGTGTGTGTGTGTGTGTGTGTGTGTGTGTGTGTGTGTGTGTGTGTGTGTGTGTGTGTGTGTGTGTGTGTGTGTGTGTGTGTGTGTGTGTGTGTGTGTGTGTGTGTGTGTGTGTGTGTGTGTGTGTGTGTGTGTGTGTGTGTGTGTGTGTGTGTGTGTGTGTGTGTGTGTGTGTGTGTGTGTGTGTGTGTGTGTGTGTGTGTGTGTGTGTGTGTGTGTGTGTGTGTGTGTGTGTGTGTGTGTGTGTGTGTGTGTGTGTGTGTGTGTGTGTGTGTGTGTGTGTGTGTGTGTGTGTGTGTGTGTGTGTGTGTGTGTGTGTGTGTGTGTGTGTGTGTGTGTGTGTGTGTGTGTGTGTGTGTGTGTGTGTGTGTGTGTGTGTGTGTGTGTGTGTGTGTGTGTGTGTGTGTGTGTGTGTGTGTGTGTGTGTGTGTGTGTGTGTGTGTGTGTGTGTGTGTGTGTGTGTGTGTGTGTGTGTGTGTGTGTGTGTGTGTGTGTGTGTGTGTGTGTGTGTGTGTGTGTGTGTGTGTGTGTGTGTGTGTGTGTGTGTGTGTGTGTGTGTGTGTGTGTGTGTGTGTGTGTGTGTGTGTGTGTGTGTGTGTGTGTGTGTGTGTGTGTGTGTGTGTGTGTGTGTGTGTGTGTGTGTGTGTGTGTGTGTGTGTGTGTGTGTGTGTGTGTGTGTGTGTGTGTGTGTGTGTGTGTGTGTGTGTGTGTGTGTGTGTGTGTGTGTGTGTGTGTGTGTGTGTGTGTGTGTGTGTGTGTGTGTGTGTGTGTGTGTGTGTGTGTGTGTGTGTGTGTGTGTGTGTGTGTGTGTGTGTGTGTGTGTGTGTGTGTGTGTGTGTGTGTGTGTGTGTGTGTGTGTGTGTGTGTGTGTGTGTGTGTGTGTGTGTGTGTGTGTGTGTGTGTGTGTGTGTGTGTGTGTGTGTGTGTGTGTGTGTGTGTGTGTGTGTGTGTGTGTGTGTGTGTGTGTGTGTGTGTGTGTGTGTGTGTGTGTGTGTGTGTGTGTGTGTGTGTGTGTGTGTGTGTGTGTGTGTGTGTGTGTGTGTGTGTGTGTGTGTGTGTGTGTGTGTGTGTGTGTGTGTGTGTGTGTGTGTGTGTGTGTGTGTGTGTGTGTGTGTGTGTGTGTGTGTGTGTGTGTGTGTGTGTGTGTGTGTGTGTGTGTGTGTGTGTGTGTGTGTGTGTGTGTGTGTGTGTGTGTGTGTGTGTGTGTGTGTGTGTGTGTGTGTGTGTGTGTGTGTGTGTGTGTGTGTGTGTGTGTGTGTGTGTGTGTGTGTGTGTGTGTGTGTGTGTGTGTGTGTGTGTGTGTGTGTGTGTGTGTGTGTGTGTGTGTGTGTGTGTGTGTGTGTGTGTGTGTGTGTGTGTGTGTGTGTGTGTGTGTGTGTGTGTGTGTGTGTGTGTGTGTGTGTGTGTGTGTGTGTGTGTGTGTGTGTGTGTGTGTGTGTGTGTGTGTGTGTGTGTGTGTGTGTGTGTGTGTGTGTGTGTGTGTGTGTGTGTGTGTGTGTGTGTGTGTGTGTGTGTGTGTGTGTGTGTGTGTGTGTGTGTGTGTGTGTGTGTGTGTGTGTGTGTGTGTGTGTGTGTGTGTGTGTGTGTGTGTGTCGTCTGTCGTATGTCGTGTGTCGTCTGTCGTCTGTCGTCTGTCGTCTGTCGTATGTCGTCTGTCGTCTGTCGTCTGTCGTCTGTCGTATGTCGTCTGTCGTCTGTCGTATGTCGTCTGTCGTCTGTCGTATGTCGTCTGTCGTCTGTCGTCTGTCGTCTGTCGTCTGTCGTCTGTCGTCTGTCGTCTGTCGTCTGTCGTCTGTCGTCTGTCGTCTGTCGTCTGTCGTCTGTCGTCTGTCGTCTGTCGTCTGTCGTCTGTCGTCTGTCGTCTGTCGTCTGTCGTCTGTCGTCTGTCGTCTGTCGTCTGTCGTCTGTCGTCTGTCGTCTGTCGTCTGTCGTCTGTCGTCTGTCGTCTGTCGTCTGTCGTCTGTCGTCTGTCGTCTGTCGTCTGTCGTCTGTCGTCTGTCGTCTGTCGTCTGTCGTCTGTCGTCTGTCGTCTGTCGTCTGTCGTCTGTCGTCTGTCGTCTGTCGTCTGTCGTCTGTCGTCTGTCGTCTGTCGTCTGTCGTCTGTCGTCTGTCGTCTGTCGTCTGTCGTCTGTCGTCTGTCGTCTGTCGTCTGTCGTCTGTCGTCTGTCGTCTGTCGTCTGTCGTCTGTCGTCTGTCGTCTGTCGTCTGTCGTCTGTCGTCTGTCGTCTGTCGTCTGTCGTCTGTCGTCTGTCGTCTGTCGTCTGTCGTCTGTCGTCTGTCGTCTGTCGTCTGTCGTCTGTCGTCTGTCGTCTGTCGTCTGTCGTCTGTCGTCTGTCGTCTGTCGTCTGTCGTCTGTCGTCTGTCGTCTGTCGTCTGTCGTCTGTCGTCTGTCGTCTGTCGTCTGTCGTCTGTCGTCTGTCGTCTGTCGTCTGTCGTCTGTCGTCTGTCGTCTGTCGTCTGTCGTCTGTCGTCTGTCGTCTGTCGTCTGTCGTCTGTCGTCTGTCGTCTGTCGTCTGTCGTCTGTCGTCTGTCGTCTGTCGTCTGTCGTCTGTCGTCTGTCGTCTGTCGTCTGTCGTCTGTCGTCTGTCGTCTGTCGTCTGTCGTCTGTCGTCTGTCGTCTGTCGTCTGTCGTCTGTCGTCTGTCGTCTGTCGTCTGTCGTCTGTCGTCTGTCGTCTGTCGTCTATCGTCTGTCGAAAATATCCAAGAACAAAATATAAAATTGTGTTCCGTGCATTTATGGATTGGCATAATCAAAAAAAGCCAATTCTTTTTTGGAAAATGTGTTGCTGGCCTATTTTCACAATTAATTTTATAGCAAATAAGTGAAATAAAATATTGTATAACTCGTTTCTAATATTTAATTTAATAACCAGAAAAAGTATAGTATTCTACTCGACGGTAATAGCTATTACACGCTATTACACGTTCGAATATAATACTCTAACAGAACTTCTATTAGTATATATGAAAATTATTATTCTGCAGTATCGGTAAATTAAACCTCAAACTCTTCCAACGAAACCCTTCACGTCCTCTCTGTCCATGTACAAAACGTACCGCTTGGTTTTATACCATTATAACCATCAAGCAGATGCGTAATTAAATGCAGGCCTATCATTTACCCTAACCTCACTAAGGATTTAACCCTAGTGGGGTCAAGAGTGTCCTACGTTGACAACGGTATGCGGGGAAGAAATTAATTGCTGCAGGTCCGTCCAGGAAGTTTTTAGTGCACGGTCGCATTCACCTAACACAATATCTGGTGTAATAAGCAGGTCTTTTCGGGTTTAATAGCTACAAGGGTAAAATCGGTACAGGGGGTGGTAGAGAGCGATCTCTGTCCAAGGACGTTTTAGCGAGTTAATAATGTAAATTGCGTGTCTCAAAATATTTTTTTTATTTTTAAATGAAGATTTGGATGATTTGTTTTATATACTAAAACAAATGTTCCAAACATTTTCCTACATTTTATGGAAATCATTATTTTTTCAAATCAGATAATTAGCTGTGATAAGTGCCCTTCAAAAATGATTTTACCCAAGTAACAAATTGACATCTCATTAAAGCTAAAAGAATGTTTACAAAATACAATCTATAAAATAGGTCATTAACTAAGAACATTTTCGGAACATTCTTTTAACAGTTATAAACACAAAATGGGCGCACTATTACGAAATTTTCTGGTCCATTTTTTAATTGTATAAGGCTTGCTGAATGCAGTTAGCGGATAGTTACTTACACATTTACACAGATTTTTAGAAAAATGTTCTTTTAAACTTTTATAACCGTTCTATTAACTTAAAAGTTTGAGGTTATGTTGCATAAAAAAATCAATAAAATTTTAGTTTTTAAATTTATCTCATGAAAACAAATTAATTCAAGATTTGTCATAAAAAATAAATTCAATGAATAATAGTAAAATGGCAGTGACTAACTAAAAGTCAGTTTCACAATCTCAAGATACTTATTTACAGGTTAAGAGATAACCATGGGGTATGCGTAAGTGATTAACAATAGTAATATAAGGTTCCAAGTGGATGTTAACCATACAAATATTTAACTCTTAGAAAATATGAAGGTTACCAATTTAACTAAATATTTCTTACCTTAATTTTTAGATTATTTTGTAATTTGACATTTAACCAGCTCTAATTTTTTTTTATACGAACGATTACGAAATAAAAATTAACATCTATGACGAAGAAGCAAGGAGTCCTAAAGTGATAAGAATAATAGTCTAGATAAACAAGAAATGCAGTAATTTAATTTGCAGAACGTAGTACAGGTTCAAGAAGTAGAAATTTTATATATACCTTATACTTCTATGCTTACTTTTAAAAGGAAAATTTACATTACCAACTAAAAGACCTGCGGGACACCGGTAGTTTAGTAGATATTGTTACGCAGCACCCTGCAGTAGCCTGCGGCTGTTACAGAAAACGTACGAATACAAAAAAAGAAGTGAAATATTACTCATCGCCCTACAATGTGCTGCGGTCGTCATAAGTAACAGTACTAGTAAAAGAAGATATAATAAATAGTCCAAAAATGTCTGGAAATGTCATTCCACGTCAAGGAAAAGTCTAGACAGTTCAAGAATGTTCGAGAAGGTTAAAGCGGTATTCTCGGGTTAAAGCAAGCTATATAAGCCTCCGAGCAATTACTAATAGAGGGAGCGTGAAAACGAGTTTGTAGGCGATTGTTGTGTTAGCAACATCTGTAGAGGAAGTGAGGAAGCGGGCACAGGGGGGAAGGTAAACATCCTTCTTGTTCAGTGGCGTATCATTTATCTATAAAAACACACATTTCCAAATGTTTTAATTGTAAAAAAACTACAAAATTTGCTAATTTTACTATTTTTAAAACTAATACCGTCTTATATGTGTCTAATGCAGGAAATGAAACAAAATCACTGTAAAGGTCTAATTTTTTCAATTGAAGAATAAAACCTTAAAATCAATTTTATTATAAATAAATACAGGAGCGACTAGGTTCGGCCTTACAGGAACATATTTAGGCCTGTAATACAATAATCTTTAATTATTATATTAGGTTGGTCACTTACGAATAACATTAAATAGTAAAAACCATAAAAATGGATCCATATTGTAGCGTTACAGCATTATAGAGTTAAAGCTGTGAAAATAAAAGAGCAGTGCAAACGTAACTAAAAATAAGAAAATTGAGTATGGAATCTACAAGAGAAGAGGTGAGAATGAGCAATTACGAATGTATTTAAATTGTTCGAGATAACAAATAAAGCTGATAATGTAGCGGTAGGGGACTATACCAAAGAAGGTCTGGATATGTTAAATAGGACGGCGTTTTCTCTGTAAATCTGGAGATTGTAAGGATGGAGAGAAGACGAATTTTGCTGGCTCAGGTGTAGATGGCTGGAAAAAGGAGCGTGTAGATGAAAGCTCCGGTAAATATCGTCACTTTCGTCTAATTTTTTATTCTCACTCACCTTTTCGGCTTTATCTTCAAAATTCATTTTTAAAAGGAAATAAAAGTAAGCATTCATGCAAGCATATAATAAAACAACATGAATTCATTAAATTTAATAAGCTAAAAAACGTTTGTTTCAATGAAAAAAACATATGTGAATATAAAAAATATATAAATAGATAAGATTACTATCAAAATCAGTTTGAAAATACAACAGATAATAAAATGAAATAAATTAATACAAGTACAAATAGAAAGTTAATAATATACCTTCTAAAAGTAATACATTTTAAGTAGATAAATGTTTAAAGAGTTTATTCCTGAACATAACTAATTTAACGTTTTCCCCCTTTTTAATATTATGAGGGTTTTTGTAGTTGAAATGAAAATTATAATTTATTTTGGTCCTAATAAAAATTTAAACATAGGTTATCAAAGAGTAAAATACATAATAGAACTTCATAATCTAAAATAGTTTAAAGGTATATCTCTTTTTTGTTATAACAGTCTTTGTATATTGTTCTAACTTTTTAGATAATCAGAGAAAACAGTAAGACATCTTATTATATCCTATTTTACCAACAAAAATGTAGAATAATTATTAATCTCACATCAAACGAAACAAGTCATTTTAGGATGTCCTAATAGGTTTTAACTTAAAAACTAAATAAAATGTATATTGCAACTGTGTTTAAATAAATGAATGTTTTTGTACCTGACTATAGCACCAGACAAACGTTTTTTTAGAACATAATGATCTGCGTAACTCAAAATAGTCAAAATCCACATTATTTAAGTTGTTCTAGTATTGTTTTAGCATAATGATGTAAACGCCAATAATAAATATTCACATTTTTTTGGGACGTTTTATAAGAAAATAAAAAAAATAATGTGATATTCTTGTTTAGTTTTGTACTAATAGTTCATTAGGTAGTGATTTAGAAGCAAATTATGTTCTATTTATAGAATAAGAAATCACTCATAATATCTAAATATTTATACCTATTTATATTTTGGACAGGAAGACTATTTTATGCTTTTGGCTCTGAATAGTTTTCTTAAGAATTTTAAAACCTTCCTTAGCTCTTTTGGGATATTCCACGCATATCTTAGAAGTTAATTTTGTTTAAACCTAAAACAAATTAAGTACAAAAAATTTAAATAATACACAAAATTAGTCTTTTAGATTAGTTAAAAAAAAGTTTTAACAAAAAAATGGCTATGCCTTTTTCCTTAAACATTCTGTTTGAAAGAAACTTAAGTTTCTCTACTTACTTGCTGTTTTAGTATTTTAGTAGCAGATGAATATAGTGTAGAAGTAGTGACAGGATTGATTATTATACTTCTTTCGTCGAAATTGCATTTTTTTATATTTTCCTCACCTGAGGTCTGTAATAAAAATGTTCACTAGCATAAAAAGTTACTCAGGTGGTCACTCGTTGAATTCCTATATTTTGGAACTATGTATTTCTTTTTCATATCGAGAAAAGGAAACCTAAAAAAAATAACAATAATCTTTACAAAGATGTGATATTAAAATAATAATAAGTAATTAACCTTTACTATAATCATTATGAGACGGATGAAGACGAACTTAGCTCGAGTTTACTTGCTCTTAATTTTAATTTTTCGATAAGAAAATAAGAAAGTTTAATTGCAAATTAAAGGTGATTGCCTAATGCACCTCCTCTGATAATTAGGTTGTGTCTGTACTTACTTATGATATTATCTTGAAGAAGCATTTTCAACAGGTCTTTTACATATAAAGCATGTTTTCACCATATTATTAGAGAGAATAAATCTTAAATATACATTTACAAACCTTACAACGTTATAAATAATAATATTTTCCGTAAAATACAAATAAGAAATTGACATGTGTCAGAAAGTGTCAGAACCCCGTCAGAACTGGCGCTGTCAAACTTGGCAACGCTGATTAAATCAGCCAATTACAGAAGAGGTATTTTCCCCCTCGGGGGAGTAGATGTTGCTAACAAAATTTAGCGCGGGGAAGGGGGGAAGACTCCCTCTAGTAGTAATTGCTCGGAGATATAAGCAGGGATCCTGACGTCAGTTTTTCAGTTTTATGACAGATGTTATACTTTAATGTTATTAGTTGTATAGTTGCTGTAAAAGTTGAGTTTAAATAAATTGAGATACCGAAAACCTGCGTAACAATATATAAATTACAACTTACAACTACAATATTACTTCAGAGACTAAACAAACCCAGTATTAATTTTTTTAAAAAATGCATGTAGATACGAGGGATACATATTCTAAACCCTAACGTGCGAAGTTGAGACAAAGGAACCGAAAAATATTTCACAATAGCACAAAATAATATTTTTCTACACCCGTATTATAATAATGCACTTATATGCCCATAATTTGTTTTATAATGATACCCATTATGATACAGATTTTTCATTATGATACAGATTTTTAATCAATAGAAACCTACAATTTTTCAATCAAGCATGATGTTTGACGTTTGTCCTAAATTCCTATGTAATTGTTTTAGTTGTCAAAACGTATTAAATTTTCGTAGATAGCTAAACTTCGATAATTATAATATTAAAATGTCTGATATCAGCGATATAGAACACTCCTCCACACATATAGGAGAAAGGAGAAAATGCAGTACAAAATATTTTGCCCCAAAAATCTGTGGTAATACCAGTACCCAAGGTAATACCATTAATTACAATTTTGTAGAATTTTTTATAGAAATACGAGTAATTACTGTTATTGTGTTCAATACCAATATAAATAGAATATTTATAGGTCTTGATTATTTATCGGGTGTAGAAAAAATAGCGTATGCAATTCTCATGTAATGGTTATTAAAACACTCGCACAAACCATACGAAACTCGCCTTTGGCTCGTTTCGTATCCCGGTTAATGCTCGTGTATTAATAACCATCATTACATGATCGTTGCATAATATACTATTATTTTACAATAATTGATTGTCTGAGATTAGAAAAGCGTCCACAGTTTAGCAATACATTCGCTTTTGTACCACCGATATCCTCGATTCAAAAAGCCAAAGTATCAAAAACAGGAGGTCAATATAAACGGACAATAAACGTTCTCTTGACATTTTACATTTTCAAATAAACTAGGTTTTTAAATAATATTTACTATATCTGTTGTTTTTTATATTCTATCGAATTTATAATATTCAAACTAGGGCTAGCCATGAGTGAGTTAGTTAAATAAAAAGGTACTTTGGTTTTATAATATGTAGCGATCAGATATGTTTCAGCATACTCGTATTATTATTTATATTTTAACAAAAACTATTTTTGTTGTTTTAATAATCTGTTATAATGAACCACCTAGAACAAATTCATAAAAACCCTGGCTATTAGCAGCCGAGTTGTAAGTTGCACAATTAAAAAAATTTATCCAATTGGGCAAACACTACAAATGAATTGAAAGAAAAAAGTGATAGGTAATAAGTTTTTTTTATCTCACAATGGGGTCTATTCTGTAACAATTCCTTTATATTTAACGGCCTTTAAAAATATTTTCTTCTTTACTTCTGTCATTATTTAAACGGATCTTTAAAATACATTAGAGGAATATCTTAAAGAAATCTATTTAAATAATGACAGAAGTAAATTAACGAATACGAACATATTTTTAAAGGCCGCCAATATTTTTAAAGGCCGTTAAATATAAGGAATTGTTACAGAATAGACCCCAATGTCGGGTATTAGAAGTTATATAGAAAAAGTTAGTATTCAATATCATCTAGACAAAAAACAAAAACATTTTTAAATGAATATATTAAATCAAATATGACCATTCTTTAACAGAGATATATTTATTTGTATTACGAAAATAATGTTCATGACAACAAACATATGTTCGGTATATGTAACAATTTGTAAAGATAACTTGTATAATGATAATATTAATATTTAAAGGTTTTAAATAAGGGCTTGAAGATATAACAGTTCGAAATTCCGTTTATTGACCATATTACCGTTTCTTTGGAATGAAACTTAGATAAAAGAGACGGGAGATGTAACATTGCACATTGCGCACGTTGTCTATTCCAACCCAAAGTAACCCACCAATTAAAAATCATTGTGTTCACGACGCCACCCGAATTGCTCCGAAATTTCTATTCTATGCTTGCCTCCGCATGAGTAAATCATTTATGGACCGCCGTTTTTTGAATTATTTGTTGGTGTTATTAGCAATTTAAAGTGCTTTAGTTATTCAATTTCAAGTTGAAAATGCCACGATGTATGGTGAAAAATTGTATATACAAATAATATAAATGTCAATGTTATGAAAAATAAGAAATATATTCGTTTTCAGCGGTAAATATTTGTTGACGTTTTGACATAAAGTCGCCATGATTCTTTGAGCTGAATACTTCAGATCCGCATTAAGGGGTTTCAATAAATATTAAGCATCAAATACGTAATATTTCAGAAAATAGATTTCATAATGTATTAATTTACAAAAGAGTAAAATTTTAAACATTTAATCTAAATAAGAAGTACATAGGCATTGTTACTAACAAAATTTTGTTTTTAAAAAGTAGTTTTATAAGAATATTTACTAAAGGTGGCTTTTAGCCCTTTATTAGGTATTTTTACAAAAATATTAGATGAAATATAGATTCACCTACCTAAAATTTCAAGGTTCATTTTATTTGCGGTTAAATCGGAAGTGACATTATTTGAATCTTAAGTCTTAAAACAAAGTAAAATGCGCAATATGATCTAGTATAAGCAAAAAAATACCAAAGTTACGGAAATTAATTAATTAATCGATTATCTACGATTTTTCAAAGAAAATTAAATAATCAATTTTAAAAGAAATATGAAAAAAGGAAAGGATTATTTGTAAAAAATCAATAATTCAGATATTTTTTTTTTTTGGAAAATCGATTTATCGTAGAATCGGCTTCTTATTTAATTAGTTATTTTCCCTTATTCGATTATTTTCGATTAAACGATTATTTTCAATGTTTTAAAAATGATCGAATAATTGATTTTAAAGGAAATAATCCTTTTTTTTAATCGATTTATCGATTGTTCGACTATTTAATTAATCGATTATTTTAGATTTTTCAAAGATTATCGAATAATCTGTTTCAATGGAAATACAAAAAAATAGATTATTTAAAAATAATCGATTATTTAAAATAAACGGTAATTCGTTTATTATTTATTGTAAAGACTGATTTATTGGTTAATTGGCTTTTTAATTAATCTATTATTTTTTATTTTTCAAAGTCGATTTTAAAGGAAATACGAACAAAAATAGATTGTTTGAAAATATTCGATTGTTCGAAAATAATCGATTATTATTAATAATCAATAATTTATTTCGATAATCACCCACTCCTAGCGACCATATGACTTTTAATAGGTTTAAATTTTAAAATGTTATCTGGTTTCAGACATATGCATTTCTAGAGTTTTATGTGACTCATCCTCTATGATAATTTATATTCCTAAAGAAACAAGCTTTAATATATCTTTTCTGAGGTTATAATACAAAACAGCATTTTCTCATTTTGACTAATTTTTTAATATTATGTGATAGTTGTAGAAAAAATATAATGTTCAACTCACAAGGTTTGATTTGCAGTATTCGCCTGCGCACATACTTTTTTTATAATACTCATAGACAATGAGTACCATATTTTACTCGATTAACAACATTCTATTTCAACATTTTACTGTAGTCTCTTACAGAAAAGTCCGTAGTAAATAATAGCTAACTAAATATTCTATAAAAGGTATTCTCTTTACATAAAATGTCGTGGCATCTGTTTGATATTAAAAAATATCGTTAAATTTATTTCATAATACACAATTCCATTGAACGCTCTGAACGTATATTTTAAATAAAAAAATCTAATAGTTCATTATGATCTATTATTTCTATGATTATGATGCTAAATAAACAAAGTCCGGTCCCTATAACATATATATTACAGAGTTCGGGTCCCTGCCCAGTTATCCCACTCCGTTAACCTTTCTTTAGAAATATGCAACATTTGCGCAGGTTAAACACCGGTGTATGTTATATCTCTGGTCTCTTTTATCTAAGGAATGAAAGCATTAGTTTCTTGTTTTTCAGTTAAGCTCCATAAGTAAATTCATATTGTAATCTGAACAGTACTTAAGCGCAGTAAAGTTGCAACAACTTAACAATATAATGAACTTTTAAAATGAAATTCAATTTATATTTAAAATTGAATAAGTTGGCTAAAATTTTTGACCCTATGTAAGTTATTAAAGTTACAAATATTCATATGTGAATTTTCAATTTCTATTGATGTGATAGTTACTCATCTGCATTTTACAATATCAATACATGGCTTGGCTTTGGCACAAAACCCTTTGTGGGAAAACTACTAATCGGAATCAGAATCTTGATATTATTATTTGTGAACTTAAAAACGTTGTCCACTTGTTAAAATATTTGGTATAATAATTATATATTATCAATTGCCACTGCCACTGCTAAAATCCAAAATTTAAAAAAAACGTATTATAATAATAAGACAATACTCATATTTTAAATGGATCAATTACTACCATGTTTTAGAAATAAATAAAGAGTAAGTGTTAAATTAATAAATATATTTCAAATAATTTAAGATTCCTTGCGTCATGTTTACAAAAAAGTTAAGTAGAGAAAGGGGCGGTGACACCCTCCAAAATCCTACAAAAATAAAAAAATATATTGCTTCTACCTCGATTTTGTTAGTCATAATATTCCAACACGTCATATAAAATTTCATGAAAAAATGTCAAACGGTTTAAGAGCAACGTTAAAAAAATTCATTTAAATTTTTATCTTATACACCCTATAACTATAGTTAAGTACGGTTTAATCGACCTATTTTTGACCCAAGAATACGTGGTATAATTTATGACCAATATTTTTGAAACACCCTGTATATGTCGATCTTAGTATTATAGAACTGATTAACGTTAAACAATAAGGTGTAAAAATACGTAAAATTTATTTATCTACTCCTATTAATTTATATGTTAATTATCCAACTGCTTCTGAGCCATTAATAGTAAAAATGGCATGAATTTTAATAGTGAGTTATTATAACTCACGCTGGGCTCCTACGATAATTCGGTATATAAATAATGTGCGCAGTAAATTCTTGGAAATTTTAAAGTCGATAAATGTTCCATTGGCGTTAAATGTTAGAAAGATTTTTTAACAACTGAAAAGAATTGAATAATAATTAAAAAATTAAAAAAATATTAAATTGTCAACGTCTCTCAGTAGGCGGAACAGTCAATTATTACATTGTGGGGAGTAATGTCTTTTGATATTTTTACAAGATAATTTTAACGTTTTCAAATGAATTTCTAATAATAGTGCTAAAAAAAGATGAATTTAGATAGTGAAGATGAGTTATTACATACACCTCCAGAAATAAGAGAGAAAGCTAATAATGCAATACAGAATTTATTACCAGAAAAATCAAAAAAACAAGTATAACAATTTTCAAGATTGGTGTAACTCGTTTACAGAAAATGCACCTTTGACATATTTTAATGAACTTAGCAATATATTGTGACGATTTACTTGAGTGGATATGTACTGATTCTAGCAAAAGTTGCTATTAACCGGTTGTTGGGCGCCATTGTTAGAATAACAAAATTAATTAAATTCAAATCACTTGTTTATAACTACCTTTAATTTAAATCGAATTATTAAAATATTTGTTTTATAAAACCATTCATCATCCACAACTACTAAATATTTCTCAGGGGTAGGTCCGACTCTGTGGTTGCAGAGATTTATTTGTCTCACGCCAGACGGCGCTGCGATACGTTCGATTTTACCAATATGGTCACTTGTTATTTATGTTTGTGTAAATTTAAACCAAAAGAAAAGCGAATATAAGTGCAAACAAAGAACATTTATTTATAAGGAAGAAACAAACGCAATCTAGCAAGTTCTGCCAAAACACAAGGAACAATTAAATATTAAAGTGTATAAAAAAATAATTTACGAGACATGGAAATTTGAGGTTATACCAGATAAGTACAATTTTATATTTTGTTTGTACCTGACAACAATGAAATATTTTATAAGATTCTTCCAAGAAATCATTAGGTTTCATTCACAAGGTTCGTAGTAATAGCTAGTTGATTCACTGTTAATATTTAGATTTTAAATTATTCATTTTGATTACTTTTATCTGCGAGACGAAACCATATGATTCCTTTTCTATTTAAATTAAAATTCCGAATGACATATAAATTCTTACTTGAGCTGTTTATTTTGTTCAATTTGATTTTAACAAAATCTAAATTGCTTAAATAAGGAGATATTTATTTGTCGTTCAAGTTAAATGTTAAAATTCATTATAAAAAAAAATTATTCACTACTAAAATTAAGATTCAATTATTTTTTTAAAATAGAACTTTTATCAAAGTTTATAGGCCTTTCATATTGTTAATATTTTGCAAAATATTTAAGTTTTTGTTACCTGAAATCTCTTTTTTAATGTTTTAGCGCAAGAATATCACTTTTATGCACAGCTTGGAGAATCCTATGTCCAGTCTTGTAGAAATGTGTGCCCTTTCTGGTTCAAAGCACCACAGCAACGTTTGTGAAGGAAAAACTAGACTCTGTGATGTGATTTTGCAACGAAAATCACTTGTAGAATGGAAAATAGGTAATTTTCTACCCAATTTTCAGAAGAGATTTCTTTTTAAATTCTGATTTTTTCTTTCTTCCACCACACTGTTCCAATTGTTCAAACAGTTTCCATGGAAACCGAACCGAAAACTCTCACATATTCCCTAATCAAGTCACTTTTGTCAGATAAGTTGATGTCTTAATTTTAATAATTAAAATGTCAGGTTATATACAGGGGGAAACAAAAGTATTGTCTTTTTCTTGGCTTTCACTAATAAAAGTGTTTCTTGTTTTGTTATCACTTTTTAAATGTAAATGAATCATTTAAACACTTATTCTACTTCTTAAAACTATTTACAAGTATTTACAAACTCAATAAAATATGTGTTTTGTTGTCAGGCATAAAGTTTCTTAATTTTCTCTTATTAAGTTGAGTTTATTAGTTTAATTTGTTTATTGATCGTTAACCTACATGCTTCTATCTATTTATCATTTTTTTTTTTTTTAATTATTTAATGTTATAAACTTTATTCTTTCTAGATTTCCTGCTCTTATTTGGAGAAAACTGTTTCCTGTGGATTTTTTTAACGGCTTGACTGATACTATGATACTACCAGTGAGATCAGTCTTATTTGTATGCAATATTTTCAAGGACTCATTTACAGGTTGCAAATTACTGTTTTATTTGTACTTCACAAACCTGTTAAAGCAAAATTATAAGTATTACGTTATTAGTAAAAATTTTTGTATGTATTATTTTATTCATAATTATTCTCATTATTTGAGACTTATTTCGTCTTTTCTTCTGGTCAAACTAATTCATTTGACTAAAAATGAGGCACATTATTTATTAATTATTGTTACTTTGCGGTTTGATATACCAGGTAATTCATAACTTCAATTATTTCTTAATTATACATGATTTTGCGTTAATTTTCTTTAATTTCAACTTATAGATTTTATTGACCGTTAAGGTCTATGCCCACTATACCGTACCATACTATGACCGTGCCCGGACCTGATTTTTTTTTGTATAGATTCAAATGAGAATGGCGTTGGTCGATGCCGGGCCGGTCTAGTGGGCATTGTCTCATTTAAATCTATACAAAGAATATTTTTCTGCCTATGCCGGTACGGTCACGGTCATAGTATGATCCGGTGTAGTGGGCATTGGCCTTTACAATATATAAAGCATCGTCTCTATGGACTTTCTACTCCTTGTTAAGAAGCACACTCAACATAAATAATGGAATTAATACAGAGAATTATTCAAAATTACGTGTGTTTCTTAAACGTCAATCAGAAAAACATAGTTAAAAAGGCAAAAACATTTACGCCAGAAAAACTTAATAATTTCATAAATAAAGGTCCTGATGAGAAATATCTGGCGACAAAGGCAATAGCTTTTACAAAGATTTAAACGTTAATTTTATCTAGTCAATTATATAATTCTTTCTCGATACTTGTATCTTAGTATTTATTGTTATAGTCGTAGATAAAGTATAGTATTCAACTTGCAGTTATGGTCATAACTCACTTGATGAATTACAGAACTCGCCTGCGGCTCGTGCTGCAAACTTCATATGCGTGAGTTATGACCTGCATTACCGCTCGTTAACACCTTGACTGCCAACTACGAGATAACTCGTAGATTGCATTCTTCTTTAGAACGTCAACTACGAGTTATCTCGTCCTGTGTTTACTTGTCATTTTTGTGCAGCTACGATTAAACTCGAAATATATCAGTGCTAATATCGATAGATGGCTTCTGGGAAAAGAAGAAAAAATCAATGCTGGCATGCATGAACAGAAAATGTATTAATAAAGGGAACAAAATCTAATTATAAAAATTATTTTAAATTCAGGAAATAAAATAATACTTTATTTTTTGTGGAAATTCTTAACAATCTTCTCTTTACAGGCTGGACAGAAATAACGCGTTTCCTGGCGTTTTTTTGCTCGTAGTTGGCTTCCCTGAAGAGATTTCTGTTACAGAAGCCAACTACGAGATAATTCGTAAGACCTTTTTTTTGAAAATATATTTTTTATGCTTTTTGATAATAACTATGCACTAGAATTAGAATTTTTAATAATTTAATGTGATTAATTCTGATGCCTTGGTAGGATTCCCCACTCGACCATTCACTGTTGGGTTCTAATTAACAGTGCTGTTCCTAAAGTGGCGCAAAGAAACAGTAACAAGGCCTGTCTGTAGGGGTGTAGGAGTATTAGAGTACTAATACTCCTGCACTATGGAGTATTAGACTACTAATACAATCCATAACCTACATAGAACACTAGGCTAATGACCTTAGATGTTGAAGCCGTACACCAAATAAAAAAAAAAAATCAAATTGTCATTTTAGGCCAGATGCCTCAAAATTACCGTGGCAGTCAACGTGTTAAATAATATACTATTATCACTCGTAAAAAATCAGTGTAATATATTATAAATTGTTTTCATTCATAAATATTAATCCAGACGAAAAATCTTGCATTCGTATTACCCCACTTTTAAAGTTTATTTTTTACTATTTTTAAAACAAAAAAAATACGTATGTGTGGCTAAAGGTTAAATCTATGCTCCTCTGGAACAACTTTTTTAAAATTCTATTTAGTTTAAAAAAAAAAAAATGAGAAAATTGGTAAAAAAAGTCGAAAAATTTCAAATTTTGTAAAAGTGTCTCTAGAGGAGCATAGACTTAACCTTTATCTACACTCACATATTTTTTTCTTTCAGAATAAGTCAAAAATAAACTTTTAAAGTGGCGTACTACGAAAACCTTGCATGCTCTGCTCTAAAGCCAAGTAAATGCTCCTCTTTGGATGAAAATTTTAATTCAACTGATCGGCCTACTAAAATTTTTCGTTTACCATCTATGGTTTTTAATGGAAAAAAAACTTTTCTTTTAACTGATAAGTCAGTAATTGATTCAGATTTTCGAATTAGTATATATTTTAATTTTACAAGTTATATAAGAATGGCAAGTACACTAGAAAATATTGCAAGCATAAGTACGCATAAACGACCTAGTGGACGTTACCTTTAGAAGAAAAAAATATCGTGAGAGAAACAGCTTTTTAAGAGACAAAGACAAAAAAATACAATCGCAAAATTCACGTTTTTCACGAACTGACAATAAGTGACAGCTTTGTTGCTGGCCTATTTTAAATCAAATTTAATTTGTTTTTAATAAATGATTTGAAGTTATATTTGTCTCAGATAAATAAATAAATAAATAAATAATAGATACAGCCATATCATGCAATATTTGTAACCAGCATCTCCTCTCACTATACAGCAGTGGTTACACGACTTGATTGGATATTCGCTATTTTGGTTACATACCTGATTGGTTAGCAAAAAATTGACAGGACTACGTTAGTTAGGTTAGTTATTTTATGGTTATTTTGTGGTTCATTTTGAGTTTATTTCGTACTTTAATTAAAAAATTTTTGTGGTTTAAGTTATTTTAGTGCATTTAATTGCTTAAAAATGCCAGTGAATTGTATTGTGTGCTCGAGAAAGTATCTCAAGTTCAGTTCGATAACGTTTCATAGGTAAGTAAATAAAAACCATTACCGTTGCATCACACTTTTTTGAGGGGTATCATAATTCAAAATAAGGTTTAAACAACAACAATTTATTTTAAAGTTTAAAATAACATTCAACGTCGAATTTCGAATTATTTTATTGTGCCTGTGTTTAATAACTTTGAATTTATTAATAGGCTATCTTTAAATTAAAGTTATATTGTTATGCACACTGTACATTTAAGAAGGCTCTAGTGGCATTTACTTTAGTTATAAAATCTTAGTATTGCTTCATTTTAATGACAAAATATATTGTTAGAGCACCATAGTTATTTTAAAGTATACTATGTTGCATTCTGTATTACATGAAATCCTATATACCTACCTATATGAATAAGAAAACACTATTTATACCTATTTAGGTTTCCAAAAGATCCTCAAACTAGATATATGTGAATGAAGAGTTTGGGTGTACGTGAGGATGAAGAGTGTATTCAGTAGAATTTGTTCAAGACATTTCTGCCTTTGCTAAGTCTCCAGGAGGAAAAATGTTTTTAATGAAAGGAGTAATGCCCTTATTTTACTCACATCCTGAAGCTGTTCCTTAACTGGAAACTATGTCACATTCTAAACCTTCTACATCTGAAACTAAGTGAGTATTTGAACAAAAACTATAAATAATAAAAATGTTTTT
The DNA here is from genome assembly GCA_927349885.1 of Psylliodes chrysocephalus. Classification (NCBI taxonomy): domain Eukaryota; kingdom Metazoa; phylum Arthropoda; class Insecta; order Coleoptera; family Chrysomelidae; genus Psylliodes; species Psylliodes chrysocephalus. Next base: position 38,273,668 of record OV651815.1, on the reverse strand, counting down.
TTGTCTTTGTTTAATTATAATTTGAATATTCTAAGTATTAGTACGGGAACCAATAAATTTTGTAATTTTTTAATTACCTATTCATGTTTTTCTTAATCTCTTAATCTCTTAAGGATAAGACACGCTAAGATACTTCTGGGTGAACATAACCAGGAAACCATGGCAGGAAACATCGGAAGCCTGTGTGAGATCTGTATACCCATTTATAAATGGTAATGTTAGTACCCGTGACGCCATCTATGTTTCAGCTTAATATAAGTGTTTCTCCTTATATCACAGTCATCTGGGGGGCTATTTTCAAAGTATGGGAGCACTCATTTCTCTCAAGATTCTCATCAAAAATGTCATACGTCAATGTGGAAATGTTGTTTTTAAAGGCATCGAGGATTAAAATTCTTAGGAAGATTTTAATTATCTCTAAATAAACCGAGAGAAACAGTCAGTGAGTTCACACTGGCCTTAAGAGCCCTAAAAATACGATTTTACGTTGACGTATGACATTTCTCTTGAGAGTAATGAATTCTCTCGAGTTTGAAAATAGCCCCCCTGTAGTCTGTGACCCCGTAGGATTATAGATCGTGCGTAGATGCCGCCACGAGTACTAAATAAGAGTCAGATGCGCATTGTCTCGTATTACAAGTTCGTATTTCATCTTGAGTTTTGTCTTGTATTGTAACCATTACTGAATTACTGTGTTTATCAGAATACTAGAGAATAAAAGCTTACAACAAGGTGTTGTTTTATTGAGTAGTGTATAAATAAGGCATACATCACAGCCTGCATCTGCCTGAGCAAGAACAGGCTTCGTATTGTAACAGGGATCCTTACCGGGCATTATCGACTTAAAGGACACCTTAGTAAACCGAGAGTAGTAGAGGATAGTGAGTGCAGATTCTGTGAGGAGGAGGACGAAACCTCCATTCACATTCTAACTGAATGTGTAGTACTCCAGAATCCAAGGGCACTATACCTAGTAGGAGGATATCAAATAGAAAAGAGAGATAGATTTACCTAACACGAAGCCACTCCAAATCCTACACTTCCTTGGGAAGATAGGATTGGAAGGGTCGTTATAGGCATTGAGACATTTCCTTGGTGCATTAGCGACAGAAGGGGCACAATAAATCTTTTAGGTCGCAGTGTATTAACACCCCATTCCCAACAACATCTCAAGTGAATGTATATTATATTTACTTATCACGTCTCATAATTAATTTAATTTGTAAATTGTGTGGTAGGAAAATTGTTGGGTTTCATTTATCTGTAGTTAATGAATATTAGTTTTAGTTATCTAGGTACCTGTCACATAATTATTTGATTTATAAATTATGTGAAAGGAAAATTGTTGGCAACTAAATTATTATTATTATAATCACCCCATTATCCATTATTAATTGTTATTAAACCAAATGAGTAAAATAACACAACGTCTCTAAAAAATTGCTTAACGTTGTTATATTTCTAACTGACAAGAATTCATCGAAATTAAGTTTTATTATTCAAAATATTGTGTATTAGAAAACCTTGGCAATATTTTAAAACGGTAATTATGAACTTATCATTTATTACATAAGTATCGCTTTATTCTAAACTGTTATTATAACATTTGTCTTTGTTTTGTTTTCCAGATCTAACCCAACTATTTAATAAAATGAATTACAATTGTTTTTTTAACCCTACTTTCCCAATTATTAAAAACCATAAATATTTTGTGCACAAAATTTAATTAATTTAAAAGGGATTAACAATAAACAGATACTTTATTCTATTTTTTATTACATATATAAGCGGTACTCATAACAAATCAATAAAAATAATTTACAAAAGAATCGATATTATTAAAAAATATTAGTACAAAAATTTAGAATTTATAAAACCTATCATTGCAACGTTTATTCAAATTATTTGTGTATAAAAATAATGTATGTTTTTAATTTAAAAAATATATGTACCTATTGGTCGACTGAAAAACAATTTTTGACGGTTTTCTATAAACATCTCATATTAGAAACATTGATCCATTGAAATATCTCAAAACTATAATATAAATCAAAAGCATTTCTATTGACATTTATTTGATACGCTACTGGATAATAAAACTAACAAACCCCGCTCTTCCCCTCCTAACAACTGGCTTGTATATGTTGCTTTCAAACAAACGCAATGTAAATTTTTGACATTCAGTTATCTATTATTATTTATTTATCTGAGATATTTGTAGATAGTTTGATGTTTTTTGTTTTATTACTCAAGGTTACATTGACTTTGACTGTCAACGGCTTTTTTCATGAAACCAAGTCACAAAATAAAAAATCCTAACGGTATTGTCTACTCGAAAATTGGAACATACAATGGCCTTAAAGATTACAAAATTATTCAAACAAACTGGCAAACAATAGATCTCTTTCCCAAAATCAGACAAATTGAACCGAAAACATACAAAATAGAGCAACTCAAACGTCAGAAGAAAGAACATTCTGTTTTAATAAAAAAGATGAAACAGTTACCTTGATTAACCCTTCTCCTGACCTTGATCCCAAGTTTAAATTTCTCCATGAATGATACCAATTTTGCACCGTTCTGTAAGTAGGATTTTTACTTCCACTGGCTAAAATCAATACCTTATGCTCATCAAATTCATAAACTTGCTTTGCTTCTGTTATCATCATACTCAAGATCATACTATCATTCAAATATTCATAAACAAATCATTTACATATGGTTTGGCTTGAAGAAATCGAAGTGTCTCAGCTGTTTCAAGAGTATGATTATGTTTAGTATGTATCGTAATTATAAATTGCAATCCTTTCTGAAATAATACCAAATTACAAAATTTCAAACTGAGAAATAATTAATTACATGTACCAAAAATAAGACGAGTATATAAAATTTGATTTTAATATTAAACATTAGGTATATTTAAAGTTCTATCCTATTATTTACCTTAATAAATGGATCTTTTAATCTTGTTGGTTTAGAAGTCCTAAAATCCACTGAATATTTATTTCTTTGTTTGTTAGTGTCATCCATAGTTTTAAGGTTACTTCGAATGTATCATTTTTGAAAATCACGTTCTCAAATTCAGTTAGCAGACATCTCAAAAGGTTCAAAATATGAAAATCACAGTAAAACCGTCACTCGCTTAACCTTAAAACAATCAAATGCGTACCGATTCGATTAACCAGAAAAAATTATATTATTGACTTGCGCGATTATTTTTAAATTACATACACATTACATATGTTAAAAATTGTTAAAAATAAATATCAGAAGAAGGATACAAACATTTTTAAATAATTTGACATTTAACAACAACACAGTTCAGTTGACAACTTGATACTTGACATTGACAGGCACAGCCATGCGAAATAAAATAACCGGTTAATTATTCTATGCGGTTGCGACTATGTTGCGACAGAGCCAGTATCACTGTGGCTAGGAGCGAAATAGTAGTAAGCTTAAGTTAGCAACACCATAAAAAAATCATTTTTAAGAAACTGCTTGTATATTTTTTATAAATTGGCAGGCTTGACGACTACTATTTCGAATAAAAATAGCCCATGATTGCAACTATGAAAGTCTCACCTTTACAATCAACAGTTGTTTAACAGGTCGCTGGAATTTTAGGAATTTTAAGAATCTTAGGAATTTAGACGTGGAATGCCCGGAATGTATAAATTAGTCGCATAAGGATTACACAGGCGGATTTAAGAACATTGATATTATAGTAGTTAGGATGATCCAAAAATTCTAAATCAATAGGGTTCTAAGTTAGAAGCAATTATTTAAGAAAATAAAAACCGCAAGTCAATCAGAACTTTCGTTCTCGAGTTATCGTGCCGACATACATACAGACGACCAGACGAACATTTTTTTTGCATTTTCGGATTCAGAATGATCGAAAACGTGAAAAAAGTTAAAAAAAATGGGGTAAGCAAATTTTTTCGTCTGCACGAATGCAATACTGAGGCCCCATAGGAAGGGGCCTCAGTAATTTAATCTACGAAGTGCCTTATAACATTTTATATTCCGGGATCTTATTTATGTTATTTTGCAAAGTACGCCTGTCGAATGTGGAAGAATTTTTTCGAAGAGTATGACAATTATTACGATTTCTATTGTCGGTTTTTTAAATTAATATATTTTTTCTTTGAGCATTTTAACAGATCTACGTTCGTTTAGGCCATAGTTTGCATTAAAATCATTTTTTATTTCAATCCATTTTTCACCGTTTTTCACCATTTTTTTTCCAAGCACCATCATTAGATAGTTGGTTTTGATTTAATTATTATAATTTTATATATAGCAACTAATGAAATCAATAAATATTCCTCATCTTTTGAATATTTTGAAGATCTTTTGATTGTGTGTCCATGGTTAAATTTATACGGTATATCTATCTCTTTATTATAAATCTTTTTTTTTACACAAACACATCCATCAGACAACTAGTGACATTAACCATCACCAAAAACATTGACATCATATTATCTTAGAGTTATAGGTCTATCTAAATAATACCGAAAAATTTAAGGGGTAATTTTCTGATGAAAATTTGATATAATTTTTTTTTGAAAAAATAAACGATCGCTGGAAAAGTTACACCCCTCCGAAGAAAATAAAATAGTTTTACTTTTTTATTTTCCCTATATATTAAGCTTATGGTATTTTCTACCACAAGCGATACGCGTAAAAGTAATTGTTTTCGATATTTTACAATAGATTACACAAAATACAAATATATTATATAATATAAAATATTTTATGGACTACTAAAATATATGAGAACTATAGCTCATAAGAATAAAAGCTAAGCAAACTAATATCATTCGAAAAAAGAACGGAGGTAAATGTTTACCTATACAGACAACCAAATAAGCAAATAAGGCTTGCTTAGGGGTCCACAGAAACTTCCCATTCAAATGTATATCAAGCATTATTCGACGCAAATCTAATTCTCGAAGATCCTCTTCCCTGTGCTCCCTACTACACCCATTCAATAGAGCAGAGACGAATAAATGTAAATCCCTTTGGAAATGTCGCACAAGGAACCCATCTTTTTGTCACATAAGTACACGACAATAGATGTAAACATGTCGTTTTCGTTTAAAGTTCGTCTCTCGCAAAGAAATGCAATCGCTAAATTAAACAATCATAAACAGAAACGCGTAATCTGGGGCCTGCTAATTCTGCTGGAAGTGATATGGGGATCAGACCCGGCCAGTGGCAGAGATCGCAGAGTTCTTGTAGGAAATTAAAAAGCATTGCAAACAATAATTCTTCTTGAGCCACGTTTACTTTCAAACTATTATATAGGTCTAGGAAAAAAATTATTCAACCTCATTTTATACATAACAAGACTAAACAGGGCCTCCCAAAAATAACGAAAAAAACTAAAAAATTGGTCAACCGATAAATACTTACAACAACTAACTGATGATAGTGAAATGAACTAGTTTGGAAAGTAACCAAAACAATCAAAAGCCCATTGACCCAAAACCCAACAATTAGAACTGCAAGTCAAATCAAGAAAAAGTAGAAACATACTTAAATTAATTGGAACAAACTTCTCATCCAAACTAAAATAACAGCATATTGTAACAACCAGTTAGCCTAAAGACCAACGCTCGTCACCAAATGTAACAACCGGTTAATCCTAAAGGCCAACGCTCGTCACCAAATGTAACAACCAGTTTACCTAAAGACCATTTGCAACTACTGATAGGTCTTTAGCTACTGTTACTATACTATTAAGGGATAAAGGCAGCGCCTGTCACCAGCCAAAGGGTCCTGGAGTCCTTAAGGAACATCCATTCGCCAGTGGCAAAATAAAATAATAAAAGAAAATAATAAATATACAAAAAAAACATCCCTTAATAGCATATGTCGAGCGGTTCTTGGCAACTAGTTTTAGACTCTTTTAGTCCTAAGGGAATAGAAACGCCGAGGCTTCTCAAATGCTCGGAGTATTTTGCTGGTTTGGGAAAGGAGGAGAGATTAATAATAAGTATTAAAACATTAACAAATGTATATTAACAATAAATAAAAAACTTGACAAATAGTCTTCAGAAAAAATGAATAAAATTCCATTTAGAGAATAATGCACTATAACTAATAGTAATAAAGATAAGCATAAAATATAATTCGGGACGAAAATGTAAAATTGGCATTTATATGTAAATCAATTAATCAATTATTATTAAACAAAATTAAGTTAAAATATTTACCCATAATTCACATCGTACACAAAAAACTTTACACATTACTTTACAATAAAAAAACCAGAGTTTCGCCCGAGGGGCGAAAGTTCTGGACCTTAGTCCGAACCCGACTGAGCCTTTACCCCAAGTGGTCCTTTCTATATCAACCAAAATTTATGTGACTGTTGATTGTATTTAACAATGTCACGTTCAATGTAGATTAATAAATTGAAGGTTTGTTTCATTGTGTCTTTTTAATTATTTAATTTAAACATTAAATACTTGTTTAGAATTTTTGGTAAATTCTTTAGATTTTTCAATTAATAATAATGCCAATTATTACATTATTCCCCCGACAGAAAAAAAATTGGACTACTTGTTCAATTCTTTTTAAAACCCTTAATGTAAATAATTTACAAAAATTTTTAAAACACTCTACAATAATATGATAACCTCACGCTTGCTTCACTGCACAAGTTGCGTCTTCTTTGGTCTTCTTAATTGGCTGGCCGTAACTACCCTTTGCTCTCTGGCTGTCACCTCTCATCATCCCTGATCCTTGACCTTCCTGGAATGGTCCCTTCCCGATCTGGTTTGGTCCTTGGGCTGCTAAACCTGGTAACCCTTTTGGCTGAGGTTCCGGGTTCTTTCTGCTACGGTAGTCTATCAATTTTTCAATAGACTTTGGCTTTGGACTCTCTGGTTGACTATTTGCTCGGGACTGCTTCTCTCTTTTGTTACTCTGAGACTGGTAGTGTACATGGCTGCTGTACACGGCTGCTACTGGTGGTCCCTATTGACTCATTACTGGGAATGGCCTCTTTCATTGAACCTTAGTCCATTCCATATGAATTATTTGGTCCCTTTTTTCCGCATTTGACTCCATGTTCTTCCTGCTGTGGATTTGGCTCCCACAGACTCAAAATGGACCCAACATCATGTCAAGCTCCATTGGCGGTATAACTCATGCCCTCTGAGAGCTTGGTGGTACTGGTTGGCGGATTTGGATGGAACAGTCTCTTTGTAGCCTTGGATTCTGGAGTCCTGGAATTCGGCCAATTTTCTGCCGTGGATCGTGGAATCGTGGAACTCTGGGTTCCCTTGGTACGGTCCTGGATTTTGATAACTATCACGATTTGGACTTCGTGATCGTCCTGGAAACGGTGCTGATGGTGACTCTGGCAAAGGTAGTACGGTGTTGACCTCTTCTTCTTTCTTCTTTTCCTTCTTCTTTTTTCTTTTTCTTCTTCTTGTGCAGTGGCAACGTCTTTTGATTACCCCTATGACAAAATTATTATTTACATTTCAGGTTTTCCAACAAAAAAACAAATCTTTTATACAAATTTCCTTAATTACCCCAAAAGCACATTTACAGTTACGAAAACAAATATGTTTTATAATATACCAAAATTATTTTTTTATTATTGAACTAGAAAACGTTATTTATTTTTAAATCTCTATCTCGCAATTATTTATATTTACTATGAATATTAAATTTCAAAACATTGTAACTAGAATATATTTTTTTTTTGAGTAGGTAGCATTTTCTAATTCTCTGAGACTTACAAATTTATGCAGTTCTTATTTTATTTCAAAATTAATCCCACTAAGATTTTATAAATTTGTATTTCTCCCCATTTTTGTTTTCGAAACGAATCAACAATCAAAGCTAGTATGTTTTATTACAGAAACAATACTATTATTTATTTCCTGGCCATTAAAAATAAACAACATATATCTCTAAGAATAAAACATACATATGTTAAATGCACATAAGCGTAGATTAAATAGTTGTCTACACCTAATAAAACCCAATAAAATACCTTTCTAAAATAATTCTTATGTCATTAATTCTACTAATTCCAATAAAATACCATTTTAAAATAATTTTTACTTTACTTTACCTATTTACTTCATATATATTTTTACCACCTGTTGATATATATGTTTTCTTTTCTTCTTACTCTTCTCTCGATTTCGCTTGAAATTCTGCATCTCCATACTTTGAAACTTTCCTGTTTCTATCGCGATTTTCTCATCTGGTGGCGCGTCGTGGCGCCTGGCATAGCGGCGTAGCTCTCTGGTAGAGCGGCGTTGCTTCTTGGTTGAGCGATCTGGCTCCTAAAAAATCGTTATTGCTCCCTGGTAGAGCGGCGTTCTCCTAATTACTTGGCGTTGCTCCCTGGTAGAGCGGCATTCTCCTATAAAATTGGCGTTGCTGCCTTGCAAAGCGGCGTTGCTCCCTGGCAAAGCGGCGTTGCTTCCTGGCAAATCGGCGTTGCTTCCTGGCAAATCGGCGTTGCTTCCTGGCAAAGCGGCGTTGCTTCCTGGCAGAGCGGAATGGCTCCTAATATACGGCATTGCTCCTTGATAGAGCGGTCTGAATCCAATTTTTCTCTCGTGGACATCTTGTCCTGACATCAAAGGGCGTTGTTTAGGGCTGGTCGGAAACTGCGTCGATCCATATGTGACCCCAAACTCCCTCCAATCTATTTACCTAAATTTGTCACCATCACAGTCTGGGGAAAAGGTCCTTAGAGCTTATCCCTTCACACCGTGACGTGACAACCTCTCCTCTAGTTTTGTCCTGTCGTGGACACTGCTTGGGGGTTGATCGGCATTGTACCTCGATCGAATGTCCCCAAACTTTCTTCTTTTCTTCCTGTTTTTCGCCTGGAGCTCCTGGAATTCCTCATCGCATATCTGTAATACAATATTCACATATTACTATATAATCACTTTACATATTAATTTTTGCTCTGCCTCTTTTGGGCAGTCCAAACCTCTTTAAATCATCTTAAGATGTGCTCATTCGCACATCTCGCACTTGTACGCCTTTTCTTTCTTTCTCGTTCATGTAGAACACGTTCTCTTTCTCCTCAAACTCTATTGCTGATGGCCTGGTAAACATCTTTAATCTAAAACACTGTATATCTATATTATTATTTTTAATTCACAAAATTTAAACCTTAAAATCCCATATACTTCTGAAAAAAAAATTATTTAAAAATGCCAATTTTTCATTAACGCTGTACGTCGCTGAACTAACTTTACCTATATAACTGACCTACGTCAACTGATAGCAATGCACATTGAAATAAATACTTTGCGAAAATGTAATATCATATTTATAGTTCATTATAGTTCAATGTCAATTTTTTATGTAAATAGTGACAATATTTACCTTTAAATTCTTTATCATCTAAACTAGATATACATCATCAACCTATTTAAATATTTTCCCTTCGCAATTCTTATTTAACATCATAGTTATTTTAAAATAAATTAAAATTCTCCTTTTGAATAATTTTCTCTTTATTGAAATGATGACTTTTTGTACACAAAGAAATATAATATTATAAATAAAATTGTATACTATTTTCGACTTGACCCTAATGTTTATTGTTACAATTATTTTCAATGTCAATGTTTTGTTTAAACAACTACTTAGTTAAAACATTATATTAAATTATCATCTATTTATTTATCTTTGTTTTTTATCAATTCAGGTTCGCTAATTTATTTAATAAAATGAAATTTGCATTTATCACTTGATTTCTGTATCTACTCAATGTAGTTTATTAGAAGGCACTTGTCCTCTCTAAAAAAATTACAAAATTTAAAAAAAATGTCTGTAAAAAAATGATATATCTCCTTATCCTTATCTTTAATAACAAATTTTCCCTTTTCCTTCCAACCAGTCAAATACTATCAAAAAACACCGCTTGTCACCAAATGTAACAACCAGTTAGCCTAAAGACCAACGCTCGTCACCAAATGTAACAACCGGTTAATCCTAAAGGCCAACGCTCGTCACCAAATGTAACAACCAGTTTACCTAAAGACCATTTGCAACTACTGATAGGTCTTTAGCTACTGTTACTATACTATTAAGGGATAAAGGCAGCGCCTGTCACCAGCCAAAGGGTCCTGGAGTCCTTAAGGAACATCCATTCGCCAGTGGCAAAATAAAATAATAAAAGAAAATAATAAATATACAAAAAAAAACATCCCTTAATAGCATATGTCGAGCGGTTCTTGGCAACTAGTTTTAGACTCTTTTAGTCCTAAGGGAATAGAAACGCCGAGGCTTCTCAAATGCTCGGAGTATTTTGCTGGGTTTGGGAAAGGAGGAGAGATTAATAATAAGTATTAAAACATTAACAAATGTATATTAACAATAAATAAAAAACTTGACAAATAGTCTTCAGAAAAAATGAATAAAATTCCATTTAGAGAATAATGCACTATAACTAATAGTAATAAAGATAAGCATAAAATATAATTCGGGACGAAAATGTAAAATTGGCATTTATATGTAAATCAATTAATCAATTATTATTAAACAAAATTAAGTTAAAATATTTACCCATAATTCACATCGTACACAAAAAACTTTACACATTACTTTACAATAAAAAAACCAGAGTTTCGCCCGAGGGGCGAAAGTTCTGGACCTTAGTCCGAACCCGACTGAGCCTTTACCCCAAGTGGTCCTTTCTATATCAACCAAAATTTATGTGACTGTTGATTGTATTTAACAATGTCACGTTCAATGTAGATTAATAAATTGAAGGTTTGTTTCATTGTGTCTTTTTAATTATTTAATTTAAACATTAAATACTTGTTTAGAATTTTTGGTAAATTCTTTAGATTTTTCAATTAATAATAATGCCAATTATTACAATATAGAAATTACTGTTTGTATGTTGTATTAAGATGAAAGAAGGTAAAATTAAGAACAATGTAAATCCAAAAAATCAAACCGGTTACAACCTTATAATGAAGATTATTTAAGAAATGTTTAAACTCACTAACCTAATGTAGCAGATGCCTGCAAAGAGAAGGTACCTAATACCGATTGCCAAACACGGAGAATCCCAAATAAAGCATCATCTTACAGACCCATTCTGGCAATACCAATTGTGTTCAAATTGTTTGAAAAAGTACTGCTGAAGCGACTAACATCTATTATAGTAATTCTCACCCATTTATTTGGGTTTAGGAACAAGCATTAAACAATATAGGTACCGAGTTTTCAAAACATAGTATTACTGGTAGAGTACTCTGTGTCAAATTATCAAGTGTAGTGGAAGAGTGAGGACAGAAGTCCGACGCACGAGGGTGCAGCTTTTCCACTTGAACAAAATTTGAAAAAATAACTTTTCCTGGGTGGATAGTCCTCGGATTAAGCCCATAACCATATTAAAGAAAAAGAAGACGAAGAAGAAAAAGAAGAAGAAAAAGAAGAAGAAGAAGAAGGAGAAGAAGAAGAACGGACTTTTCGAGGTTTAATACATTTTTTAGAAATATTTTGAAAATTATTTCGATTCGTAGATGATTACTCTCTTCTTCTTCTACTTCTTCTTCTTCTTCTTCTTCTTCTTCTTCTTCTTCTTCTTTCTTCTTCTTCTTCTTCTTCTTCTTCTTCTTCTTCTTCTTTCTTCTTCTTCTTCTTCTTCTTCTTCTTCTTCTTCTTCTTCTTCTTCTTCTTCTTCTTCTTCTTCTTCTTCTTCTTCCTTCTTCTTCTTCTTCTTCTTCTTCTTCTTCTTCTTCTTCTTCTTCTTCTTCTTCTTCTTCTTCTTCTTCTTCTTTCTTCTTCTTCTTCTTCTTCTTCTTCTTCTTCTTCTTCTTCTTCTCCTTCTTCCTTCTTCTTCTTCTTTCTTCTTCTTCTTCTTCTTCTTCTTCTTCTTTCTTCTTCTTCTTCATTCTTCTTCTTCTTCTTCTTCTTCTTCTTCTTCTTCTTCTGTTTTTTTTTTTATTTTTATGTGACTTAGAATTCCTTCCAATTTATTTTTCTTGCGCAAGTCACAAGCAATTTTGTAGATTCTAATTGGGCCATTGTTCATGGTAGTACACGAATTGAACACTGTAATACCTATGGTTGTTCATCATTATTGTATCAAATATTTGTAAGTGTTGCGACATATGTTTTCACCTCACCACATCATTTAATTAATCTGCAGGTGACAACGAGCTTATATATTGCACCGGAAAAAGTTTTACTACTGCTTCTTTGTGGTGGCTTCCTTGTGTCATACCACTTTTTTATCGTTTTCCAATACTATTTAAATACATACAACTTTAAATAGTCCTTTATGGTGGGACTCAACTAGATTACTACACCTTTTTTCCACAACTAATTATCCTGGCGGTAACCCAGGGTATGTCAGTTTCTTCGCCACTAGTACTAAATGTTCTTCATTTGCTCACTGGACGGTCTTTTCTCACCAATATTTATCAAGTGTTTTTGGTTGTTACCTACTGCAATCAACAGATCTATGATAAAATATTGTTTTTTAATAATTTTCTTAATTTCTTATTTACTATTATTATAACTTCTTTTTCCTACTATCTTGTTAATTTTTAAATTTGTCCATTTTTCACACATGTTGCTAGTTATACCTTGCAACTACCTTACCTAAGTAGAAGCTCGTTATCAAAACGTTTTTTATATTGTAAACTTTTTCGTAAATAATAAAGTTGTGGATAACATAGCAAGAAAAGGGTAAATAAGTACAAATGTAGCAGAATATAAATGCACCAAAGAAGATATGGCTGTTTTCTCAAAAAACCTTAGTTAGAAATAAATCTAAAACAGATTATAATAATTCAAATAAATGTAAATTTTATAAAATCTACTAACAATTATACCTTGTAAACCCTGGTTTCATGACATGTCCATAAACAAACATATGTTATCCACAATTTGCAGATTGAGGTTTAATCATTCACTAGCTCCTGCACATCTTTATAACATAAATTTAAAACGATTGCGGAGAAATAGAAACAACAGAACATATTATTTTAGGTTGTGAATCCATTGAAACATAAATATGTTAATTTATTAAATAATTTAATTAATCAATCATCCGACATCACAAAATCTTACAATTTAGCCCAACTGATAGGAATAAAAAAAGGTAAAATATTTTTATATATTACATAAACACATTGCAAAATTAAAAGTAAAAAATATAAAAAAAAGATGTATATATGTATTCACGAAATGTTTAGTTAAGCTATCTACCCTTTGTATATATCCTAACACTGTTTCCAAGTCCTATTGTTTGTTAAATTCGCTTATAAAGACCCATAAGCGTGTAGTGTCCCTTTGGATCCAGAAATAATTAATAAAAAAAAACAAAAAAAATAAAAAAACCTAAAAAAAAAATATATAAAAAAAGCTGTTATTAAATAAAATTAATTTGTAAAACTAGACATGAGCGTATTATCCTTACTATATGATATAAAACTAAGATAGTAATTTCGTCCAACTTGTTCGAATTTTCTTATCTACGCCACTGGGCGATGACAACCGAGATAACGGCAAATAAAATGAAACAGGGAGTAGGCAGTTCGCAGAAGGAAGGAGGATTTACGTTCTTAATTCTTTTTTAAACGTCGTTGAGGAATCATTGGCCACCGAGTTTTACGCATTGGTGAACACTTAATTTTTTAAAGCCACCGCTTGCGACAGATGTTTGGCGACACATTTTGTTGCCGTAAATGGAATAAAAATTCACATACAGGGTACAAAAAAACATATACATAAAAGATTAAATTATCGTTGTCATCCATGATAAATTCAATTGTAGTTGTAGTTGAGTTTAATCTCAACCAACAAGTCCGTTTTCTTCTGTTGAAACTAAAATATTTCATAGATAAAAATATCTGTGTAATTGCCATTCTTATATTTTCTTACAAAAATAAAAACTGGGTAATTAAGGATGTTAATTCACATGTCTCAATTTCATTTGCAGCTAACTTGATGATAATAATTTTTGTATATAAGTCATTCGCGAGTTCTCTTGCTTTTCGATGGACACTTTTGATATAAAAAACTATATGAGATTGTTTTCCTTTTCTATATACTTTATTTCGACGACCTTTAATAAATCAAATTTCTATCCCTCACAACCATTTTCAACTATCTTGATTGCTTATTAACAATTTAACTTTCCAATGACCATCACCATCAAGTTTTGATAACTAAATTCTCTGACGTCTTATAATTTTTATCTTAACAAATGTCCATGTCAAATCTACAAATTTATTGTTTACCTAGTGTTTTTCTTAAAAACACTTATAACAACAAATTTATTATTTTTTTTTATTTGAAATTTGTAAATTTATATTTTTTATCAATATCTTTTAGTCATGCCGCGAGACGAGAGACTCTCGTCTCTCTTCTCGTCTTGTCTCGTTTAGAACGAGACGAGAGAGAAATTTTCTCTCGAAATCAGATTCGAGACGAGACGAGAGAGAGTCATCTCTCGATGAGAATTTCTCGTTTCTCTCGAGCTCTCTCGAACAATTTTCTCTTTGCTTATTTGAAATTTTCAATTGCTTATCGTAACTTAAAATTTTAACATATTAGATTTCGAGATAGTCAAAAAATTAACTATAACACACCTGTTCTATATATATTAAATGGTAACGAATGAAATTGTGTTATTAGGATTTTATAAATAGTGATTTATAAAAAAAAAATATTTCTCATTTCATTTATTTAAAATTTATAAAATCATTTCTTATATTATTTAATCCATTCTGCTTTTCTGAGGTTACTTTTGAAGATAAGTTGAAAATTTTTAAGCGTTTTTTTTCGAAAAACTGTCAAAGAAAAGATAATACAAACGAATGTATCATATACAGTAAGGACGAAAATTGTACCCTCCTTTATTTTAACTTCTAAATAAAAAAAGATAATGACAAAACAAAAATGAGGTAAAACTCAAGAGATATTATATTTTTGTTATAAAGAGATGCACTTTACTTGAGCCACGTAAGACAGAGGAAGTTACCAGCTTTAAATTTTCTAATGGAAAGTAGAGTCATGTGATACCTCATTTGAAAGATATTTTCTATATTTTTACGTTCATGTAAACATATTTAGCTTTCTATTATTTTTCAGAAATTAAATAAATTCATAAAGTAGATTAAATTCTTTTTTTTTATTTACCTCAAAGGATCATTACCGGAAGTATAATTCTTTATAAATGCTGTTTTTTACAATAGTATACAATGGATAATTAACATTTTGGCTAGTACAGAGTAAATGTCAGTTTTTTTTTTATAAATTTAAGTAATTAGAGAGATTTAACACTGCACAAATGGCAATTTTTTGTAGTACTTTGTTCCTATACATACATGTTCTGGGCCTTTACTAATAAGTTACATTCTTGTAACTCTCGTATTAACAATTATTGTTTATTACTAAGGAAACGCTTTTTGTATATACTAAAATAAATAAATTAAGAATATCAAAGGTAATTTAAAAATCACTTTACGTATTACATTTTTCATAACTTCTTGGCAAAAAAAAGCTTATTAAAAAATTATCTTCTAACATTATCTAACATTTCTAGGATTATTGCGGCACACGAGTATGTAATTTCTGTAAAAAAAAAAAAAATAAAACTGTGTGCTTAGACGTAAATATAATCAAAATATCTTTCAAATGAAGTATTACATGACTTTACTTTCCATTAGAAAATTTAAAGATAGTAACTCCCTCTATTTTACGTCTCAAGTAAATTGCATCTCATTATAACAAAAATATCATAATGTTTCTCTAATTTCACATCGTTTTTGTTTTATGTCTCTATCTTCTTGCATTTTAAAAACATACTACAAAATGCTTTCATTTGACATCGCAGGATTGCATTAGAAAAATTCTAACTTCCAATTTAACCTCTTCCCTCCTCCCCAAGTGACTTACAAGACAAAGTATTTTCATTTTTAGTTAACGCCTAATCTGGGCCAATTATTACTTCAAATTTCAATTGTAAAACGACTGTGACAGACGGACAGACAGACAGAGAAATTTAAGTGTTTCTTATTGCCAAATTTGAGTACTAATGCGCAAATTATTAAAAAAATTCTTTGTTTTTGTCTTACAAATTTTACTGTTTTTTCATGTTTCGTCTTTTTCAAATTTAAATTTGTTATTGTTTTATCACGAGAGAAACGAGACGAGACAAGACGAGAGAAAGGCTCTCTCGAGCGAGAGAAGCGCCTTCTTGTCGATACGAGAGAACAGTTTTCTCTCGCCCTACGAGACGAGACGAGACAGTGGCCTCTCTTTTTATCTTTTTTTTTTTCTTCAATCTGTTAATTCTTACTATTCTTTTAAAATACACTCATCAACTACTATCTATTTATTCTTTTCCCGTTCTTTCCTATCTTTTCTAATTTTCCTTTCATACTCCTTGTGTATCTGTTTTAATTTAATTATGCGTTTACTTTTCTTTTTAGTTCCTGTTCTAATTTTTCTTCCATCCTCCTTGATCTGTTTTAATTTTATTTATATTTTTAATATGTGTCTTCTTTCTAATTCTGTTTTTCTTTCCTATATTGTGTTGTCTATTTTAATTTCTTCAATTTTCGTTTCTGATTTTCATTTTATTTTCTTTATTGATACTTATTTCTTTTTTAAATTTTTAATCTGCCTTTCTTTATTAACTTGTTTTTCTTCAATTTTAATTTTTATTTCTTCTATTTCTATCTCTTCAGATTTTTCTTGTAGACATATTTATTACTTCATTTATTTCTAAACATTCTTCTTTTTGTTGTATATTTGTTTATTTTTTATCTGTTTCTCTTTTTTCTTACTATTCTTATTTCATTTTCCTCCTACTTGATCTATTTAATTTGATCCTAATTTTATGTTCATTTTAATAATACCTTTATGTTTCTTCTTCCTAATGCTACCTACATATTTTCCTTCCTCTCGTATCTTCTGTTTTACTCTTTAATTTGTTTTCTTCTTTCCATTAATTTCCTTCTCACTTTATTCTTTAATTCTTCATTTATTTATTTTATTTATTTTCTACTTCCCTTTTTAAATTTTTAATCTGTCTTTGTTCATTAACTTGGTTTACTATTAATTTTTTTCTTTATATAATTTTTTTATAGGAATATTTATTTTTTTATTTATTTATTTGTGTTATATATTTGTTATTTATGTTTCCATTTTTTTACCATTATAACTTTATTTTGTTTACATTCTACTAATTTAATTTTTAATACTTATTTCTATAATTTATTTTATTTTCTTTATTATTTCTTCTTCAACCTTTTTTCTACTTTCTTCATCCTTTTTTCTACTTTCTTCAAATTTATTCATTTTCCTAATATTTTTATATTTTTTTATTAACTGTTATCCATCTTTCTTCGTTTCTTTCTTATTTTGTTATCATTAACATTTGGTATCTTTATTGAGTTATTTGATTGAAAATTTAAAATTAGTCAATTCAACTTTTCTATATCAAAACTATAATTAAAATGTTTCTAATTTAATTCTACAAATGAATATTATAAAGAAGCTTTAGTGATCTGTTGTTCCACCGGGTTACTGAATAAATAGTGTAAATAATTACTATTACATTATTTTAAATCGTAAACATTGCTTAACATTATTATACCTCTGTAACTATCTTTTCCAGAACTGCTATAGCATCTAGTGCCCTGAAAAAGTCTCAAAAGAGTTTTTGGTTGGCTGAGTTAATTCTAAGTGAGCTTCATGTCTCATCACAATCAGCTTAGAACTTAAAACTTTCTATTTCCGCATCCGTCGTTGTCGACGGCGGGTTGAAGGCAGGAACAATTTTCAAAACGTATAAGAGAAGATACTGAAACTTGAAGGAAAATCATATACTGTAAACTAAACAAAGAACAAGCCTCGAAGTTTTCCCTCGCGATGCTGTTAGGCTGTAAGATTTGCATGTGAAGTGTGAAGGGTACGAGCTCTACGTTTCGAATATATTTTCTTCTGACACTGAGGGAATGCCCTTTACTTATAGTTTGGTGAAATTTACCTACATCACGTCTTATTGTCTAGCGTTTTTCGCGAAATGTAAACATTAGTTCGGTTTACTCGAATTTAAAAGATCACTTTGAAAATGGTTCTTGAATCAAACAATAATATATACCTGTTTTAAATGTGTTTGCGTTTAAAAAATTGTTTAATTCAAGACAATTATTTTTTATTAAAATTTGCGTTGTTTCAAAGGACAGAAATTGTTTTCACTTAAATTTTAAATATTAGGCCCATTGTGCATCCTCCTAAGATGGTAGGCACCTCCTAGCTCGTCGCCAAGATGTACTTCTCTTATATCGGTCGGTGTTAGCCGATACTCGCCGAACACAAATCTTCTAATAAATAAGAGCGTCGAGCAATCGAAAAGGATATGCTCGATGGTCTAATCTTCTTGTTCGCACCCTCTGCAGAGTGCGGATTCCTGACAGCCCCATGATATGGAGATGCTTCCGTACTTGGCAATGACCAGTCAGAATGCCTGTGACTAGGCGCAGATTCTGTCCAGTCATATAGTTAAGTATTTGTTTAATGCAGTATTGTCAGGATAACTTAAGAGCTCCCTGGCAACTCTGCAGTTTCTCGTTTTATCCCATCTTTCCTTGAATTTCACAAGGGAATGTTCTTTGATTAGGTCTGTCACTACCGATTTTGTTAGGCCAATGGAAGGGCCAGGTCCAAAAAGTATTTGGTTGGCTGCTTTATTGGCTATTGAATAAGCAAGACGGTTACGTTTTGATGTGGCGTAACCTTTGATCCATCTTAAGGTGACCACATTGTTGATGAGTACTTCGGCCAAAGCTTCGTGTTATTCTAGTACTAACCCTGACTAAATTCGTGGTCTGTTCAGGGTGAGTAGTGCTTGTCTGCTATATGTATAGATAGCATGTTCCTGCCAGTGATATTGTTTCTGTTTATTTCTTTTGCTGCTATGAGAATCATCGTTAGCTCTGTTTGAACTCGTTTTAGAACCGTCGGTGTAGATATGAATCGTACCTTCCACTTCTGGCTCTTTTATTTGTTCTATTATAACTTTATATGGCTTATAAAAGATATATCTCTGTGAGATAAAGACCATGTTCGCTTAAAGCAGTGGGAGCGCATCGAGCGCCTCCTGCCAAAAGCAAGACGCTTACCTTTCAATGTGGCACGACCTTTGATCCATCTTAAAATGACGAATACTTTTTCAAAGTTTCATGACATTCTACTACTAAACTTGAGTAAATTCGTGGTCTGTCAAGGATAACTCGTGATGTCTGCCATCTGTATAGATGAGCATGTTCCTTCCAGTGATATTGTTTGTGGTAATTTATTGCCCCGTGAGCTCGGCTTCTACACTGGCACTATTATTCTATCTATTTTAGTTCTTCTATTTGTTTGGTTATAACTTTGTATGGCTTATGAAAAATATATCTTATTAAGGTAGAGCCCATCTTCGCTTGAAACAATGGAAGTGTATCCTACAACAGGTTCTATATTCCATCTATTCCATCTATGTGGAATCGTGTCCATGATATAAATATCAAGGGAAGTGAGACTAAAAATAACTTTCAAGGCTCTGGTTGGTGTCGTTTTCATAGCTCCTGTTATGTTGGGACATGAGGTTCTTTCAATTTGTTCTATGTTGCGGATAGTTTTCAATTGTTTGATTTTCAGTACCCAACTCCAAGTTCATCCCACGGTTCAGCATAGCTTGTTTACTGTACTAGCAGAGGTTTATTTGAACCTTTTCAATGATGAATTTAGAAATATTTTCTTTTTAATGTTTCAGGAACCATTATTATAAATCTCTAACTTTCATATTTTGCGTGTGTTGGAACCATTTTTTGGTGTTTGTTCAATGTCGGGATTTATTCTTTTGAAAGATCCCAGTTCGGTAATTCTTCTCCTTCATTTCGTAGGAGGGTATGTTACTGATAATCTGCGAACTTGTTAACTCTTTATTGATAGGCCTTCTGCCATCTACATTCCTGATCAAATCATTCGTCACATTCGGCCTTTTCAATCACTCAAAGACTTTCCATATAAATTCATTTTTGATTCTTTTATATTTTTAACAGCTGGGTGTGGCGTTTTTAAGGTTGAATTTATTTGATGGAGCTCTGGTCTAGAGGAGGAAATTAATTTCCTTTTTGTAGAGATTATGACCCCTATTTATTAAATTCACACCACTTAATACCAAATGAAAGATATTTATATTTTTGGTATACCGGGAGGTACGTAAGTCGAATTTTATAGAAGTCTAAAAAAACAAGGAAAAAGAATTAATTTTTTCTCACATATCACAAAATCTGGTTTACCTCTATTCAAATAAATACTATTGGTAAAAAATGATTTAAATTTTGGAACATCCTGTATAATGATGACCTGTGACTCGTGAAACATTTACTATTATTAAAAAACCGATGAAAATAAACTTAGACGTTTCTTTTGTTTATTAATTATTAAACTACCATAACATCGTCATCATTATTTACTATTAGTTAATTAAAAGTTATTTCACAAACAAAATATAATTTAGTAGGAAAAACAACTGTTGGTCAGAATGACATGGCTCAGCGTGAGTATTTACAGAAAATTTATATCTGTTAACAAATTATTGGGCTTCATCCCGCAATCATCAGAACTTAAAGATTGCTCAGAATATTTTTATCAAATTTTAAATGTCTTGGTAGCAACGCTTTTTTGCACATTGCAAGTAGAAGCTTCCTTGGATGTACTGAGGAATAAAGAGAAGTTAATCATCAATATTATATTGTTAACATACTTTTTAAATGAATTGATTTTCGTGATTACTTGCTGCCTGATTCGCCTAATTTACAGAAAAAAATGGATACGTTTATTAATGAATATGGAATATTTTATGAATGTTAAGCAGTATTCCAAAATAAATAATGTTAAAGCTATGCTTCAGACGTTAGCTGGAGGACTATTAATGATACTACGCACTGTAATACGCGTTTTGGAATTGTGTTTTTTGGAAAGCACCAGTAATAACTCGTTTGTATTCATCAGATGTATTCTAGGAAGGTTTTTGTATTTCTGTTCCTTTCTAACAATATGCTTAATTTTGGACATCAATGCTGCTGTACATAAAAATCTTATTAAAGCTATAGAAAATGTCGTCAAAGGGGTACCATTTAAAAACGAATCAGATATTTTGTTAACCGTGTTTAATATTCGAAGGGTTTTAAAATGCGTCACAGTTACTTTTAAATATATCAATAAAATTTTTGCATGGACATTTTTGTGCTTATATATGGAAACTATACTAATAATTTTATCTTCTGTGGCTACTGCAATTAACGAAGACTTTTCTAAAACGGGAAATTATTTATATGTTATCAGAATGCTTTTTACAGTGGTAAGTCTTCTTCTAATAATTATCTTCCATAACTCAATTGAAATGCAAGCCACTAACAGGCACTTTTTAGGTGTTACCTAGCTGAATTTTTGTCCTGGTTCCTCTGAGTTATATTTAGTAACACATACTATATATGCAATTTTTCTTTTATACCCTTAAATATTTTATATATGTAACCGAAGGAAACAAAATATATTAGAATCACCCTTAGTTTCTGCAGCTGTATAGAATAGTGGAATATGGTCCACAGCACCCTTATCATCCGCCTCAATAATGACAGTCACTACATAATAGCATATGCAGATGACCTGGTCATTCTGCAAACAGGGAATTTTGAGAACATACTCTGCGAAAGAATGCAAGTAGCTCTAAAACTCATCAAAGAGTGGTGCAAGGACCATTTACTGTCTATCAATCCTAAGAAGACAGAAATGGTCCTTTTCGCAAGGAAAAGAATGGAAATGGAATTAAAACCTCCAGAACTCGTAAACACAAAACTAAACTTTGCAACAGAGGTGAAATACCTATGTCTCACCTTTGACAGCAAGTTAACATAGAACTCGCATTTAGAAAATAGAGTTAAAAGAGCATACATTGCTTATGAACAATGTCGCCGAACAGTGGGGCGCACCTGGGGATTCTCACCCAGAGTCGTCGCATGGACTTACACGGCTATCATAAGATCTATGCTAACATACGTTGCAGTTGTCTGGGTACCGAAAACCCAAAAATTAACAGCTATCTCTAAACTAGAACAAATTCAAAGAACAGCATGTCTCAACTTAACAGAAGCCATGAGAACAACACCGACCAGAGCCATGGAAGTCGTTCTTAGTCTCACTCCCCTTAATATTTACATCAAGGTGGTTGCTATGACGACAATGATACGCCTCCGCACGGTTGGAATAGAACCTGATGTAGGATTCCACTGCTTCAAGCAAACATGGACTCCATCTCACCGAGATATATCTTCCATAAGCCATATTAAGTTATAGTAGAACAAATAGAAGAGCCGGAATTGGCAGGTACGGTTAGATCTACACCGACGGTTCTAACACAAAACAAGGCTCAGGATGTGAAATATACTTCAGATTCTTAAGCTAAACATAAAATGGGCTGTGAGCAATAGTGCCAGTGTAGTTCAAACAGAGCTAACGAGAATTCTCATACCCGCAAAAGAAATAACCAGAAATAATATCACTGGAAAGAACATGCTCATTTATACAGATAGCAGACAAGCACTACTCACCCTGAACAGACCACGAATTTACTCAGGGTTAGTACTAGAATATCACGAAGCTTTGGCCAAAGTATCCATCAACAATGTGGTCACCTTAAGATGGATCAAAGGTCACGCCACATCAAAAGGTTGCTGATTCACTAGCCAAGAAAGCAGCCAACCATATATGTTTGAACCTGGCCCTTCTATTGGTCTAACAAAATCGGTAGTGACAGACCTAATCAAAGAGCATTCCCGTATAAAATTCAAGGAAAGATGGGATGAAACAAAGAACTGCAGAGTTGCCAGGGAGCTTTTAAGTTACTCTGACAACACTGCAGTAAACAAATACTTGACTATGACTAGACATAATCTGCGCCTAGTCACAGGCATTCTGACTGGTCATTGCCAAGTACGAAAGCATCTCCATATCATGGGGCTGTCAGAATCCGCACTTTGAAGAGGGTGCGAACAAGAAGATGAGATCATCGTGCATATCCTTTACGACTGCTCGACGCTTTTATTTATTAGAACATTTGTGTTCGGCGAGTATCGGCCGATATAAGAGAATCGCCTCTTGGCGACATTGTCAACTACATTAAATCTGTAGGCTGGGTCACGAGCTAGGAGGTGCCTATCATCTCAGGAGAATGCACAATGGGCCTAATGAGGCTTAAGTGACGTGGGGGTAACCCACCCTTCACCCTTATAGATACAGAGAGCTGTATAAAAAAAGGGTAGGAAAGGTTGTAAAAATTTTAACCAACCAACTATGATGCATTGGCAGAGCTCCTAGCTACAAGAGGAGCTGAATAAACTGTAACAGGACCCTATTTTATGTCAATATGTTAAAGGGGGTACTTACGGCTAATACAATACAAAATATTCCAAGGCCATAATAGAATTCTTTACGGAACAATGCAGCCTTATTCTTTTAGGGATGATGAGTCTCTATAAAGAAAATAAGATCTAATAAAATAGAAGCCATAAGGGAAGTATAATAAGCTTCAAGCTTCAGTGCGCCCGTATTTAGATAGATAAGGAGGTTTCTTCAATTTCTCATACCCATTTTTAGATTTATTAACACTGCTTCAAACCATATGTTCTTTGAAGTACTTTTATATTCGTTTTTGAACTAAAAGATCAACAGATACCAGGTATCTCAGCTTTTATACTTTATAATTGGTATCTTAAACTTGTTATCTTTTTTTTTCACACCGTTTTCTTCCTGGTTGTAAACAACACATCTTCTTTTGATACCTCTTTGGTTTTTTAATTGTGTTTACATGCAATATCTACACTTTTGAACCATCTAATAAATACTATGGGATGAAATAATTTAATACTGACGGGAATAAGTTTGGATATAACATCTTCCTCATTATTCCTGTTAAATTAATAAACTTCATGTATTCATTCAACATCTATTTTTGGTAATTCCTTATCGAGGTCTGTTATAATTATTAACAAATATTTAAATTCGTTGCCCTGACAGATTATATCACTTACAGTATATTTTTTAAATAAAATTTACTACTGTACTGATAGAATGAAAGTATTTTATGGATGTACTGTTTTAGGTGAACGTGATCACCTTGACCAACAAATGCGACAAGATCGAAAAAAATTCCGCAGAATTCGTTGTCACTTGTCATCTTCTGCAACAGGGGATGCCCAAGTCGATTGTTAGAGACGAGTTGCTTTATCTAGCAAATTATGCGGAAAAGATATCACCGAAATGTTCCGCCGCTGGATTTTTTATTATTAATAGATTTATTTTGGGGGCATTATTTTCGTCTGTCACTACTTATCTGATTATTTGCATCCAGTTTAATATCAGCGAATCTCAAAATTCCTAGTTTTCAAAATCAATAGAAATTATCAATAGTAAAAATATAGAAATAATAAAATATTTTAATGTTATATTTATTTTATTTAATAAAATTATTCATGGATACATTTTTTGAAATATCTACTCTATTAAAGAAAAAAGATAAACATAAAAATTACAAAAAGTTAAATGAGAAGGCAAAGCTAATTATTTTGTTTTTATTTTCTAGCAAAAAATAACTGGGTAAATTATGAACAACATTGGCCCCAGCACTCTTCCTTAAAAGACACCACCTATGACAGTACGTTTTTGTTGAATTTTACTTTTTTTTTCTGTCAAGTAGCTTTCAAACAAATCGTTAGCAGCATAGGCGCCGAATTCCCGGGGCTCTGGGTGCGCAAGCACCCAGAGCAGTTTGAAACTGGGTGCGGAGCACCCATAGCACAATGTGGACAAAAAATACCAATAAGTGAAATGAAGAAGCTGTCGTTACCAAAGTTGGTATAGCGACAGGATGCCTCGATAAAATATCGTTCCGAGCTGTATTTTTTGTGATAAAAAAGTCGCCGTCACTTGTCATAGACAACGCATTGAACCTGGACTTAAAAGTTTATTATTATTGGTGTATAAAACCCTATGACGTCAAAAAAGAATGACTATTAACTTTCTAGAAATATCAAGACAAGAGCTCTTACATATGATATTGAGCAAATGCTTGAGGGGAGAAGGGAGAACATTTGGGAGTTGCTCCCGATCAAGCACCATTAGAAAATAATGTTAATTTTGAGTCAGAAACAGTTTTCTAGGAGTACTGGCGAGAAACCAGGTCATTTACTAAAAATGGTCGAATCTGTCAATTTTTGATTTTAGGGGGAAACATTTTTTTGCCAGTTTTGCCCCCTGAGCGAAAATCCTCTATCAGGGGCGAGACTCACCCCTAAAAGCTCAACTGGAATGAGGGGTCGAATGATAGCGTATTTTAAAGGTATTTTTACATAGATTTTAATCCCCGAGTTTTACATCACTACTATCTATGTGGCCCATACAGTGGCTCAGCAAAAGTATAAAACCGGTTTAAGATAATTTTTACATTGTTATTAACAAAAAAGAAATTCTTTGTAACAATTCTAGTTTTATTCCTCTGGCTTTCAATTATTGTTATTAGATGACATTCTTTGGTCGATGTAAAGCAGTAAGTAATATTTGGTTTATTTCGTTGTAGAGTCGGCATAAAAGTGGCATATCAGTGATAATGATTTACTCATTTGCTGAGAGGGTGCAACTAATTTGACTTTTTTTGCGAACAATGAATGTGCTAATAGAACTGCCCAACTGTTAAACAATCAACATTAAAATCGAAAAGTCCATTGAAAGTATATTTTGGAGTTTCCGTTCATGGAGTGAAACTAGCAAAAAAATGTTTCCCCCTAAAATCAAAAATTGACGAGCGTTTTTTCGTAAAGGAACCGGGTGCGACAAAATTAGCATGGTCACCCTGTATAGATACAATACTCCATTATATGTGTATTAACAAATTATCAAAAATCTCCTTCTAAATTGGTTAATAAATGTTTTTTATTGTTTCTACTTATTTCATTGGTACTCTAGCACTGCAGCCACCACTGAATACTAGTGGTTGCTACACCCAGCATATAGGGTTGCCAGATATTCCGATTTAGGTGGGAGCCTTTACGCCTCCAGCCTACCGATTGTTGATACTTCGTCTGCCGCTTCAATCCTCAAACTCCAGCAATTGGATATGTTATAATATTTTTGTTTAAGAATAGTTTCATAAAATTAACGCATTAAAAATGCTTTTAAAGTGCTTTTAAAAAATTGGTGGTGCCTTTAACTGAGGTGTGAAGGGTGGAGGGGGGATTGCTCCATTTCCCGCTTAGAGGTCGGGCACCCAAAGCAATTTTTGAATTCCGGCGCCTATGGTTAACAGTATCCCTTACTCCTTTATTTACTAAAGACAATAGAAGTATGGTATGGTCCACAGTGTCAATTTTATACAAATCAATAAATACAACAATTAATTAGTAGTTTATTTTTGTCTAATGTTTCATAAATATTATTTGTTAAACACGTCATTTCATCCTGGATTGCCATTTTTTATCAAAAGCCAAATTCTGAGTTCGATAATATTTTTATCTTTTCAAAAAATTTGTTAGGTAATTTTTATTATTTTTTCAACAATTTTCGCAAGACTATAATAAGTATAGAAATCTGCAATTGTTCATTTTATTTTATTTTATTTTATAGTCACGGGTAGTTAGGAAAAATAGCGGAAATTTTTAGGGACAGCAGATATCGAGCTGCGGTTTTCTGCATTGTGATCAGAAAGGTCACAGGAAGAAAGTCTATATCGTCTGGTTTAGCCATTTTTTGAAAAATGCCTTCTGAGCCGGAAAATGCATTTTCCAATTGCATCATTACTTGCACCATTATAGGAACGACTGGAAACTCGGCAAAAACGCTCGGAAATCGCTACTCGGGGGGTTTTCGGAGCTGCCGAACTCGATTCTGGCATTAGAATTACCCAGGGTGGCTCTGTGGGGGTACGCGGGGGATGAATTGGGGAGAAATGGCAGCGTGCGTGAAAATCATTCCAAACTCGTTACTCGGGGGTTTTCGGGGATGCCGAATTCAATTCTGGCATTAGAATTACCCGAGGCTCTGAGGGGGTATCCGGAGGGTCATTCTGGGGGGGAAATTGCATAGTAATTCATAGTCCATGGGAAGCGCTCCAAACTCGTTACTCGGGGGTTTTCTGGGATGGTGAATTCAATTCTAGTATTAGATGTTCCTGGGGGCGCTCGGGGGTGGCTCTGTGGGGTTGCGATTGAGCTCGTCCAAAGCTATCGAGCAAAAATGTATGCTGAAGCCACCAATTCTAAAAAAGTCGATCTTGTATGCATAATATACCGACTGCCAATGCGTTAACCGAGTATATCAAGCGGAGCCTAATAATCCGAATAGTAAGAGTCAAGCTTAGCTTCAGTTTATATATTATAACTCTTAATTATGTAATTATTTCATTACTCTCCTTTTTTACGTTATTTTTGTCGGTTTTGGGTTTATTACTATGCATATTGTTTTTCACGTCTGTGATGACAAGTTTTTTTATTCTTTATTTGTTTCTTATAATAAGTTATTTTTGTTTTTTAATAAGATATTCTACTTATTATTTACCCAACAAACAATCAACTGCCAAAATACTGTGTGAGAGAATATAAAATCATCGATACAATGAAAAGAGGTTTTTCCTGGTGAAAAAAAAAAAGATTAAATGACATCTTTTTTTACCCGTTAGAAAAAAATATATTTACCTGTCAATGCCCCTTTCATCCCCAATTAAAAATCAAACTGAAACGAAAACGAAAAGGATGATTCCCTAACGACCTGCTAATATCTATCGCATGAAGAAATTAGTATCGTCCGACCCCTCGGGCATTGCTCGTACCCTCGTAGAAGACGGTTTGACATGTGACAATGCCACTCAAAGGACCGTTCCATCAATGTCTCTACCTTGTACCTTCAAATCTGTATGTTTGTCTCTTCCATCGACCTTCGAGGGTCCCGTTCCTTTACCTACGCTTTCGTTCGACGTCTTGAATGATTTATGACTTGATTTGAAAGGTTTACTCTGCCAAAGAATGTCGCGTATAGTGCCCTGGGGCTACCAGTTGCATCGAAATCAGGGGATGGATTTTTTCAAGGCGAACGCACGTCTTTATAACTTTTCGATGTTTTTATATTTTCAGAATGAACGTACTTTATTTCTTTGTTTGTGACTTCTTATACAAATAGATTTGAATAAATAGGTAAAATTTATTTCAAAATGAACAATTTACACTTAAAAAATAAATAAAAATACAATGTAAGGTCACATTTGAAAAATATTCATTTGTAATCTGGTCTGCGCATTTATTGGTTTCTATTTAGCCGTCACAAAAAGCTAAGAGGACTCTAAAGAAATATTGATATTTATTTGTAGGAAATGTGTAGTTTAGTGTGTTTATCAGAACAAGTTGTATTAAACAGTATATATTCTGTGAGGCTCATCCTGTTGGTCTTATTATTAATTTTAAGTTTCCTCAAATTAGTCTTTACAATACAACGAAAAGAGTATATGTCTGTAAGGGAGACATCAGAATCCTTACTCAATTTAGATGATATTTTTAGATATGTGGAAACGGCAAACGCTACTGCTTGATTTCTCCAAAGCACTCGACACTATTAATCACAAAGTTTTACTTTCAATATTACACTTCATTGGATGTATTAATGATTTTTAAAACATTAACTTGAAAGCAGAAAGGAATTTGTTCTAAAGAAATCTGGAATGTCAAATAAAAAATAAATTTCCCGTGGAGTACCACAGAGCTCAATTCTTGGACTCATTATTTTCATAATTTATACATACAATTTTTAAAACAGTAGTATCTGTATAAAACCTTACTTTTACTCATAGTGGGCATAGTAGAATTTCAAAGTTACATATATATTTAAAATGCAGCTGATCTATGTGTGATAAATCTATTACATAAAACACATAGATACATACTATGTTGTTGATGCCAGACCTCTTTTGTTCAAGTAGCTCGGATCGTCAGTAATAATGCCATTATTCACTAATAGGTTTGTTTATCAAATGACTGAATAAGGTTGTTTAGAACTCTCAAAAAATAGCTGATTTGATTTTTAAATTCTGAGTCAGACCTTTTGAATTTGTACAATCCTTAAACTGTTTTAAAAATTTAGTTACACGTAGTTCAGTTAATTTTTTAACTAGAATAAATGTATCGTTCAATGAACAAAATCAATTTACCACAAGGGTCTATACTGGGCCCTATCCTGTGAAACGTCCTATACGACGAGGTACTGTATATGAAACTCCCCCTAGGATGTGAAACTGTCGCATACGCTGACAATCTCGCCTCGATCGTAAGAGCAGATTCTAAATATGGTTTCATCAAAAAAAAAAAAAAAATAGCTCTTTAAATATGATCATGGAATGGATGGCCAAAACTACCTATCAATAGCACACCAGAAAACCGAAGCATTTATATTTAAGTAACCCAGAGATAGAGGAGAAATTAACTTCAATATAAGAAATACTGAGATAATCCCTAAGAAAAGCGCAAGATGTCTAGGAATCTATATCGACGACAATCTTTAATGAGCACACATTGAAAGCAATTGACAAGGTCAAAAAATCTTACTCTGCTTTAGCGCAGTTGATGCCAAACGTACCACACATGGGAAGAGAGAGCTACTAAGCCACGTGGTATATTCGATTTTCCTTTACGGAGCTTCAGTATGGCACATATTCACAAGCGTCAAGCTATAAAATAACAAGCTCCAATGACTTCAGAGGAGAATGCTAAGCAACGCGCTTAGCACACTGCAATTGATCATAATTCTAGGGTTCAAATAGAAGCTGCTGTCAATTCAACTAGACAGAGAACTAATATTTGCATTGATAAAGATAGGAAACAGTTCAAGCCATTACCTCTAATTCCTGTACTGCGTTTGGTTTTCGTTAAATTAGATCTTCTCTACTTGGTCTATTACTATTTTCTTTTCTATTTTGTTCTGTTTTTATATGTTCAATTTTTAATTTGAAATTAGTATCAATAAACCAGTAAACATAAACTAAACAAGTACCTAATTAAAATCCGATTGTTAATAATTTTTTGTTTTAATCATTACAGCTAAGCTATCAGAAAATTACTGACGTTAACTAGAATATTACATAAGGAATTTTATTTATTATTATTTATGAATACTATTCACCTTTATATACTTTTGCTTATATTCCGTTAGAAAAAAAGATAATAAGACACGGTTTTTACTATTTTTTGTCAGAATTGAATTTTATTTTAATAACGTATACAAATTACAGCATTTCATTTAAAATTAAAAAAAAGGGTACTGTTTATACAATGCCACCTAGAGCTCGTTTGAGTAACTGAATCAGAACTATATTGAAACGATTTACTAAACAATCAATTTGCTTTTAATCGATACCAAGTTTTCCAAAACCTGATAAACGACACCGTAGTTATACGAGGGTTGCCTTTTAAGTTTTTACAAAAAGTGAAACAGAAACGAACAAGTTCGAAACAAAGTGTTTTATTGCTTTTCGAAATATTCGCCTTTAAGGTCTATATATTTTTTCATACGCTTTAATCAATTCTGGAATAATTTTATCCACTCTGAAGTTGATATCGTAGAAACATGGCTTTGAAAATCTTCGACAGCTTCTTAAGGTGATGAAAAGCGTTGTTCGTGCTTCTTTTTTTGACAGTGGGGATAAATCGGGTGAATACGGGCAATGAGACAATAATTCAATGTTTTTCTTCTTCAAATATTCAGTTGTTTGACGTGTTTTATGGGAGCTGGCATTGTCGTGATGAAGAATGATGAGACGTTTTTTTGTTCTTGTTCCTTATTTCATCGAATACCGTTGGCAAACAAATTGTTGTATACCATTCGGCATTAAAAGTTCTTCGATCCTTAACTGGAATGGTTGCGACGTGTCCAGTACAACCGAAGAAACAAGCGATCATTTTCTTGGAAGTGCTCCGTGAACGAACAACTTTAGTGGGATTGGGTTCATCGTTAAAGACCTAAACATTAGACTATTGTTTGCTTTTAGGTTCATACGAATATATCCAAGTTGTAGGATTTTGAACGTCCTAGGTCGAATTTTTTCAACATTTCCTGACAACAATTAACAAGATCCTTTTTTGCTCTTCGGTTAAATTATGTGGAATCCATCTGGAACATATCTTTCTCACACCTAAATGTTTATGCAAAATCGATTGTTTTGCAGCCTGCGATATCCTAAGAGATGCCTCTATCTGTCTGTAAGTCACATGCCGATCTTCTTTAATCATGTTACGCACAGCATCGATGTTTTTCGGAATGACAACCGATTTTGGCCGACCTTCTCGTAAACAGTCTTCTCTGATAATACTTCATTACTAAAAGTTGCACGAAGCGATTCTATGCATTGTTGGTGAGTAAGACCTTTTTTAAAATCGTAAAAAATCATCCAACGTAAGCCTTCACGGATGATTTCCATTTTTGCACAAAATTGCTTCTTTTAAACGTTCACTAACAACTTACTTAGTAAATTTCTGGATTCGCAATAACAAACGTCAATGTTCACAAATACAGTGGTTCCACAACTCAATAACGCCACCTATTGTTCGATTGTAAAAACTTAAAAGGCAACCCCTCGTAATAGGTTTATTAAGTTAAGGTTCGCAATCGCCCCTACTAGTTATTTTATTGAATAGAACAAAAAGTGTGAAATTTGCACAACATTTCTGTTCTTTTATTATCACAGTATTATTGGACATATAAGGGAAAAAGTGATTTTTGCATTATCATAGCGCATTGCGCCCTCTAACGGTTAAAATAGAAAGTTGAAAATAATTTCCAGTATCTTGACCGACTTTTTATAAAGCTGTAGGATAAATAATTTCTTAGATACAGCCGCTAAAAGTCCTTAATCAGAAACCCTGTACTTACATATAATTATACTAACAAAATATATTTTTTAGTATCGATTTTAAAAAAATATTTCACTCGATTGTATTCCTCACTAAATTGTACTTTTAGACAGGCGCTGCTCATCCATAGGTGCACATGTTCCTCCAGAAAAATGTTCTAAATAAGTTTTTAGTCAATAAAAATAGAAGAATGAACTTTACTTATAAGCAAAAAAGTTAATTAAAGTCAGTTCTTTTGTTTTATTGGTTGCAAAACTTTTAGGGCATCTTGTTTTACCTTCACAGTAAACAGCTAGTTTACTATAAATTGAAATACAAGGACTACTGGGACATAGATCTTCCTCTGTTTGTAAATACCTATTGAATTATTTAGCATGAATATTAAAAATGTTTTTTTCACAATTTTAAAGAGGCATTTAGACTGTCACATTATATTTATTTTATATTTTTCTCAGTATACTATTTCCAAAATAATTTCTTCGTGTAAAATATTCTTACCTTTCGCGTCAGCACTTTGTCGTTACTCTAAATTGTTGAAGTGAGTCGAATTACGTGGCCAACATAAAATGGAAGAAAATGTCCTGTCCACTTGATTGATGAAAATCCCCATCATCCATCTTGAGCTGTCAATAGTTTCCGAGAAAGGCCAGTCTCCCTAATCCAACCTAATTGACGTTAATTTGTAAGTATTTATCAATCTATTTTGCGTTATTTTTCTTTGTAGTATCGATGGTGTTAGATTTCCTCCAGACAGAAATGTAAAAAATTGGGTGATTGCGGTTAGGAGATTTTTTGGTTTGACACTGATACATCTTTAAAAATGCATGACTTTATAACCAATATTATAAAATAGTTGCATTTGTATAATCGAAAGCCAGTCTATTCGTTTGGTTTTATTGTAGATTTTGCTTTTCTATTACATATTTTCTTTTAAAGCTTTCTCTGGGATTAAGCCAACAGTTCAACATCAGCAAATTAACATACAGAAATATAATCTGGTAGCAATTTGTTTACATAATTAGGAAAATAAATTTCTCGTATATTTCAAAATTAACACTTGTTTACGTTATTCAATACTGCAAAAAAATGAACCTATTGAGAGTACGTGGCATGAAATGTATTGAATACCTTAAATGGCATTTGATTGGATATTTGTGTACACGATCGAATCAAACAGT
Source organism: Psylliodes chrysocephalus (assembly GCA_927349885.1). Lineage (NCBI taxonomy): Eukaryota > Metazoa > Arthropoda > Insecta > Coleoptera > Chrysomelidae > Psylliodes > Psylliodes chrysocephalus. Next base: position 38,240,526 of record OV651815.1, on the reverse strand, counting down.
TACTGTTAGATGCATTAACGATGTGTGAAGCTGGATTGATTGATTTGTTCCGGTAGTGGGCTAGTGGAAATATGATAGAGTCGAATATCAAAGCAATCATTGTGCCCATTCAAATTCAAATTCCTTTGTCTACCGAGCGTCCGCTTATTACCCATTGATCAGTTCGACGTTTTATAAAAATCGTGAATCGGTTATGTTGATGCGAATGATCAATATCGTTATGTACCTGCATTTAGTGCGTTTATATGTAACGAAAAGCAACATTTTGTTGTCAAATAAAAGAGGAAAAATAATAGGAAGTTATCATACAAGAGCCATACAGAATCGATTAAATGTTGTTAATTTTTATTTGTTTTATCGGACGTTAAAATCATCATTATTTCAGTTAATTAATAAGAAAAAACGACGTATTAAGATGGAAAGTTGTCATTTGTTAAAGAAACTGTTACGGGTCAGAAATTATTCTTACAGATAATTAACTGAAATAATTATAGGGGTTTACTGAATATTAAATAAATAAAAACTCACCTAAATTTGTAAATAATAATCAACAAGATTTATAGTTCTTTTTCCATTTATTAAAATTAACCTATACATATGTATATTGTTTATTTACATGCTAATGTCAAATCTTGACCATGACCTTGTAATAGTTCTTCTCTTCTTTATTAAGGTGTAACTTAATTAATTAGGTCAATAATTAACCTATTTATTGGCAGTTTAGTCATCTTAATCAGATACATCTATTTTATTGGTATCTGAGGTTTTATCTCTCTCTGGGTTCTCTGGCTTTTTCTTTTGGAGGTTGGTTTCTGGGCCATGTGGTCTAATTTAATTTAAAACGAATATTTCGGATTTTCTACCACCCCTGAAAAAGAATTACATCAAAATCATTTAAATAAGTATTGCTTTTAAAAATCAGGACGATTTTTTATTACACACAAAGTGGATTGGCGATACTTAATAAAAAAAGGCCCTACCTTATTCGGCCTAATACGTATAATACGTGTAATACATATAATTCTTATAGTAATTACAGTACTTCCAGTAATTATAGTACTTATATAAGCATATTATTATTGCTATCCCTTCCATTGATATCACCCGCATGGCAAGGTTCTTCTAGGCTTAATACAACTGCTTAGTAGCTGCTTTCTGGCATTTATTTGGAATATCGCAGTGCTGCCTGTGGCCCATCGATAGATCCAGGAGGCTTCGAGAAAGCAAGTAAGATCTTTCCATTTCACTATCTAACTGCTTTAACAAAAACCCGCTGCTTTTCACAAGACCACACACACCTTAAAAGGAAAAACAAATATTGAGTTATTATATATCATAAATATTTATTCTAGTGACTATCTAACAATTTACATAAAGATTACAATAAAAGGATATTTGTACTCACCTTCTCCTTGTAAACAAGTAGTACTACTTGGGCTTGAGGGGTATCATTCTGGCTAAGACCCATGTAGTAAATATATACTTTTCACCAAATATTAATTGATATTCTTAGTGATACACCAGATTGTATAAAAAGACACGTTGTATATAATATTTCCTGTAAAGTAAGACATAACAGTCATTTGGGTAAGAACGTTAGTAAAAACTTTTGTAAATAGAGTTACCTGATTTAATTTTCCACGTCCCAACTCTCCGGATGAAATATATAACCTGAGCTAGCTTATATAAAATTTCACCCCCTATCAGACGAGGGAGTAACATAATAAATTGGCGCTCAACGTGTAATAAATTTGCTTCAACCGTGGTATATTTATTTTTAAAGGGTGTGTGGTTATTTTCGGCATTTTCTTTGCAATTATTAAACATTTTCATATTTTTTTGGTTGACTTCTGTCAAATTCTGTCAATTTAGAATTTTTCGTATACACTCGAAAGTCAAATTATGAATTCTTCTTTTTGTGTCTTGGCCTTTTACTTTGAATAGACATAGATAAACAGTGCTCGCAGGATTGGACAGTTGCATGTTATTTAATATTAATATTAAGGAGTAAACATATACAAGGTGATTTTTAAGTGGATAGGTATACAAAATACTTAGAATTAGAAAGAAAAAGATTAAATATACTTATAGTATGTTAGTAATTATTATTGGTAAGCTATTGTAGAATATTAAACTAGTGTTTTCATTGGGAGTTGTATATATTAAATTTGATACCATGTTAAACTGGTATTGTACATATTGTATATATTATAAATATAGTATAGACAGCTGTAAATAGTCAGTTGGTATATGATAGTGGTTCATTTAGTCTATCCAAGAAATAAATATAGTTGGATTGCGTTGTCGAACATTTCTTGTCGATTATTGGGTATTTTTGTAGTATATTTGGACATACTTGCAGTTTTTTTTTTATTTTTTTTAGAAAATATTTAGGGAGGCGATAATTTGCTTAAAATATTTTCTTTTCATTTCGTTTGTTTACTTAGTAAAGACTCGGATCTTCGAATTAGGAGTATATATATAAGTAGATAATAGTTTTTTTTGTTATTTATAAGGATATTTAGTAAGGATACAGACTGATATTTCGTTATCAAGTATTCTTTTAGTTTAGGTGTTTGTCTGCCAGTGGGATTTTGGTATTGTAACATTTAGTAAGGACTTAAATAAAAATTAATATTTTTGTTTATTGTTTTGTTTATTCCATTTTAAAAAAAAATGGATGTACATCGATTATTAGGTGATGAACTAACCTACGAGTTACAGATAAGAGGTTTTCCTATAGGTGGTACAGTCAAACAGAAGAGGGATACTCTAAGAGGGATTCTTACTGAAGAACGCTTAGGGAATTCTTACCCTCCTGTAGAAGTAAATATTGATACTGGATATGAATTTTCGGTTTGTGAAGGTAAACTTTCAGATATGGATGACAGTGTTAACAATTTTGATGTTAATAATGCTAAAACGGAATTTAGGCGAATTTCTAGTCGCTTGTTGCATTTAAAATCACGTTTGAATAGGGTTCGTTGCTGTAATAGTGATCTTCAAGCAGTGCAGGACAGTATGTTAAGTTGGTGTGAAACGCTTAAGGTAAAATTAAACGAAGTATATCAAAGGTCTCAAAATATGGAGGAAAATGTATCAGCAATAAACTGGACGTTATTGGATACACCCAATACGCTTCTACCTGATAGGATTCAATCTAGTCATTCTGAAAATGGGAGAAATGGTATAGATGTTGAACAAGTACTAGTAGATGTTGACGGAAATATTGATCACTCAACGAATGGGAATGGTGAACCAAACTCAACTATGCTCGAGCGAAACGACTTGCAAACTCACCCAATTAGTTCTAATAGAGTATCAAGTTTGCGTGAGAGGTTTGAAAGAATATCTGTGGCTCAAGATCCAATCCGTGACCAAGCATCTACGAGTAGATCTCTGCCAGTGAGATCAGATGTGCAAGCTCCTGATGATTTATTCCAGCACTATTCGGTTAGGGCTAATTCAACTTTGAACTCCCCACCAGATTCTAGAATCCAACAATTTAGCTCTTCTGGGCCAAATCATATAAATTTTCAGTTGCCAAATTTTGTTTCTGCTTCAACATTACCTGTACAGATGCGAAATGTGCCTTTATCTAACCCTAATCATCCGCTACCACAAACTAGTACGTTCATTACTCCAACTCCATTTCAAGACAATAATTCCTATTACTATGAGGTAAGTAGATGGAAGGTTCAGTATGATGGCCTGTCCAGTGTTACAAATTTTTTGGAAAGGGTGGAGGAACTGAGGTTATCTCGAGGGGTATCGAAAGATAGGCTTTTGAGGTCTGCAGCCGAACTTTTTACAAAAGATGCTTTATTATGGTTTAGAATGAGCAATTTTTCCTCATGGGACGAACTTGTTAATAAATTAAGGGCCGCATTCCAGCCACACGACTATGAGTATTCTCTCTGGGAGGAGATACGCCGACGCACACAAGGTTTACACGAACGCGTAATTAATTATGTATCCGTCATGGAAAGTTTATTTAAAAAGCTTTCTAGCCTTCCTTTGGAATCACATCGAGTAGAACTTATAAGAAGAAATATGCTCCCGAACATACAAACACACTTAGCTCTTCATCCAATTGCTAATTTATCTGAATTGATTAGGCTTGCTCGTGCTGTAGAGGAAACTGACTGGCGAATCCAGAAGTTTCAACCCCCACCTTCTAATATTAAGAATTTATTGGAACCTGAATTGGCATACCGAAAACCTGTTGGGTTAAATGTTTCAGCCATGTGCGAAGATAGAAATGTTGCGGTAGCTCCAGTTAGTAATACGGCAGCTCCGGTTTGTTGGAACTGCTCAAACACTGGGCATCGGTTTAACAAGTGTTCAGAACCTAGGCGTAGGTTTTGTTTTAAATGTGGTAAAGGGGGAGTAATAGCGACACAATGTTGTCAAAAAAATGCGAAGAGGGGACAGAATTAGGTCGGAAACTGTTCTCTGCTCTGACTCCGACCCATTTTGCGAGTAAAGCGGTTGTTGATTATGTTATATCACACGCTAAAGATGATAATCGTCCTTATCTTAAAGTTGAGATTTTTGGAAGAATATTTTTAGGTCTCATAGATAGTGGGTGTACTACTACTGTAATGGGTGCTCCAGGATGGGATGTGTTAGGTTCTATTTGTAACATTCAGTCTTCTTCACAGAAATCTTGCACAGTCGCGAATGGGGATAAATGTAATATCGAGGGAGTGGTTTCAATCCCAATTAGTTTAATAGGTAGGACTAGGGTCTTTGATGTGTTAATTGTGCCATCCCTACCCCATCAGCTCATTCTTGGTGTCGACTTCTGGTGTCGTATGGAAATAGTTCCAGATCTTGATGCGGGGGAATGGTGTTTTCGGCCTGAAGGAGAAGTGTCCGATGTAGGATTGTGTTCTCTTCAGGATGCTGATCATCTTTCCTCGGATCAAAAACGTATTCTAGATAATCTCGTAGAATCAACATTTAAGAGCATGAGTGGGACACTGGGATGTACACATATGGTTGAACATGTTATCCGAACCAACTCTTCCCCAATCAAGCAACGTCACTACCCACTCAGTCCTGCATTACAAAAAGAGGTAAATTTAGAGCTCGATCAAATGCTTAAGAATGGCATTGTTGAGCCAAGTAATAGTCCATGGGCTTCACCCATCGTATTAGTTAAAAAACCAGATGGTCGTTATCGGTTTTGTGTGAATTATAAGAAACTGAACGAAGTTAGTTTGCCTGACGCATATCCTCTTCCGTTTGTAAATTCGACTCTTGATAAATTGCGAGATGCAAGGTACTTAACAACACTTGATATTAAGAGCGCATATTGGCAGATTCCTATGGCCGAAAGTTCGAGACCTATGACTGCCTTTGTAGTGCCAACTAGAGGCCTATATCAATTTAAAAGAATGCCGTTTGGGTTACATAATGCCCCTGCGACCTGGCAAAGATTTATCGATCGGGTGATTGGTATTGATTTAGAACAATATGTTTTCGTGTACTTAGACGACATCGTTATTTGTACTAACTCGTTTGAAAAACATATTAAAGTTTTGAAAGAAGTACTTAGACGTATTTGTCAGGCTGGGTTAACGTTGAATCAGGATAAATGTTGCTTTTGTAAACCTGAATTAAAGTACTTAGGATATGTCGTTAATGCAAAGGGCTTGCTGGTGGATCCAGAGAAAGTTGAGGCAATTCTGAGAATACTTCCTCCCAAAAATGTTTCCGAGGTGAGACGCATAGTTGGATTGGCCTCCTGGTACCGAAGATTTGTTCCAAACTTCTCGGATTTAACCTCTCCTCTGTGTAATCTTCTTAAAAAGAATTCCAAATTCGTGTGGGATGAGTATTGTCAGAAAGCCTTGGATAACCTGAAAAATCATCTGGTTTCTGCTCCAATTCTCTGTTGTCTAAATTTTGATTTACCTTTCGTCATCCAAACGGACGCCTCAGATTTTGGTTTGGGTGCAGTTTTAAGCCAACAACATGAAGATGGGGAGAAGGTAGTCTGCTATCTTAGTAGATCTCTCACTAAAAATGAAAGGCGATTTAGTACTACCGAAAAAGAGTGTTTGGCGGTCATATTTGCCATTGAGAAATTAAGACCCTATATCGAGGGGACCAAATTTACTGTTATAACGGACCACTACAGCCTCAAATGGCTATATAATATTAAAGATCCGGTAGGCAGAATAGCCCGGTGGGCGGTCCGCTTGCAACAGTACAATTTTGAAATTATCCATCGAAAAGGCAAAGAGCATGTTGTACCTGATACTCTTTCTCGTTCAGTTCCAAGCCTTAATGTTGTAAACGTTCCTTCCGATTTACCTCCTCAATCTCAAGACAAATGGTACCTGCGAATGTTATCCTCTGTCGCAGATAATTCATCGAAATATCCGTTGTGGCGAATCCAATCGGGCATCTTGTATAAAAGAGCAAACTTGAGGTACCCTGATCTTAGGAGTCCACAGGAAGATTGGCTAAAAGTTGTTTCAAAGGACCAACGATCACAAGTAATCAAGGATAATCATGATCCTCCAGAATGTGGTCATTTAGGTATTCACAAGACTCTGAGTAGAATAGCTTCTAAATATTATTGGCCGTTAATGAAATCGGATATTGCTCGTTATATTAATAACTGTAGAATTTGCATGGAGACAAAACCATCACAAAAGAGATCTGCTGGATTTATGTTGAGTAAGACACCCACTATCTCTAAACCGTGGCAACTTCTCAGTATCGACATTGTGGGAAAACTTCCCCGAAGCTCTGATGGAAATTCGTATATTCTATCAGTGAGCGATTGTTTTAGTAAATTCGCTTTGTTTTTTTTAATGAGAAATATGGTAGCCTCCACTATAGTAAAAATTTTGGAAGAGCGTGTCATTTTACTATTTGGTGCTCCGAATAGGATTCTTACCGATAACGGAACTCAGTTTAAGAGTAACCTATTTAAAAAATTTACGACACAATATAAGATAGAACACTCGTTTACAGCTAACTACCATCCGCAGGCAAATCCTTTCGAAAAGTTACATAGAGTCCTTAAGACTATGTTGTCGTCGTACGTCAAAGACAATCATAGGACGTGGGATAAGTTCCTACCGAAAGTCGCTTGGGCATTGAGATCAGCTAAACATGAGGTGACCGGAGTTACTCCTAATCTCATCATGTTTGGGCGAGAGCTCAATATTGATGGTTCATTTGGTCCAACTCCCACTGATCCCATCCAAATCGATAGGTCTACTGAAATTTCAATCCCCAACAAACCATTAGAAGATCTTTTCAGGGATGTTTCTGATAGGCTTAAAAAGGCTTACACTAGCAGCCAAAAGATTTACAATCTTCGACGTCGGGAAGATAAACTTCAGGTTGGCGATATTGTCTGGAAAAGGAATCATGTTCTTTCCGATGCCATCAAAAATTTCACTTCCAAGTTAGCACCTAAATTTGTAGGTCCATACACGGTACGAAAGATCGTGTCGCCATGGACATATGAGTTGGATGATGAAATAGGGAAAACGGCTGGTGTTTGGCACATCAAGGACCTTAAGTCTAAACCACCCGATGAGTAGAGAGCGGTTAATTGTATCTATGGTTGATTTACTTTTAGTTCTTGGTATAGTACATTGGCAATAAGTTGTTTTTTTTTAATTTACCCAAGTGACCATACTCTAAGATAGTAAGTTTTCTGCGTTATCAAGTTTTTTTTTTTTTTGTTCATTTAAAAAAAAAAAACTTTCTTCTGGAAAGAGGGGTGTGTTACGGGTCAGAAATTATTCTTACAGATAATTAACTGAAATAATTATAGGGGTTTACTGAATATTAAATAAATAAAAACTCACCTAAATTTGTAAATAATAATCAACAAGATTTATAGTTCTTTTTCCATTTATTAAAATTAACCTATACATATGTATATTGTTTATTTACATGCTAATGTCAAATCTTGACCATGACCTTGTAATAGTTCTTCTCTTCTTTATTAAGGTGTAACTTAATTAATTAGGTCAATAATTAACCTATTTATTGGCAGTTTAGTCATCTTAATCAGATACATCTATTTTATTGGTATCTGAGGTTTTATCTCTCTCTGGGTTCTCTGGCTTTTTCTTTTGGAGGTTGGTTTCTGGGCCATGTGGTCTAATTTAATTTAAAACGAATATTTCGGATTTTCTACCACCCCTGAAAAAGAATTACATCAAAATCATTTAAATAAGTATTGCTTTTAAAAATCAGGACGATTTTTTATTACACACAAAGTGGATTGGCGATACTTAATAAAAAAAGGCCCTACCTTATTCGGCCTAATACGTATAATACGTGTAATACATATAATTCTTATAGTAATTACAGTACTTCCAGTAATTATAGTACTTATATAAGCATATTATTATTGCTATCCCTTCCATTGATATCACCCGCATGGCAAGGTTCTTCTAGGCTTAATACAACTGCTTAGTAGCTGCTTTCTGGCATTTATTTGGAATATCGCAGTGCTGCCTGTGGCCCATCGATAGATCCAGGAGGCTTCGAGAAAGCAAGTAAGATCTTTCCATTTCACTATCTAACTGCTTTAACAAAAACCCGCTGCTTTTCACAAGACCACACACACCTTAAAAGGAAAAACAAATATTGAGTTATTATATATCATAAATATTTATTCTAGTGACTATCTAACAATTTACATAAAGATTACAATAAAAGGATATTTGTACTCACCTTCTCCTTGTAAACAAGTAGTACTACTTGGGCTTGAGGGGTATCATTCTGGCTAAGACCCATGTAGTAAATATATACTTTTCACCAAATATTAATTGATATTCTTAGTGATACACCAGATTGTATAAAAAGACACGTTGTATATAATATTTCCTGTAAAGTAAGACATAACAGTCATTTGGGTAAGAACGTTAGTAAAAACTTTTGTAAATAGAGTTACCTGATTTAATTTTCCACGTCCCAACTCTCCGGATGAAATATATAACCTGAGCTAGCTTATATAAAATTTCACCCCCTATCAGACGAGGGAGTAACATAATAAAACTAGTTTTAGAAACTTGTAAAAATATTGGTAGTGTGTTTAGACAAAACAAGTAGTTTAAACAATTAAAGTTTGAAAGCTATAATTGAATTAGTAACACAAATGCTATAGTTTATTTGAAAATGCATGATAGCACAGGTATATACA